>OY282513.1:101933321-102446091 GCA_958296145.1 Hydrotaea cyrtoneurina | reverse complement strand
TCTCTGTCTCTGTCTCTGTCTCTGTCTCTGTCTCTGTCTCTGTCTCTGTCTCTGTCTCTGTCTCTGTCTCTGTCTCTGTCTCTGTCTCTGTCTCTGTCTCTGTCTCTGTCTCTGTCTCTGTCTCTGTCTCTGTCTCTGTCTCTGTCTCTGTCTCTGTCTCTGTCTCTGTCTCTGTCTCTGTCTCTGTCTCTGTCTCTGTCTCTGTCTCTGTCTCTGTCTCTGTCTCTGTCTCTGTCTCTGTCTCTGTCTCTGTCTCTGTCTCTGTCTCTGTCTCTGTCTCTGTCTCTGTCTCTGTCTCTGTCTCTGTCTCTGTCTCTGTCTCTGTCTCTGTCTCTGTCTCTGTCTCTGTCTCTGTCTCTGTCTCTGTCTCTGTCTCTGTCTCTGTCTCTGTCTCTGTCTCTGTCTCTGTCTCTGTCTCTGTCTCTGTCTCTGTCTCTGTCTCTGTCTCTGTCTCTGTCTCTGTCTCTGTCTCTGTCTCTGTCTCTGTCTCTGTCTCTGTCTCTGTCTCTGTCTCTGTCTCTGTCTCTGTCTCTGTCTCTGTCTCTGTCTCTGTCTCTGTCTCTGTCTCTGTCTCTGTCTCTGTCTCTGTCTCTGTCTCTGTCTCTGTCTCTGTCTCTGTCTCTGTCTCTGTCTCTGTCTCTGTCTCTGTCTCTGTCTCTGTCTCTGTCTCTGTCTCTGTCTCTGTCTCTGTCTCTGTCTCTGTCTCTGTCTCTGTCTCTGTCTCTGTCTCTGTCTCTGTCTCTGTCTCTGTCTCTGTCTCTGTCTCTGTCTCTGTCTCTGTCTCTGTCTCTGTCTCTGTCTCTGTCTCTGTCTCTGTCTCTGTCTCTGTCTCTGTCTCTGTCTCTGTCTCTGTCTCTGTCTCTGTCTCTGTCTCTGTCTCTGTCTCTGTCTCTGTCTCTGTCTCTGTCTCTGTCTCTGTCTCTGTCTCTGTCTCTGTCTCTGTCTCTGTCTCTGTCTCTGTCTCTGTCTCTGTCTCTGTCTCTGTCTCTGTCTCTGTCTCTGTCTCTGTCTCTGTCTCTGTCTCTGTCTCTGTCTCTGTCTCTGTCTCTGTCTCTGTCTCTGTCTCTGTCTCTGTCTCTGTCTCTGTCTCTGTCTCTGTCTCTGTCTCTGTCTCTGTCTCTGTCTCTGTCTCTGTCTCTGTCTCTGTCTCTGTCTCTGTCTCTGTCTCTGTCTCTGTCTCTGTCTCTGTCTCTGTCTCTGTCTCTGTCTCTGTCTCTGTCTCTGTCTCTGTCTCTGTCTCTGTCTCTGTCTCTGTCTCTGTCTCTGTCTCTGTCTCTGTCTCTGTCTCTGTCTCTGTCTCTGTCTCTGTCTCTGTCTCTGTCTCTGTCTCTGTCTCTGTCTCTGTCTCTGTCTCTGTCTCTGTCTCTGTCTCTGTCTCTGTCTCTGTCTCTGTCTCTGTCTCTGTCTCTGTCTCTGTCTCTGTCTCTGTCTCTGTCTCTGTCTCTGTCTCTGTCTCTGTCTCTGTCTCTGTCTCTGTCTCTGTCTCTGTCTCTGTCTCTGTCTCTGTCTCTGTCTCTGTCTCTGTCTCTGTCTCTGTCTCTGTCTCTGTCTCTGTCTCTGTCTCTGTCTCTGTCTCTGTCTCTGTCTCTGTCTCTGTCTCTGTCTCTGTCTCTGTCTCTGTCTCTGTCTCTGTCTCTGTCTCTGTCTCTGTCTCTGTCTCTGTCTCTGTCTCTGTCTCTGTCTCTGTCTCTGTCTCTGTCTCTGTCTCTGTCTCTGTCTCTGTCTCTGTCTCTGTCTCTGTCTCTGTCTCTGTCTCTGTCTCTGTCTCTGTCTCTGTCTCTGTCTCTGTCTCTGTCTCTGTCTCTGTCTCTGTCTCTGTCTCTGTCTCTGTCTCTGTCTCTGTCTCTGTCTCTGTCTCTGTCTCTGTCTCTGTCTCTGTCTCTGTCTCTGTCTCTGTCTCTGTCTCTGTCTCTGTCTCTGTCTCTGTCTCTGTCTCTGTCTCTGTCTCTGTCTCTGTCTCTGTCTCTGTCTCTGTCTCTGTCTCTGTCTCTGTCTCTGTCTCTGTCTCTGTCTCTGTCTCTGTCTCTGTCTCTGTCTCTGTCTCTGTCTCTGTCTCTGTCTCTGTCTCTGTCTCTGTCTCTGTCTCTGTCTCTGTCTCTGTCTCTGTCTCTGTCTCTGTCTCTGTCTCTGTCTCTGTCTCTGTCTCTGTCTCTGTCTCTGTCTCTGTCTCTGTCTCTGTCTCTGTCTCTGTCTCTGTCTCTGTCTCTGTCTCTGTCTCTGTCTCTGTCTCTGTCTCTGTCTCTGTCTCTGTCTCTGTCTCTGTCTCTGTCTCTGTCTCTGTCTCTGTCTATGTCTCTATCTTCGTATATGTTTCTTTCTTTGGCGATTTTTCATTTCAGCGTTTTTTTATTTTGCGATTTTTTGATTTTTCATTTCGGCGATTTTTCATATTGGTGATTTTTTTGATTTTAGCGATTTTTCATTTCGGCGCTTTTTTCATTTTGGCGATTTTTCATATTGGTGATTTTTTATTTTGGCGATTTTTCATATTGGTGATTTTTACATTTTGTCGATTTTTCATATTGGCGATTTTTAATTTTGGCGATTTTACATATTGGCGATTTTTCATTTTGGCGACTTTTTTCATTTTGGCGATTTTCCATATTGGCGATTTTTCATTTTGGCGATTTTTCATATTGGCGATTTTTTATTTTGGAGATTTTTTCATGTTGGCGATTTTTCATTTTGGCGATTTTTCATATTGGTGATTTTTGCATTTTGGCGATTTTTTATATTGGCGACTTTTTATTTTTTCGATTTTTCATATAGGTGATTTTTACATTTTGGCGATTTTTCATATTGGCTATTTTTTTCATATTGGCGATTTTTCATATTGGCGTTTTTTAATATTGGTGATTTTTCATTTTGGCGAGTTTTTTCCATATTGGCGATTTTTCATATTGGTGATTTTTTCATTTTGGCGATTTTTTTCATATTGGCGATTTTTCATTTTGGCGATTTTTCATATTGGCGATTTTTTATTTTGGAGATTTTTTTCATGTTGGCGATTTTTAATTTTGGCGATTTTTCATATTGGTGATTTTTGCATTTTGGCGATTTTTTTATATTGGCGACTTTTTATTTTGGCGATTTTTCATATAGGTGATTTTTACATTTTGGCGATTTTTCATATTGGCGATTTTTCATATTGGCGATTTTTCATATTGGCGTTTTTTAATATTGGTGATTTTTTCATTTTGGCGATTTTTATTTTGGCGACTTTTGCATTTTGGCGATTTTTTTCATATTGGTGATTTTTCATATTGGCGATTTTTTATATTGGTGATTTTTACATTTTGGCGATTTTTTTCATTTTGGCGATTTTTCATTTTGGCTACATTTCATGTTAGCGATTTTTCAATTTGGTGATTTTTTCATATTGAAAATTTTTCATATTGGCGAGTTTTCATTTTGGCGATTTTTTTCATATTGGCGATTTTTCATATTGGCGATTTTTCATTTTGGCGATTTTTTCATATTAGCAATTTTTTATTTTGGCGATTTTAAAATTTTGGGGTTTTTTTTAATTTTGGAGATTTTTTTCATATTGTCGATTTTTAATTTTGGTGATTTTCATATTGGTGATTTTTGCATTTTGGCGATTTTTTCATTTTGGCGCTTTTCTTTTAATTTGGAGCTTTTTTTTAATTTGGCGTTTTTTTCATTTTGGCGCTTTTTTTATTTTGGCGTTTTTTTTTAATTTTGGCGCTTTTTTATTCTGGCGTTTTTTTTTCATTTTGGCGCTTTTTTCATTTTGGTGCTTTTTTATTTTGGCGTTTTTTTTCATTTTGGCGTTTTTTTTAATTTGGCGCTTTTTTTCATTTTGGCGCTTTTTTTAATTTGGCGCTTTTTTTCATTTTGGCGTTTTTTTTAATTTGGCGCTTTTTTTTAATTTGGCGCTTTTTTATTTTGGCGCTTTTTTTTTTATTTGGCGTTTTTTTTAATTTGGCGCTTTTTTTAATTTGGCGCTTTTTTCATTTTGGTGCTTTTTTTTAATTTGGCGCTTTTTTTTAATTTGGCGCTTTTTCATTTTTTCGCTTTTTTTTAATTTGGCGCTTTTTTCATTTTGCCGCTTTTTTCATTTTGGCGCTTTTTTATTTTGGTGCTTTTTTTTATTTTGGCGTTTTTTTTTAATTTGCCGTTTTTTCATTTTGGCGCTTTTTTTAATTTGGCGTTTTTTTCATTTTGGCGCTTTTTTTCCTTTTGGCGCTTTTTTTTCATTTTGGCGCTTTTTTCGTTTTGGCGCTTTTTTTCATTTTGGCGCTTTTTTCGTTTTGGCGCTTTTTTCATTTTGGGGCTTTTTTAAATTTGGCGGTTTTTTTCATTTTGGAGCTTTTTTTAATTTGGCGCTTTTTTTCATTTTGGCGCTTTTTATTAATTTTGGCGCCTTTTTTCATTTTGGCGGTTTTTTCATTTTGGCGCCAAAATAAAGCAGCCATCTATCACCAACTAGCAAACACCACGCTTTTTCATTTTGGCGCCAAAATAAAGCAGCCATCTATCACCAACTAGCAAACACCACGCTTTTTCATTTTGGCGCCAAAATAAAGCAGCCATCTATCACCAACTAGCAAACACCACGCTTTTTTCATTTTGGCGCCAAATACAGCTGCCATCTATCACCAACTAGCAAACACCACGTAAGATAAAATCCAACAAATATCCCGAATGGAAATTCCCCTGTGATGGTGCTAAAATCCGCTGAAATATTGCAATACGGCCGTCAACGCCATCTATCACCAACTACCAAACACCACGTAAGATAAAATCCAACAAATATCCGAAAGAAAATTTCCCTGTGATGGTGCTAAAATCCACTGAAATTTCCGTACAAAAAGTGAGTACCGAAACCATTTTGTACTGTACAAAAAACATCATTGGCTACAACTTGATAATACAGTAGGCTGAGGATAAAGCCATTAAGACTAAAAATAGCAATCCAGGGTTAACCAAGTCCTGAAATTAACAACTACGACTCAGTGCTGCAGTGTACTAACACGCAGTGCACACACGCACACCACACACAGTACCGTGTACACACTCTTGACAAATATATCATTTGGCAAAGCGGGGGAGTTAAACACGCCAAGAACGAAAATGTTAACGAATTGAAGTGTAGGCAAGCACTCTCTGAAGAGCAAGCATATGCATGCAAATGAAAAAAACCAACTAGTAGTGGTTTTGTTATGTTGAAACCAAAAAAAAACAGAGGAGGAAGTTAAAGAGTACAAAAATATCGTCTCTTAAATTAACAACTACGACTTAGTGCTGCCGTACACTAACACGCAGTACACACACACGCACTCCACAGACAATGCCGTGTACACACTCTTGAAGCAAATAAAATTTATTCAGAACTACACTTCTGTAGCAAAAAAATATCGTATTTTCCCTTTATTCGTTAGCATCTCTCTCGTTCCGAAATAAAGCAACGCAGTTTTCTGTATATCATTCTTGTACACATTTCGTGAATATATATTTAACCGGTCTCTCAGTTTTTTCAGAAACTGCAATTTGCTGACTACATACAATTAATTAAAAATATACTTATGGATTAATATTTGAATATTTGCTGTCGATAATTTTACATAAAATGAATGACTTATTATCTACGAACCTTTATAACATTTTTTTTACTTGACGAAAAAAAACGATTTATTAACAGTTAATCAAATACGATTACAATGGAAAATTATTCGCGACGAAATCAAACTGTTGTTCGAAACCCGTTTCAGGAGGCGCACGTTATTTTATTTGCATTTCGTTAGGAATATATATTTATTTCGTTCAGCAATCAAAACTTCTCTATTCATGGTTTGCTACAAAAAAAAACGAAGATATAAAACTAACACAGAATACGTATAAAAACCAAATATATGGATACATATGCATGTGTTCTTTAATTAAAAGATAACGTAATACATATATTTAAATTTTTGATGTCTACTAATTTGAATAAGCAATAATGTATGTACGTCAAAATCGAAGCTAACTTGTAAAAAAATACAAATTATGTTTGTGCTACGTCTTCAATTCTGAGACAGCATTTGGTACGGTGACCCAAAAAAAAACACGATAAAACCCTTTCTCACGTATTTATAAAAATGTAAAACAGCTTTAAAACCGTTGTTTAGTATAGTGTATGAAAATATCAAAACAATTTTCACATATTTTTCCTAACCATGGTTTGTAAAGCTGTTTTAAATTTTTGTGAGTACGGGAGTTTAATTTTATTTGGAAGAAGTAGATGACACAAGTAAAATCAAAAAAGTGGATTTAATTTAATTCATATTCCCTTGTTTTTTTATGTTCTTTTATTTTAATTTTGGAATATACCAAACTTTATGTAGTCCAGTGAAATCAATAACACTTTAACCCTGTTGTACCTATATTTTAGCGATATGGAGTTGGTCAATTTACTCAGTATTTGTACGATGCTTGTGTATCTACTAACAAAACGTTCGCCTCTTGAGTAAGTTCATCAACTAAGTCGACTCCTTATAGGGTCCGATATTCCACTAGGACCCAAGTATGTATCATTAAATGACATTGTTAGTAAAGTTGATGACAGCGTTATCAGAGCGAATCGCGGTCGATAAAATTGTGTGCAGTTTCTGAAGATAATCTAGAACATCAACTCGTTGATGCTATTATGAAAATGCAAGAAACCGCAATTCTAAAATTATAATGGACATCCTTAGCCGAGATTAAAAATTGTAGACCACTCTCAATAAGTATGATTGGGAGTGTTGGAGGGATTTCTTTTTTGAAAATATTAAATTGTGTATGTTATTCTGACCTTTTAGAAAAATTGGGCAATCATTACGAGGGATTTGAGCCAACCGTTGATGATACACGGAATTGCTGATGTATACGGAAATGATTATTTCCAAAATAAGTATGTATTTGTACACCTTTTGTAAAAAAAATTATTTGTACAAAATATGTTTTCGTGTCTTAATGAATCCCTATATATACCTGAAAATTTCCTATTGTGCAATTATATAATTACACCTTCGGATACGTTGGCAGCTTAGCGGTTTCGACTCTATCCACAACTTTGAAGGACGGGAAAAGTCCAACTTGATTTGTGCGTGTATTTTTCCCCTTCGAAAATCCGTCCCAATGGTTTCCGGCAACGCCCACCAGATCTCCGGGTTGCATTTGTAATTCGTCATGATTTTTCGACTTATGTGATATAACAACAAGCCTATTGTGCTGATTTTGACCTCCGTAATAGTAAATATCGTCCAGCGATTTGAACCGATGTCCAGCATCCGGGTACAATGTTTGCATTATCTCATATGCTACTCGGCAAACTTGTGAACTAAACGTGCATACTAAATGGTCAGAAATAGAAAGTAAATGTATGTCCAATACGATGCCGTTTAATCCCGTGTCGGTGTATCTGGTGGAGACGGCTGCCATTCGTGCGACTTCGGCATCGCCGATTATCTCATATTGTGGATATTTCTTTCGTGCTTCGTCAATGACACGTGCATCATCCGAAGCTAGGAAAATACGTCGTGGCAATATAGTCCCATTGATTTCCTGAGTTAAATAATAGTCCTCAACGTGTGTCATGTACTCATCAATGCTGTGAAAAGCAGCCTCAGTGCCAACCTTATCAGTGCGACGTACGTGGACCCTGAAAGATGAACATTTATTAGACATTTCGCAAGGACAACTTTGAAATAGAGAATTGGGAAACGTGTGATTTATTTATGTAACTGGAAAACTAGCAGTATGACTCATCTTAGTTGGATAATTGCCGTTGGCTGCCTAAATACACATAACAAGTGGTGTTGACGCCTGGCAAAATAACATCAACTTATCAAAGAGCGCTTTTTTGAGATTGTATATAAATTATGTTTTTATTTTCATTGCAATTGACATACCCCACAATTGGTTTCTTCCAACCCAATTTAGACATACTAGCTTCCAAAAACTCCTGGGTACCCTTTTGTGGTCTTAGCAAATACTTCAGAAATTGGCCCACCCACCAAACGATTGGTTCACTGTGCAAGCGTTTCAATCTTGGTGATATATCTTCCGGTATCGCCAATGGCAGATATGGCGGTCGCGGCATTAATGAGTCAATAATCGGTAACACCACAACTTGAGATTCTGGCCTACCCGGCCAGTTATTTGCTCGTGCGGCGCCTATGTCAACACAAGAGTCGGAAACTGGTTGAAAAACCTCTTCCCATCCACCTTTATGATAACGCCAGCCCTTTGATTTCAAAATCAATGTACGCTCAGTGGCATATGCGACTATGAAACAATAAACCGCATGATGCAGTTGACATCCATAGCCACAACCTTTGTTCAGTTTGCATACCAATTTTCTTGCTTTGGAACATTCGACTGGATGCTGTAAATAATGTAGACGTCGTTGTACTAAATCACTTAAATCCTTAGCTTCTTTGTGACGCCAAGCTTCGTAGCCGTCCAATTGGCGTAAGCGCTCCATATCACTCAAAAGTGAGCGTTTGTGTTCCGCTCCCATCACTAAGACATTATTGATCTCATCCTTCATGTCAGTGGGTCCATGATTAAGTCTCTTTCGGATCATTCCTAGTTCGTTGCTAAAGTAATTCCATATTTCACCAATGTTCGTTTGAATACGCCTTCGCATTAGTTCATATTCTAAACTAGGTTCATTCGACGTACTACCAAACGGAACAGGAGGCTCTACTTTTGCACCAACGACGATGGGATTTTGTATGTTGTACTCGAGTTTCTGTATAAGTTTTAAAGCTGATTGCTTATCCACGTGGTTACTGTAAAGATAGAAAAAGAGATAAGTACCTTTGATTAAAAATATACATATGTATATACGAGTCCGAACTAAATCGCAGTAGGAATGCATATATCTATGTCGAATTTGTTGCGATAATCTTTAATATTTTATTGTAAATGTGAGACAACGAGAATGTGCGTTCTGTCAAAACTATAGTAACACTGATAGGAATACTTGCACTGTATTTTGAAACACAGCTCATGGAACGGATTTTGAAAATGTAGAGCCAATATTACTTAGATAAGCTTACTTTAAAGTTTTTTTTTAATTCAAACTGTACTTATTGATAATAGAATGCTTTTGAACGGGGCTAAATTCTATTTCTATTATAACGTAAAATAAATAAAATTAGATTTGAACCACTATTACTACATTTAGACGCTTACATCAAAATCAAAAGCTGAAAACGTTACATTATCATAAAACTTTAAGGAACTCAGAACGAAATATGGTAGTCCCATAATATTTTATTACTCTTCTTTTGAAGCCTTAGCTATGGACGAATTTTTCTGCCTTTTTTGCAGAAAAATTTACATTTGTATTTTATTTATTAAATTGGTGCTTCATTCGTGGTACAGAACATGCTAAATACATTTATTACGAAATTAGATTGATCTTATTTTATAGAAAATAAATAAATTAGTATGTAGGAAGAAATTCGACAAAAAGTCGCACTAGAGATAGGTAAATAGAAATGGGTGGAATACTCACTTTAACAAAGAGTCAATCATTTGTTGCAGCTCCTGATTACGTTGGCGTGAGGCCTCAAGTAGTTGAAGAGCTTGACTAATGCGTTTGGATGTGTTGTCAGGTTCCGCTGTTGTCGGAGGACTCAACTTCGTCACGAATATGTACACGAGAAAGGCCCATGCTAAGCAAAATATGACCAGTGCACGTACCCATGTATTGGAAGAAGTACCGAAAAATTGACGTAATAATGACATTTGTAATATTTTTTCATAAACCTTTCCTCAAAGTGGTGGTGTGGCGAGTAAGTGTGAATACCAATCGTTACTCGGATTGTGTTGGTGGTTGTCACGTTCAACTTGCTTTCGGTATGATGATGACAGAAAGATGGACTCAAAGCGTAAAACCCCGTCAAATTTTGTTATTAATTTCCAAAATAGTACTTGAAAATCTTGGCAGTTTTTCCAAAGCGGCGAAAAAGTCAATTAATAGAATTTCTATTCTCCGTCGTCGCAGCAGCGATATTTTACACAAATACATATGTACAAGTCAAGTTTTCTCTCTGAAATCAAAACAATTTTGATTAAAAACGTGTTATTTTAATGATAATTCGTTACGCTAGCCTGTATTTCGAATCTAATAGTTTGTGTGTCCCGAGTGATTTCAATTTAAATGTTTACATTTTTTGCAGCAAATAGAAGATAATAACGTATACACAACAAATCAGAAAGCCGAGCTACGGAGGAGGTTTGTGTTAACTACAACTGAAGAAGCAATTGAATTCCATAATTACAATCAATACAGATTAGATTTTAAAAATCCTGTTTTTTTATACAAATAATGTTTAATTTCTTCTATAAAATATTCTGACATTTGAAAGGAAATCCATCTAGGGCAAAGTACCGGCAAACAAAACATAAAAATGAGTGAAAACCATCTTACCATAAACCACGGAAAAAATTAACAGCCGTCAGCGAAAAACTATAATTTTGCTCCTGACCTTCTTTGTGATGAAGTAGTAGTAATGTTCCGAATGCCGAGTGCTGTCATATTCTTGTTCAAAATTGAATTAAACTACTTTGTATGCCTTTGTGCTCGTTATTTATTCCATTTTCACAAATAAATTAATATCTGCACAGAAATTAAGCTTCATTGTTATTTTCACTAAACGATGACCTGTTTGTGCGCTAATCGATTTATTAGTGTTTAGAAATTAATTTTAAAATCGATTTTATCAGTGTGTTTCTCGATGTAAACAATAACAATTGATAACGCGATTTTAGATGGAAATTATCTTTGATGATGCAATATTGTATTTTAAATCGATTCCATATATTTAATATAATTCCTACTTCCAATAGTTTTTTTTTATTATTTATCTGTCCCAGCAAACTGGATCAGTCAAGTTATTGTACCATTATGCTTAAGAATACACCACACCATGTTACTGCAATATTTATTTCTTAACAAATCGTGTGCGGAAAATGTGTAAACATTTTTGGATAACCAGCCGGCGTTTAGCTAAATTCTGGTCGGCATAGTCACCATGCCGCCGCCGACGAAAATTCATCGGCTCGATTCTCTGCACCACATCCTACAATACCCGTGCCATGACGACTTTACGACCATTCACCTGTGATGACTTATTTAAATTCAATAATGTGTAAGTATCATAAAGAATGTTGCGTTGCTAAAAATAAAATGTTCCTTTTGCTGGCGATGGTGCAACAGCAACTTCGACCCGTTAACAGAAACATATGGCCTGTCGTTTTATACACAATATTTGGCAAGGTGGCCAGAGTTTTTTCAATTGGCCGAATCCCCAAGTGGACAAATAATGGGTTACAGTATGTTAACAAATCGTTCTATATGGAATATTTTGAATATTTTTTCACTACTTCCAGTAATGGGTAAAGTTGAAGGACATATGGAAAACTGGCATGGTCACGTCACCGCTTTAACTGTGTCTCCAGATTATAGACGGTTGGGTTTAGCCGCTCTCTTGATGCAGTTTTTGGAAGATATTTCGGAAAAGTAAGTTTTTCTTTTCAAAATATTCTAAATAAGTACCTACGTAAATATATCCATCCCTTTACATTCTGTGAAGGAAGAAGCACGATAATTTGTGTACTGACTGACCGGGAACTAGTTTTAAAAGATCACTCCTATAATGGCATATACGAAATACGGGGATGATGTGCATATGCTAAAATCGATCCAAAAACATCACAGCTTCGGATTTCATGTTTTTTCTTTTCATTTTATATTCCTTAGAAAACGATCTTATTTCGTGGACTTGTTTGTGCGCAAAAGCAATAAAATTGCTATAAACATGTATACTAACTTGGGGTACATAATATATCGAACCATATTGGATTATTATTCCGGAGATCAAGACGAGGACGCTTATGGTAATGCTTTTTGCTAGCCTTTTGTGGATTACAAATATAAAAAAAATGTATTTGTAATTCGAAGAAGGCTTTCGATTCCTTACTGAAAAACCTACAATTATTAACCATTTGCCATTTGGTTTCATAATTTTTAGATATGCGAAAAGCACTGTCGAGAGATGTCGAAAACAAATCCATAATACCGTATACACAACCAGTACGACTGGAAGATTTAGATATGCATTGATATTAGTTTTTGCCATGTGTTTCAGTTTTTTATTTAGTCAAATTTTGAATTTTTCTAAAACAAAGTTAATACCTTTTTTCCATGATCTTTACTGCCTGGTTTTTTACAAGAAAATGAATATTTAATTTTTTGAAACCCCTTTAATAATGTCTTTAACAGTGTCCACAGCTACAACAACTAACCTTATGATTTGATATTGTTTATATTTAGTATCTATATCACGGATATTTTTTTATAATCTCTATAATCTCACATCATGAGGGGTTATTTTTCGTTTCTTTTTTTAATTCTTTCCCGCAAAAAGTAATTAATATTTGCCTTTCTGTGTCTGTTTAAAAAGGTAAATAATACTACATACAAGTTTAATTTTAAAATTAATTTCGAAAGTTTTGAAGAACAATTATATGCAAATATCTAATCGTTATACTTTGAATATTCACAGGTATCGAAAAAAGAACTGCGTTATTACATGGAGACAACCAATTACTTGTAATTGTTGCAGTGCTAGAAATTAAAATTCAATCCATTGAGAAATACGTTCGATGAGAGGACTGCTAAATTAAATTGAAATACTGTGTAGCTCCCACAATAAATAAAATATCTGTAAAACTTAGAAATGATGGTATAGGTTGCATACTAGTTAATTTTCATAGAAGTAGAGCTAAAGCATTGCCATGTTTTAATTACACATACTATGATTTTGAGGTATACAAACAGCCTGAATAAAACGAAAATTGCAATGAAAATCAATACAACTAGCTCTTCCCGTTTCACAATGAAGGCCGATATGACGGCTAGATTTACGTAGGTCATTGTCATCCGGGACTGTAATTTCTTTCATCTTAGTGAAAGTACGAGATTGACGAAACTGAAATACGAGACGTTCTCGGAGAAGTGACAGGAGAAAGAAAGCTTTTTGGAACGCCTGTTTGTAAATCTGTTTAAAAAAACCTAATTTCTAACATTAGAGGACATAGACTTCGACAAGAATATTCATCCCAAACGGGCATGGCATACCATGATTCAGAGTAAAAATCGTGTTAAAAAATCAATACACTGTACAAAATGCATTAGGAATGACACAACATCTCTTTTTTTTGTTGTGAAAAGAACGCAGCAACATACATCAGATTTGGTATTTTGGAAACTTTAATTTGTGCCGCAACAAAGACTAAAAGATGTGCCCCAATAGTGCCCTATATGCGACTTGACATGAGTGGTACGTGCGGCCGCGAATGGACAATTTATGACGGAACACATCCCAATGATGACTAGGATGAGAAGGTTGGAATACTAGATTATTTTATAGATCTACATTAATTAATGACGACGACTTGAATTTAAGTATTCACTGCACACTGCTCCGCATCTCGTCATGTAGTTTAGTTCCACCTGAAGAATGGGACTGATGGAATGAAACGGTTATTTTCCATAACATGGTTCGCTAATCGTCGATTACACCATTGCACTAGTAGTACACTCCGCGATTCCACCATTCCCAGACGGCACGGTATTGCCAGAGTGGTGTTTTTGAGTGAGGTAAAGGCAATGATGTCAACTATTTTCAATTTTTAAAAAACGCTAAGTGTGCCACTGGGCCCATAAACATTTATATGTGACAAAAATGGCACAATAAGCCACGAGTTACCATCACTGACATATACAAATTCTGGCGGCGTTGTTTGCATTGTTGACTCTCCTTAAGTGTTGTCAAATACTTAAAAAAACCTGTCAGAATGATTTTATGTGTACATGGGAAATACTCAGCCATTACACTGGACAGTGATTGTTCGAAAAACTCAACGCACTCGCACTTTTTATTAATAGTACACACATTTTTGGTAATGGCAGGCCAACTGCCAACGAAAATCAATTACATAGATATACGTTTTTTAATCCTTTTTTTGTAGTAATGCCCGCTCTACGTAACATCCAAACCTTAACGAGCTTCAAGTTTTGACAGGTACGAACCAGAGAACAGAATGAATGCATTCGTTTTTATTATATATTCACTCATTCATTGCTTTTGCCATGCATCCATTCAACAACAAAAACTACTGCTGTTGCTATATAATGCATTCATTGTTTTTGATGATTGCTTGTTTACACTCTTTTTCTATAATGCCGTTACATGTCAAGCAACTAAATGTTGTGATGACACATTGAAAACATAAAATCAATCGTCAATTCGTTTAGTATTCGTTGTCCTGTTGGAGTATTAGAAAATATTTTTGTAATAACACCGTAATAGAATTTAATGTACATTTACTAATATGAATTTAGTTTTTTATTTTATAATGTATATAAACGAATTTTTTATATTTTTATTTTCATATCCTGTAAATACGAATTTTCTGAGACCTCAATATTATTTTTTTATGTTAAATGTTTAAGTGAAAAAAAACACACAAAAAGTTTACGTTTTATTCAATCAGCATTGAGACCATTTATACCAATCGTTTTATATTCGTTGCTTTTGTGAGTGTTGAGTAAAATTTACAGATGGCATGCAATGCAATGCATGGTTTTCTTGATACTCTCTTTTTTTGATTGTATAATCCATTGACTTACTGAAATGATGTGATTTGACAACAATATTCAAATTTGTTGCGATTGCATTCAAATGCAAAAATAAGGCACTCAAACATTCTCTGGTACGAACACTGTCAGCCGATCTCAAAATTTACTCGCCGTTGTACTTTATTCCCGGCGTTAAATTCCACTCGACTCTATTCTTAGTAGAAGAACAGATAGGTAGGTGATTTGACTGGCGATAATATTTGCAATTTTTCGATCAAAATATTCTTTTGGCAGTAATTTAAGAAGGAAAAAATAAGACCCCGTGGCTGAAACAAACTAGGTTAGTGTATATTTTTGCAAGCATAAATGACAAACAAAGAAGTAACAAAAACCCATCCATTTTTTTGTATTTGATTTCGTTGTTTTTTTTCTATGCATTTTGTCGGTCGTAAGTGGTGTTACAAAAGTGAACAGTAGAAAAAGGTAGTTGCAAAAGCGTCCAGATTATAAATTACACGCCGCGGCGTCTACTTTCAGGACTTTCTAACTCTGGGCCTTCACTGTCCTAATCGGTAAAACCACACTACTTACTACCAATACCATCAAACTGAGCGGACACATACTTCGGAAAGAACCGTCATTTCCATTTACTTTCACCACAGTTTAAAGGAACCAAGAAGAACGGAGGAAGAGGCAATTTGCTTTAATATAGTACTCACCTCGAAGAGCGCCGCACCAACATTAGCGCAGCAGCTGCCATTAACACCATTTATGTGTGCGAATCTCTGATGTGATATACAGACAAACAACCACCACTAATGCCAGCAATACCAAATCACTCACATTAAAGCAGCAGGCAGAAAACAGCCACATTTATCATTGGCAACAGAAGAGCAACGCACATTCATAAGAGAGCTCAACATTTAAGCAGCCTAGCTTGTTTTTTTTGCTTGACTTCTCTACCCAAACTACAAAGCCGCCATTAAAAAGCAAACACAAGTATTGTTTCTCATTGGTGGTTTGAAAAACCATCTGCCATCTGTCATTTCTCTTCGTTTTCATCGGCTATTCTATTATAGTTAGTTATTTTTTTGTGGTTTTCAATATTTGAGTTGTGTCTGAGCGTTCTTCGTTCGTTTTTACGACCGTCACCTATCATCATAATTCGAGGCATATAATTCGCCAGAACTTTTAGGAACATGGCCAATACCGGTAAAGATACGGCTTCGTTCTTCGAAAATGGGACAACTGAACAATTCGACTATTGCTACAAATTGTATCCACAAGTTTTGAAAGTAAAAGCAGAAAAGCGAAACAAAAAACCCCAGGAACTGGTTCGTCTGGACGAATGGTATCAAAATGTACTACCCAAATTGATAAAGGAACGAGGGAAAGATGCGCATATGGTATACGACGAGTTGGTGCAGACAATGAAGTGGAAACAGTCCCGAGGTAAATTCTACCCTCAACTGAATTATCTGGTCAAGGTAAATACACCACGCGCTGTTATGCAGGAAACCAAGAAGGCTTTTCGCAAACTTCCTAATTTGGAACAGGCAATTACGGCATTGTCCAATCTTAAGGGTGTTGGTACTACTATGGCTTCGGCGTTGTTGGCAGCAGCTTGCCCAGATTCTGCACCTTTCATGGCAGACGAATGTCTTATGGCCATTCCAGAAATAGAGGGCATTGACTATACCACAAAGGAATATCTAAATTTTGTTCAACATATTCAATCGACTGTTACACGTCTCAATACACAGGCCGGTTCCCCTGCATGGTCGCCACACAGGGTGGAGTTGGCTTTGTGGGCTCACTATGTGGCCAATGATTTGAGTCCGGAACTTTTGGACGAAATGCCCACTGGTACTGGCAAGGGCGTTGGTGGCGCAGCTGCGAATGGTAGTACGGCGGATAATGACAATAGTGTTCATAATGCTGCAAGCGAGGACACAAACGATGGCGATGACGACAGTGCAGGTGAGTGTGGAAGTTTAATTAAAACATTTCAAAATATATAATTCGTCCTACGACCATAGCCAGCTACAGTAGACACAGATCACTGCAACGCATTTTGATGCAGTTATTATTTTACCTAAGTCAAGTACTTCGGTAGAATAATAAAACGCATTCGTGTCGATGGCATCCACCTGGTACCGTATGCTTTCATTATTCTAAATATAATAAGCTCAAATGAACCTTGTATTTAATTTACCTTAGGCGATTTAAATTACCTTTGGCTACTTTAAATCGAAATATTACTACCATTAATATTTCACACTGCTAACGTAAATAAGTTTAGTTTAGTAATTGATGATTTTAAATCAATGAATTGTATGTTTATTGTTGCGAAACGCTACCAGGGAGGTTTATTTCGTCGCTTACAGATTTTTTAAGCGACTCGAATATATTAATTAATAACTATCTGTTTGATTTTATTTTATAGGTCGTGTTGAAGGAACTAATGTTGCTACAGAATCGGAAAATGAAAATACCAACCCCACACCTCAAGATGGCGATTCCAATTTTGTGTCAAATGATTCTACATCACAAGAACCCATCATTGACGAGAATACCACACAAACAACTGCAACTACAACTACCGATGATGGGGAAGAAGCGACAGCCGGCACACCTTTAGCTTCCGATTCCGAAAGTAATATAGAACCACCAGCAGTAGTTAAGGCTAACAAAAGTAGTTCATTACATCTAAAAGAGGCAAACGTAACTACATCAGCCTCTGCTTCAAATGGCAATGGCGACCTAATTGTGGCAGCTTCAGCAGCTGGATTGGATGGAGAAAATAGCAGCAGTAATTGTTTGCGTGAATCCGAATACGAAGATGATGAGAGCAGTAATAGTCGTGCTTTGGATGATGCACCAACGCCTTCTTTAACCAATAACAATACTACAGATAACGATTCGTCCACTTTGAGTAGTGGTGGAGTTTCTGCAGCAGCCGCCGCCACTATCGTGGGCCAAAAAAGGACACTTAACTGTGCGGATGAGGCATCACTAGATGATGCAACACAACCCGAAATCAAGAAGATACGTAGTGATTAAAGTAAAACATAGTCTACTCGACACAAGAAAAAAAAAATCAACATCAATAAATATTAATAAAGTTAAAGATCAAAAAAATAATAAAAAGAATCAGTCCCAGAGCACTAGACAAGACACAGCATCTTTAGTTTAGGATGGCGTCTAATAAAGCGCTTGTTATTTCCCATTAAAAATCAGTTGAAATTATAATAAAAAACAAACTAAAAAGCTCCCATTTAACGTTAAGGCAAATTTATCTATAACTAACATAACTAAACGCAAATAGTCCCCATCCACAATAAAAATTAATATTATTTTGTAATGTCATAGTGAATGAAAGTTTTAAACGCTCCCAAGCTTGACTGATGGAGTTGCCATCCAGCAACTTCAAACAGCCCTGCGTTAAAGGAATCGGAAAAAAATGTAACCACTTTATATTTTAACTCAATTTTTATATATCATCTTTGATTTTTTTTTTAATGTTTTTATCTCAGATATACACAATGATTTTCCGAAATAAAAAACAACAACTTAAGCGTAAAAAGCAGCATACATATGAACGTTTTGTGCGTTTTTATAGAACCACTTGTCACATGCTTAAATTTAGATCTGGGATTCCTGTCGTATTGATGTTAATTTTTGATCTTCGATAAAAATACATAATTTGATCAAAATTGCTATCTAACTTAGACGATGGTTTTAAGAGAAACATCGTATTTGCTTAGTTTTGGTTCGGCTTCAATGATTTGTCTAGATAAGACAAGATTTCACAGTTTAACAAAACACATCAAAAGAACCGAGAAAAGCGAAATAAAATTATAAAATGTAATACAATACAATAATATATTAAAAATCATAATCCAAGTATTTTTACACCAAGAAGGCTTTTAAATGTATACAAGATTGAAAAGCCTGTATTAATAAAAAAAAAATATCAAATAATGTAGTAAAAACAAACGAAGATTAACTCACTTCCAGGATTTGGTTACATTGGAGATCAGAATGTGATTATCGCCCCATTGTTTTTGAAACAGTATAGTAAAAACCTGAGAGTGGTAATCGTGTTTATAATTCTTAATGTAAACACAGTTTTACAGCACAATATTTATTGCGAAATTAAGTAATTAAGAACAAGAATACGACTGCCTAAACTTTCAGCTCAACATAAAACGCACTTCATACTTGCTAGTTTATTTTTCAAGGGAACAAGAAACATGCAGTGAGCCAACACACATCTTGCATTTAACATTTTTGAAACAATGAATTAAAAACCAAAGAAGTAATACGAGCAAAAGTATGTTCAATTTCAATGTTCCGGCTGCTTTTGGTAACCGATTTCCTCAGCGACGACTTTTGTCCTGGAGTGTAGTAGGTGTTGTTATGTTAACCTTAGTCATATTAATAAAATAAATCAGCCTCATTGCCCTACCGTCTTGAGTGCTAAATTTGCCCCAGGAAAGATTGTAATCTCATACAGAATTCCCTCGATGCTGTCACCATTTGTGGTAGCGAATGGGTCAGAGGGGTTGCTTCCTATTATCTAGAGAAACGCGTGCATGTTTTGAACGGTTCCCATACGAAGACATTCTTACATTTTCCTCTCATCTAAGTAATGAAGGTGGCATTATAACCGACAGTATCAATTTTCGTGAAACTGTCTTGTATTGGCGCTGTGTGAAGATTTGAACAATTGTTGTTTTTTTTACCCCAAAGCCACACTGAAAAAGTTTTGTTAGTAACTTGAGTTTAGGCCTCAATCTTTCCTTACCAATGTATACTATTTATATAATTTATGGTGTCCGGTGATATTAACCTTGTATGCCTTTGAACGCAAATGTTCAATATCATTGCAAGTTTTGTATAATAGATCGTAGGGTGTGCCGCTAACTACAACAGTTTAATGTTCAGTGGCGATTCCTATCGTCTGGGCCTGTGCAATTTTTATATTGAGGTAGCATGTTTAATTTCTTACATTAGATTCAGAAGAACGATGGTTTGATTCACTGGATAACTATTCGAAGGGTGGAATGAGTACGGAGAATTTCAAACCCAACTAACTACAATCAGCAGTGTTCACTGTTGTCAACGCAGAACGGAGGAGGAAGAAATGGCCAACTATATTTGTCATGAAATGACAAGGCAAACTGATCATTTGTGACTAGCAGAACTTTCAGGGGACATTTTTGTTGCGCGTATATCATGTAACATATAAACAATAAACAAACCTTACTCCTACAGAGTCGTCTCTATTCGGTTAAGATCAGGTGCGAACAACATCACCTGTATCGAATTTTATGCCTCCACTGAAGTAGCGGACACTATGGAAAGAGAAGAGTAGTCGTAAAAACAGTAATGGACACCCTTAATATCTGCAAGTAGGACCAATTAAAAACAACTTATAGCGAGCTATGGGTGTACATACATGGACTAGCGAATAAAAATGGTGGAATCTACACTGAATTATGCGCTTTCCGTTGGTGCACACTATTTGATTTATGTACGTACGACAAATTGTGCAAAGTATTATATATTGGTTGAGGCATTTTTTAATTTTTTTTTGCTTGATTTTTATTTCTTATTTGTGTTTGTTTCACATTCACCATACACCACCGCAAGCGTTTAAAGGACCATGATTTACGGGTATGCAGTTGGAATGTAAGAGCACTACATAGACTTAGGTGCCTCTATCCAACTGACAGATGTCCTTGGAGAATACAGAGCTGACATCACCGCCATCCAGGAAAAAAGATGGAAAAGGCTCGGCGTAAATAAAATGAGAAATTGCGATGTTTATTACTGCTACCATGAAAGCAAGCTCCAAAACGTTTGTGCTCACGCGCCGACGGAAGATAAAGACGAAGAGACCAAAGATAAGTTTTACGGGCGCCCAGAACAAACATACGACCGCTGTCCCGACAATGACAATAAAATTGTTGTTCATACCGAATAAATCAATCGTCGACCAAACCTTTCGACTTCGCCAGATCGCCAGCGATACAAGATCGTCAGTAAAAATAGGAAGTTAATAAAACAGGCACAATGAACACCAAAAAAAAAAACACTGAAATAATCTGAAGGATGGTGCCGATAAGAGAGGATCGATCTATGTTAACGAGGAGTATAGACGTCGAACGAACCGTGAACAGGGGCCTAATCACGCCATCCGTTATCGATAGTTCGCGACCTTAGAACAACAAGGTTCTAACTGACAATTTTTGGTAAATTGACCTGTATAGCAAATATTACTATGATTTATAATATCTTTCGATTACTGTTAAAATTGAAAATTTTAAACTGTTTAATTTGAAACAAACGAATAATGACAAAAATTAATGACATATAGGAACTCAAACATATTACACACTGACGTTAAGTTTTCACAAAACTACCTTGGTGCAGTTGGAACCTTGTTGTTCTAAGGTCGCGAGTTGTCGATCGTAAACTTTGCATTTTGAACCACATCAGTGGGGTTTCACAAAATTCTGATGTAAGTCTTAAATTTCGAATTGTTTTACTTTATTTTATAAATATGTACGTGACTTATTGTTATTATGTTCTCGTTAAATTGTTTCTTATACTTTACATTTCTTATTGAACTTATACTTTACAAAAACGTACTACATACAAGATTACAAACATTATTTTTTCATTATCATAAGTATAGTTTATTTCTTTGAAGGTTTTCACTTTTGGTGTTTTTATAAATTAGGGTTTGCAGGAAACACAAAACAATAACTAAAATACAGTTATCCAACAATACAACAGACATAAGCGACTGTGATCATAAACAAAGTTTTAGTAATGAGAAATTAAAAACATAATTTTACCTCAAATATAAATAATTTCAAAATATTCAGGTGTCTCAACACGTATATCGCGTGAAACCGCATACATACTTCTATTGCAATGCACCATATACGTTATGTGCTGCCTTCAATAGAAGTAATTCGTCAGTCACTACGAAGATTAATCTTCAGCGGCTAAAGTATTTCCAAAAATTTCAAATTAATCTTAAGTAATCCTAATTGTTTAAATAAATAATTTAAAAAAAAACACAATTACTGTCATTGGCTTGAAACCACTATTCTTTTAATTAGTTCATCTTAGAAAGATATTACCCGGCCGTGGTGTTGCAAGTAGTGTGTGTGATTGTCGTTCATCTGTCCGTTTTTTTTAATATAATATTGAGAAGAATCGTACGTTGGACGCGTAACGTGATCAAAATCTTGGATACGAGTATACAATAAAAAATGTATATAATTTCATTCTTATGTACAGAAATTACCCGTTTATAATTCGTCTTATGTGCACACTATTTTTAAATATTTTTTTTCATCAGAATTTGTAATCTTCTTTTCTTTTTAAAATGTAACAAAGAAAACATAAACCCAAACCCTTTTTTGCTTCGTGAGAAAAAAAGTGGAAACTAATAATATGAAATACTGGGTAATATGTAGAGTTCAGAAAATACACTCACGATACACACAATGTACTGTTGGAAAGCAACAGACACACATTTTTATTTTCGTACCAATTATGAGTGTTTCCAAATTTTGCACAATACCGAACATGTACTTTTGTTTGGCAGTACACGTACCAGTTCGCGAACTTAAAATAAAACCACACACGAACCGGTGTTCTGTTGAAGTATGTTCCGATCGAACAAGCCGAGAATAATACATGTTCGAGTACGCAACCAAATATTATAACAAAACACACTCATGTGTGTGATCGGTATTGTGGAAAATATGGAAACACACACAATTGATACGAAATTAAAAATGTGTGTCTGTTGCATTGAGCTGTGTTTTTTTTACATATACATATGTAGGAGTTTTCCATTCAGTGTGTGTTTTTTTTTCTGAACTCTGGTAATATGTCAGATTGTGGCAATAGAAAGTAATAGCGAATGAAGTAATGAACTGTGTTAATAAAAATGATATTAATGCTTAAATTAAATCCCAAAAAGTACGTAGAAAGTAGTAACATTTATAGGACTACTATATTTTTTTTTATTAGAAAACAATTGTTTGCGAATCTTTTAAATTACAATAATAGATTTATATTTAGAAAATACATTTATTCATAGTCATGGTAATGAGTTCCGAAAATATTCTTCCTTTTTAGAAAACAAACCATTTAAAAATATTTATAAATGCACTAAGTTTTCCTTTAAAATATAGTGAACATTTAAGCATATTCTCTTGCCACATCTTTCATTTTGATAGCTCTTCGTATCTAAAACAGTTTTACTTATTTTACAGCTGCTATAAACTAGGTAGATTTGAAGGCGCCTGTGGTTCTTGCTTGGGACAATAGCGTATAACACCTACTCAGGCAACCACAGGCGGAGGGCCACCCCTTGTGTTGGACGCAGTTGTAGCAACTGTTATCGAATTGGCGGAATTTCTGGATGTAGATGTCCAGAAATCGTTGCTCTCTGAAGAACAAAATGCTTCCGTTGTTGATGACGTTGTTATTTCTTCTACTGCCAAGCCAGTTTGTGATGATGTGGATATTAACGATAATGGTAAACTTTGTTGAGTGGTGGCTAATGGTAAGCTGTAACTAATACTACCATTTGAACATAAATCACTACTGGAACCCGGTGAAGTCGAAAATGTTGCGATTGTATTATTGTACGTTGCCATATGTACTCGTCTTGTGGACTTCCCTCGCCCGCATGGCACACACAGCATAGACGAATGTTCCCGAAGCTTTGTTATGTGATCCAAGCGATACTCATTTATCCATTTGACTTTTTTATGTTTAACTTGTTTGATGCGATCTCCATTTGGAGAATTAATTACCTGTTGTTGAGCTACAGGAAAACCTTCGGGTTTAGTTGATCCACAACGCATACAAATGCTGCAACGATCACAACTCCAACGACCTAAAAAAAACAAAAGATACATTAAAGTTACTTGTACTTCCTACAAAATAAATTGGGATAAACGTATTTCTAACAAAAAGTTGTTCACTATATTAAACTCTACGTTCTCGTGCAAACAACAATACATTTATAAGTTCTATTTACTGAAATAATTTTAAGATTCATAATGGCCTCGCCAAATTTTCAAACTTACCATCCGGCACGGCCTTAATTCCAAGACAGTATATGTGAAAACCACGATCACATTGTTCGCAGAAGAGCATTTTATTTTGATCCTGTTTCCGTTTGCATTTAATGCAACATTTACAGTCAACACATTGCCAATTATAATTGCGCACACGTATGGCCATACGTTGGGGCATTTCAATGCAGCTGGGATGAACTGGATAAAAAAAACACAAAAAATAACTAAAGCAAAATATAATAAATTATGCAGTTTTACCTTTGCGTCTGCAGGAATAACATTGTACAAATAATTCGGGCATATCATTGAGATTTCGATTATGTGGACGTAAACAAACTCCACATGCGGACGGTGAATTTTCGTCATCCGAAGATTCCACGGAAGTGGACGAAAAACAACAAGTCGATTCTGAATCCTTTAATAAAAAGCACATTACATAAAGTAATGCTTTTATTTCTTAATATATGGAACTTACAGATTCTGCGGACGATTCATTGGATGAGGAACACGTATCAGTTGAACTCGTGGCTGACATTAAAGCTCCTGGTACTGGCGGTATTTTAAATTCATTATTGCTTAGATTATTAATATGTCGCGTTCGTCGTATACGACGTTTGCAGTGTCGTTTGGATGTGGAGGTTCTTGAAGACTTCTCCGCATCAGTCTTGTTGTCAATACTTTCAACAGCGGAATCCGTGTCGGAGCTGTTGCTTCCGTCCTCTTTGTATTGCCATAATTGAAAAGGATGATCGAGCATAGTGTTGAGAGGAAAGCATCTAAAAGATATCATTATTATATAGAAAATACGGCGAGAAAAATGCTACCATAGTTTCGGATAATCTTACCGCAATTCCCGTGTTGAATAATCGTAATATTGTTCACAAAACTGGCCCGGAACTAAAGATAATGGATAATAAATGTCTCTAGGTCGCAGTGGTTCACATACACGCGGTTTTAATAATGTTGGAGGTTGAAGGATACGCTCCGCTTTTGCAGCTAGTGCCACAACTTCAGCAACAGGACGGTTAAGTATAGTAGAGAGGGGAGCAGCAGATGGACATGGTTTATTAACCACCAATGTTTGTAGATCAAGACATGAAAAACGTTCATCTTTGCGGCTAAAAAAAACTATTGAGTTAAAATTATTTTTATTAATTATTATAAAACGTACGTCCTATTAAAGTACGAATTCCATTTGCTGGTAGATAGCATAGCTCTTTCGCGTGCCTGTAATCCTCTACCGGCTACGTTTAGTCCTAGGGATTTTTGTTTAGCCTCTATTTCACGTAAATGTTTTTGTCGCACGAAGTCTTTATACTCTTCATATTTATGGTAGAAATCAGTGTACATAATATCCAAAATATCGGACGCCCAAACGGCCGTGATTCCCAAATCACACATTTTCTCTGATACTAGACCCTTCTCCTGCAACCAGTTCCGCTCCTCCATGTCTACTTGACGTCGAGGCAAATCTGGATATTTTCGTTTGAAGCTTTTGATACCCAAGTACATGGCAACCTGTTCTTGTATCATGAACGTATCGCGATTTTTTGACGGACAACAACCTTTGGGAGGAGGCCAATCGTATTCAGCTATTAAAGCTACTGTGAAGTCGGCACTGCAATTAAAAGTGAGCAAAAACCGTTGTATATGTCTCACACAAAATCGCTTTGAACTTACTCTTCGGATACACAGACTTCCATTTTCTTTTTCTTTATGGGCTTCTTAACTGCCGATCCATTGTGAACGGCAATTATATTATTTGGATCCAAAATGCTTGTGTTGCTAATAACGGAGGACTGTGACTCTTCGTTCATAAAAAAATCCGGTTGACTAAAAGGATTTAATAACTACTATTATTTTTTATATATGACATAAGTTAAATTTTAAGTATATACCTTATATGGGCGTGGGACTGCTCCGGCTGTAGGTTGGTTTGACTTAAATCCGCGCTCATGCGCGTGTCTTCTTCGAATACTTGTGGAGACTGAAAGTATATTCAAACAAATGCTTCGAGTTTAATAACATCAACAACTTACCGGACTGTATAATCCTTTAATCCTTTCAGGATCAGGGGTATGCTTCAGGGCACCCACACAACGTGGCCGATTCATGGCTATGGATTTGGCCACATCACTGGCACCACGACCCAAACGATGAGAGCGATTACCGCGGCCTGAGTTACGGCCACTGCCACGTCCTCCTCTACCGCGACCACGCCCCCTGCCAGGCAAAACTGGCATTGACGACGAACTAGCAGAATCATCTGTTGAAGAAAGAATAAAAAAAACATTACGAAATATGGGCATTTTCAAAAAGAAGTTCAATGAGACCAACAAATTAAAATTTCTTGAAAACACTGTTTTCCTAAAGGAACTATAAAATTTAACTAATTGAAACCTATTTTACATTTATTTATAACGTTTGATAACAGTTGATAAATGTCCATGTGGCATTTGTTAGTACTAAATTTATGTAATGCAATTTCACTGTAAAAAGCGCCGTAAACAATACTCATGTATAGTAATCCCTGAATTTGATAACTATTGAAATACTTTATTACCAACTTTGTAATCCCGCCATTTTCATTGTATGTATTTCACTATTCTACTTAATAAATTAATCTCAACAACAGGATTGAATATACATACAAAATTGCTGCATTTAGGATTTTAGTACTTATGTAAATTGTCACGTACCACATTGTCGGTGTAAAATTAAAATATATTTTTTTTATATAAAAGATTTATTTATGTAAATATAACCTTTTAAATTATTCGAAAGAGGTGATGAGAAAAAAAGTTATCAATTTGCACAAAAGAAAATAAATGGTTTTAAATTTAATGACATCCGCGATCAGAATGAAAAACATTTCTTGTTATAAAACTTTGACGAAAAATTAAAGTAAAAACAATTTCAGGTACATCCCACTTGCACAGGTTTCGCTAAAATTGGCAATTGAATTGTTGGCCGAGAAAACCACAATTATTATTTTGTCATGAAACAGATATGTTCGCGCACAGGCACAGTCAGTTGATTTCAGGAACTCTACATGTACTAAAAATCGGAATCCTTCTAAATCTTAATTCACAAATTTTATTGACTTACCTTCCGAATTGTCAGCACCACTAGCATCATCTTGCATTTCTTCGTCCAGTGATTCACTGAGTCCGGACTTTCGATCGACGGCTAAATGTGTTCCGCGCAATTGCTGTGTTGCAATGATGGAAGAAAAATCATTTGGTCTGAATATAACGTCAGGCAGAGGATCTGACGACGACAAAATTGTTGTAGGTGGTAGCATTGAATTATTGCTAGTAGCCCCGACGACGCTGCCATTGCCACTGCTATCTGGATTACTTATCATGACACAACCTTGACTTGTGGAGGCCTCCACTGTGGTTATCGTGTTTGTTGTACTGCCATTACTACTACTCGATGATGAAGACATGGTCAAATCAATTTGAGTTGACACTGACAGGCTGATGTTATTTGACGTGCCCGCCATGGTCGATCTTACCATCGAGGAGTTATGCGAACTAATAGAAGATATTGATGAGTTTGACTCTACGAAGTGATTGACCAAGTTTTCGGAATCATCTTCTTTGGTACTTTGCTTATTGTCCAGAACCAAGGAAGAGGTAGGCATATTCTTCGTTGCTTTCGATTCCAATTGAGGAGCTAAGGGCGTATTGCTTCTTCTTGATGTCCTCAAAGGAGTTCGTAAGCTTCGTTCTCTGTTTGTTGTCTCTAAATTGTCTTCATCACTTTTTTTACTTTCCAAGCGCACATCTGATCCGACTTCATTTAGTAGCGTTAAAGGTTGTTCCGCATCTACCATGTCTATGGCCAGCCGTTTCCGCAAAAGCTGAACCCTACGTGATTTGTAATCATGTTTATTATCAATAGTACCAGGGGTGGTCACAGTTTCTTCTTTGGAATTTTGTGAGGGTACAATTACGTCCGATTTCTTAGGTCGTCCTCTTCTTTTGACCATTGGCGTTGAATTTTCGTTTGCATCATTGCTAATGTCGGCTTGAAAATCTAAACTGTCATTAGAATTTGTATGCATGCAATTTATCATCTCATCCATTGGTAGGGGCAATAAATGTTCGTGTTTTTGTTTGCGCGAACGCTGGTGACTAGATAACGTCTGTTGAGTGGTGGAAGTGTGTTTTAAATAATTTAATTCTGATTTTGTAGTTTGAGAGTCCGTAATGAAGTTGTTCAATACTTTCATTTGATGAAACTCGTGATTTACAGCAGCCATATTAACATTGGATGTATAACTCTGTAATTTACGCAATTTAGAGGGCAAATCTTCCCTGTTGGTATCTTCGATTGTCATATGGTTTTCCACCACATCATTATTTGCCAGAGATGCGTGTCTCTTCAAATTTAAATTGTTATTATTGAAAGAATTTACCGGCATTTCTTTCGAATAATGCAAACCATTAATTAGTGATGATTTATCTTTGATATTAGCTGGTCTTTCGTCTAGGGAGTTACGAGGACTTCCTTCGGGAGTATCCAGAATTTCTATGGAGTCGATTATATTCTCTCCACTATTAAGTTTTTCAGTTTGAATATTTGTGTTCGAACTTCCAGACTCCGAACCATTAGCCATTAAACGTCCAGCCAACTGGGGGTATTTCAGAGAAGCCGGTGATTTACTGACATTGGGTTTGGGATGTAGAGGGGGTGGTACCAGATTGATTTCAGTTTGTAACTTCACTTGTGCAGAATTCTGTATGACAGTAGTTTCCCTCTGTAGACATTCTAACAAAATATTTTTTTTAGGCACTTGTTCATTTGCATCGCCGACTATTTTTTCTGTAATAATGTTTTCCTCTTCATCATCATCATTATAATCAAAACGGTGAGCTGGTGAACTACCAGCAGATGAAGTAAGATCAACCGTATCAATAATATGCCCCATTTTGGTGTACAGGTTTAAAGCAACTTCGCCATTTACCTCTTGTTCCTGAGAGGAACTAGAAGAAGCTTTTGTATTGAAATGAGCTATATTTTGAAATATTTGTGGTTCATGTTGAATCTGTAATGACTCATCTATGTCCATATCGTCGGATTCACGTCGTAGCTCTATATCCTCAGCATTTGTTGTAATACTTGTAACTACCACTATTTGCTTTTTGGCGGAGCAATCAGCGATATTTTCACTGAAACCACAAAACTCTTGCGAGTTACTTGATTCTCCAGCAACATTATCTACATCTAGTAAGTCGTTGAATTCATCAGCATCTTCAGTAGTGGTTAATAGGTCATTCCTTTCATTTGATATTAGTGAATTTTCAGTTTCATTTACTTCCATATCTGCGACAATTTTAAGCGTTTGTTGCGGCGACCCCACTTTCTTAATTGTGAGTTTCGGTATTGTTTTATTGGATTTTATTACTTGCTCCTCGTCATCATCACTTATCCCACTCTCTTCAGTTGAAGATGGTCGATCCCCAAGGGTCTTTAATGTAACTTTAGGTATGCAATCAGATTTGCTCAGAGTTTTGATTGTCATTTTGGGTATTGTGTTATGCCCAACTTCACCAACATCCAATAATCTTTCCATCTGACTTGAATGCCTGCTTATTGTTAACTTAGGTATTGCCTGGTGCTTCGGCGATAACAGGGTCGAGATGGAGGTTGAGTTGACTGAGTCCAGCTGGGTTTTGTTTCTACATAGTTTCGATATTTCGTTATTGGTCTTTATTGTAAGTTTCGGAATTTTTTCCACAACAGCACCATCAAAATAATTAGATTCATCTGACATATCTAACGATTTTGTTTTGATGGTTAATCTAGGTATTCCAGTTGCTTGTGGATTATCACTATGTTGAGTTATTATTACTGCATGTTCTTGGCCCGTTTTTATTGTCAATTTGGGTATTTTAGATGAGATTGTATCTTCCACTACATCAGTACATAGCATATTGGTTTTTATACATAATTTGGGTATCGATGGAAGTTGTTCATTTAGTCCTAATTTAGAACCGTGTATTTTCTGATGGGGCTTTATAGTCAGTTTTGGTATTGAGATAGACGGTGTAGCCAGTATCAAATTGGCTGAGGATGACGAGGTAGCTGACGAAGATGCCAACGAAGAAGAGGAAGATGTGGTTGAAGATGCGGGAGATACGTTTGTTATAATCGATTCACTATGACCATCTTGTCCGGTTTTTATTGTTAACTTTGGTAGAGGTGGTGTTTTTGCAGCCGATGGTGTGCTTAATGATTCCGCTGCAGACGAGTCGTTTATTTTTATCGTTAGTTTGGGAACAACTGTAGTTTGCGAAGATCCATAATCTTCATTTTTTGCCCTTATGGTCAACTTGGGAATAATATGTGGCTCACTATTATTCAATTTTGTGACCATTTCATCCTCAGCTGACGATGAACAATCTTCCGAGGACACCAAAGCATCTGTCGTGTGATCCTTTAAAATTGGTTTTATAATAATCTTAGGTGTATGATGTATACTGGTAGAATGGTGGTGATAGTGATGATGAGTGTTATGAAGATTTATTTTTAGCGGTTCCACCTTACGTAGATCGTCCTCATTCCCCGACATCGTTTGAGATTCGATAACTCCAGGCTTCGGCAGTTTTAATATAATTTTATGATTTTCTCCTACAGAAAGAGAATCACCGATATTATTTCTAGTGGAAGTAGATTGATCCTCGACATCGCGGAGGCAACCTCTCTCGTCGGAACCACTACTATTTCCATCACCAGCATTGGCCACTGTTTTGTGGCTAATATCTCTAGCTGCCATATCGTTTAATGATGATTTTGTGGATCGGCTATTGTTATTATTTACCGGAACTATTAATTTGGTCGATGTTTCCTCAGTTTCAAATTTTGCATTCTCCGATGTTGATGGCATTGTCACTTCTTCCAAAGATATCGAATCGACCGAGTACGTTACAATTTCATAATTATTGGTACTACTGGTTATGCGTGCGGAAGATGCCTCTAGTGTTTCCAATTCTATAGCTACTTCCTCACCTTCACCCTCAGCCTGTAATGGTAATACACTATCTGTAGAAGTTGAGGTTACTACCTGGTCCTGATCCTCTTCTTGACGTGATCGGTTGTTCCTGTTGGAAATAGGGACGGCTTGGCGACAACTGATGCAAGCTAGTAACGATTGATGTTGCTGGCTGTGCTGTTGTGTTGTTGGTGGCGTTTCTGCATCCGCTGATTTCCGATGATTTGTTACATTCATTGCTTGTCTGAATTTTTTAAATGTCTACTTTCGACTTTGTTTATCTTTCCTTAGTTATTTGCTGTGCTCTTCAGCTACTGATGCATTTCCTAACCATTTGAGATGTTATCTACTCCCACAAAATTACCATTTTCCTTCTGGGCAGTGATTTTACAGTAAAATATCCTAAAAACGAAAAATATATATAAATAACATTAAAATATAGGAACATTGTCAAAAACAAAAGCTCAACATTTTTATTTTTAATAGTTGTCTACATTATGGGACCGGGCTTATCGGCCAGACAATTTATTTTATAAACATATAAGTACGTATGTAGGTAGTACTCCTAGCAAAGAAATATTACCACTTGTTTGCTTTTAATTAAAAAAAAATAAACGAAGTAAATTCCCTAAATGTAGAGAGGAATTACCCAGACTGGCATCACCGCAATACCCAACATTCATTTACTGTGAAAATGAATATGTGCTCGTTTCGAGTGCGGGCAATAAATATGGTTAAAAAACAAAGCAAAAAAATAATGGAATAAGCGCATAAATATATGTAATAAAGAGTATACATCGAACTATAACGAACAAGCTCCGACGAAAAGCGACTGACATTGTAATGAAGAATATAAAAAGAACATATGAGACCATACAACACTCATGCAAGATATCGTAAAAGTTCGATTATGGCAAAAATAGTGTCATTTCAATACGCTTTTTAAATATGTTGGTGCAACTATTTAGTGGATCAATATCTCAAACACACACACAACCCGCACGCAGTTATGCACTCGATAATATGGCTAGACGGATGGACGTACACAAATATACATACGTATATGTTGCGAAAATATCTTGGATATACAACTTTTATTTTATTGGTGTTGTACTTGCTAGCACACGGCATCAGTGACACCAACAAAATATCACCAACACAGAAAATGTCTTCCAACAATCGCAAATTGTTTTGTGGATTTTTTACGAAAGGGGATAGAATTCACATTTGAAACGTTGAAATGTATAATATGCCAACGAGCCAAACGAAAGAATACGAATGAAAGAGACAAAGAAAAATATAAAATGAAGCAAGCAAACTAAAAAAACTGACACAAACACACTCAACCAAGGCACACCACCGAGCTCATAAACGAGGAACAAATCGTACAAACGTATGCGAGCCAAAGACAGAAACACTCTCTCATAAAAACGAGTAACGAACAGTGTTGCCGCCGGATACTTTTTTCTGCCTAAAATTTTCTCAAAAATCCGGCCGCATAGACAGTTTCCGCATAATAATACGGATTGATTGTAAAAAGTACTTTTTTTTTTAAATCATAGCATGCCTTGCAAAATACAGTTTGAATCGTGCGCTGTGAGTTGTTTACGTCGATGGAGTTGTTGGAATGCGTTTTCTGGCCAGAAAATAAAACTTTATTTTGTATATCGTTAACAATTTTCAAGGAATTAAAAGACATGCTATACTGTGGACCCATACACCATGCCAAAAACTGGCGCAATCAAGTGTTTGTGCCAGTCGATTGACCCTATTGGTGCAATATGAAAATTAGATTGATATTTTGCCATATTAATAGCACCAACACCAGGGTGAACCTTTCCAATTTGCTATTATATTATTTAACACCTCTTGAATGTTGAAAGTTCTATACATACACAATCTAATTTTCTTTCAAAATGGATATTTTTAAACGCTGTGTTCGGAAGAAACTTATAATATAGATATTTTAACACTCCTTGAAATAAATGAAAATGAAATGAAAAAATGCAAAAAGTTTATAAAATATATCCAGTAGTCCGATTTTAAACGTTATCACTTTATTCTAACTTCTTGCCTACAACAAATTTTTTACAGAACTCAAAAATGATTACAAAATTAAAAGTTACAGACATTTGCCCGATTTAATGAGATTCTGGACCACAGACCATTAAAGGATTTCGAATGACCGTTAATATGTAAAATATAGACATAAATGATGCAAAAAAATATTAAAACTAGCGCCAAAAAATATAATTGGGCCACCTATCCGCCCAAATTAACAGTTTTGCATTTTTGCCGAAAATGGCAACACTGGTTATGAATCATAGCAGTCATAATTCGAAGCAAGGAAAATGTCCGCGCAAAACCCTGAAAGAGAAATACTCATGTTCTCTAAACTGGATTTTATACCCGAGCGAATATTACAGCAGTGATGCAAAAGTTGATACAATGGTACTTTGTACCGAGATACAAAGCAGCCCTTTTGGACCTTATTTGATACACTTTACTATGTTCGTATCTGTTGTCTTTTTCCAATTGATTAATTGATTTGCAATGAAAGATTGTGTGTGCAACAAACGAAAATAGCAATGCAAAGTGTAAATTAAATATCAATTTGCTTATCGACCTCCAAAGTTACTAAGAAAATGGGGATATGACCAAAGATACAATAGTTTTTTTATTTGTATATGTAAACAAAAAAAAACAGCAAAACGTTTTGCACAAAATTAATTCCCCAAAAGATCGTTGACATTAATATGACAGACAATTCGGTTAGCTGGTGCAATTTCATTATTATTGATTTTAGTCTGGCAATACTGGTTAGTAAACGGAGGAGAAATGCTCGTTTTGTTTGTATTTGTTCTTTACTCCACATATATAAACAACATAAGTTACGAACTAAAACTCACCACAGAGCAGCAGCAAAGAAGAAACATGAAATATCGAGCCCAATGAAACTATTTCAGTTTTTAGCATCTACCACATAAATTTCGTTAAACAACATCAATTCGTCTTATAAAAACAAATGTATTTGGAATGTTTGATGTTCAGCACAAAACGTTAACGTTCATAATGTATTTTAGAGAAATATGTTGTAACGCGAGTGACAAACAACGAACAACGACCGTATGGTGTGAACAAACACGACAGTCAAACGCGGTAAATTTTAGTAATGTAATAATATAGAGAGCAACGACTACTTTGCTGCAGCCTTTACAACAATTTAATTCAATAATTTTCAGTTTTTGACAGCATTCTGGAACTTAAACAATTTTTCGTTAACAATTACTATTATAACACATACACATGTACGTTTATTCAATGAGATGTTTCTGCTCGTTCACCCTTATTTTCCTACATCATGTTTTCTGTCATTTTAACATCGTAATATTTCGTTGAGTTGTGTGTATTTGCTTGTCCCAATTTTTTAAACACGATTTTCACTTAATATTAACATGTATATTCCGATTAATTTTATATCATTGAAATCGCATTATTTAAGGAAACTTTTTACTTATTTTCAATAAGATATGTTCTCTTAAATTATAATTACGAGCGCAACGCAACACGACAGCCGTTCTATCACGAATAAAATACCCAATAAAAATTGGAGTTGACTCGGCAGGAATCAACGACGCTCATCAATAAAGACTGGAGACGACGGCGTCTCTACTGAACAACGGAGCCGACTCGGTACATTTAGATTCCATGAACGCACTAACCCAGCCATTAAGAGATTGTTCGAAAAACTTGACACACTAACACTTTAAGAAAATGTATTCGACATTTAAAAAAAAAAAAATAAACAAACTAATGAAATGTAAAAGAATGAGTTTGACTATCGAAATTCTGACAAAATGAAAAATTCTAATCAGCTGGATGTAAACAACTTCTACGTATGGAAAATTTGACAGTACATATGAAAAATACCTACAGTCTGATAGCACCTTAAGGTCTAACGTGACTTCTTCTTTGTGTTACACTTTTGAGTCGTACCAGTTAATATAGACCCACATACCAGTGTGTGAGGGTATAAACATCTCAACACTACCGCTTTCAATGTAATGGTCGGCTCAGGTGTTCTACTACAATGCCGTTGTTTTCTATCACTCTCGGTCGACTCAGTTATCTGTTTCCGCGCCACAAATAAAATTTCTGTATCGGGAAAGACGGTATTTTCTTTATAATACATGTGAACAATAATTAAAAATATCTCAAGCAGTTAGAAACATTTCTTTTCGTACGCAACGTGATTAACAAACTCGCACGCTCTTGGTAAGTCTAGATAAACTACTGTAGGCGTACTAAAGTCAAGAATCTATATAGTGTTCGGCATACAATTCTTTGTTCGATTGTTCAAAATTCGGTGTTAGTTATGCTATCAAACACTAATCTATACATATATAAAAATGCACAAGTATTTTGTTATTACTTCTGCTCCATAATGCGGCTCTCACACGTTAAATATTGAGTTTAACAAACGAGTTGGTAGTTCTCCTCACACACTACAACTTTTAATCTTATTTGTTTTCCAATCTCATTTGCCAATATTTTGCGTAGCGTCAACATGAACGCATATGTTTTTTAATTTATAATTTTGTTTCAATTATTGGATTTTTATACTTTGAATTCCACAACTGAGGCATGTTTTTATATTCCTCAATAAAATCAATAACTATTTCCACACATTCTTTCATTTTTTTTTTTATTTTTTTTTCAAAAGACCGGTACAAAAATGTGTTTACTTCATCAATGACCAATAAAGTAAAGAAGTTGAATGACAAGCCATCACACGTACCAACCAAGTTGGCCAACTTGAGCCGAAATCAAAATAAAACCAACAAGCCCTCACACGTTACAACTGGTTGTACAACATGATCAAATTGTACAACCAGTTGTAACGCGTGTGGTCCGCATAATACTTTTACAATAATGATGTGTGTTCATGTTGTTCCAAATGTTGGCGAAGTTGGCTAACACGACAGCCGGGATTGCGTGCCATCTATAGGGAGAGGGAAAAAACATTATAAAAGGTTTCTTTCTAGGGAATGTAGGAATATATGTTGGATCTGACTTGTCACCTGTAATCAGCCTGATATTTTCCCATGTTTAGATTAACAGGGATGTGTGATAGGTTATGATATATTATTTTTCATCAATTCGTTTATACGTGTAGTAAATACCGGTTTAAAGTGTATGCTGCCCGTATGTCTTCTGCCATATTAAACAATAAGGTTGAATAATGCTAATTGATGATTTCTCGACTTCAGCAAACACCAAAACTTCGTGTGTCGCTCCACCTCATACGTAGCTCATCCGTCGCTGCGAGCATCTTATACGACCCGAATTTGATTTACCGCTGCCGAATTGTCCTAGACTAGTGCTAATAGCCGATTCGAATTTGGGAAATGCATACCAATAACGCCGTAGGTGCTGTTTGAATACAGCCGTGGTGAGAGTGTAGAGGACAGGATTAAGAGCTGAGTTTACAGGTAGTACCAGAACTGCTAACCATGCATATAGTGCTGGGGATATGGATATACCTGTGGAGAGAAACGACTGCTAAGATGTTACATTATAATAATAGCACACAGTGGCGGATTTCGAGTTTGCACAATATATTTTAATTTTTTCGTATACATTTCATATTTTTCATAAGATGTACGAAATATTTCATATCATATGAAACGATACGAAATGTTGTATAAAAAAATCAAGCTACATCATCAGAGATTGTTGTTTATAGGTCAGCGAAAGTACACAATACACAACCATAGGTAGACGCGGTTAATTGTTGGTTAAGTGACTTGTCAACACCTTCGTGCTGTAGTTGTACTTTTTCTTCATTCTATATAAATCCATCTTTTTAATTAGACCTATTACATATTAGAATTTTGTCGTAATTGTTTTTGACTAACACTCAAAGTGATATGAACCCCGACTTTGAATTTAAAAATATTAAACAATTCAGCAATGTCAATAATACGTAAGAATTCCGTTTATTTATAAAATATTTCGAAATCCACCCTGTGTGGCTACGGTCGTCACGGTGAAGATGCACGGGACTTGCTGATAGATACATACCCGATAAGGCGACCATTTTTACAACAATTACTGGCAACCAGCATCCACAGTCGGTAGTTATAATAATGGCGAATCTTATGGACAAGGAATAGTAATACATACTTATAATAAATTACACTGATTATTGTAAGCACTAATTCAGAATACAATGTACGAGAGAAGTCGATACACATGCCACATTTCATAAAAAAATGAAATCATTTTGCTAGAAAACTGTTCACTATTTCTACATTAAATGGCTTAAAAATTATGATTTTCACATGTTTGCATTTTTTGAAGATCAATTACACCAATATAATTTTTAAAGTTACTCTATCGTATACATTGACAATTGCAATCGCGTCGTTAGTTTGTTGAGATATCAAATGTGCGAAAATAAAATGAACTATTGAAGTGTAATCCTCTTGCAATGTTACAAAATCCATCCATGTTACTAAAAATTTAAGATTAATAAAACATTTCTCTACCTAACAGAGCTGTGTATACAATGAAATAATTTATAATATTATGAAGAATGACCTTGCAGTACAGACCCTTTCATGGTATGCGAGTACTTAAAGTTGCGCTTTCGTATACATTTAACATTGCAATAGCCTCGATAGCTTACTGAGATAAGAAATATGCGAATATAAAATGAACTATTGAAGTGTAATCCTCGTATCAATGTTGCAAAAAAGCCTAAGTTAGGAAGACAGAAAATTGTGTTGGTTCTTTGTATCTTGATTTTGGATCATATTTACTTTCTCATACACTGTACACTGTACATTGTACATTGGGAAGCTTACCTTGTTGCCACAACACTTTTACTGGCACTTAATGTACTACGCATACCCCCTCCAGAATCACGTATGGCCTGAAGCATCCGCACATAGGAGATTAAAATGAAAACCAGTGAAATCGTGTTTATACAAATAAACAGTAGCGCGGAATACTCCCATCCCTGAAAGAAAGAGAAAACAAGTATATTCGAAGAGTGACAGTTTTACAAATATTTTTTCTTAATCACTTTTTTTGGGTTTGTAAATTGTAAAGCTATACCATCTACAGATATCGGACATCTCCATAATCTTTATGTGCATATAAAAAAGCGAAGCGAATGTCCAATTAGAAGAAAATAAAATGACTCAGCACAACAAATAATAAGCTTCTCTTTTTTATAAGCACTAATTTTATTATTTTAGTTTCTCCGAGTGTTTTCAAGCGAAACACATTTGCCACATTTCGGCGAAACTGGAAGTGGTAACAGCTATGGTAGAGAAGAGTTCACTTCCACAAAGAAGAGAAACACTGCAACGTTTTTCCTATCCGGCTTAATATACAAAATCGTTGACATAGTGTGCCATACAACAGACTGGTACAGAGAGTATCTGATTGGTAGACTGATAATCAAGTGAGTTAATAGGAAAATAATAAATTTAATTTGGTTTGGTTCGATTTCCTCCTGAGTATCATTTTATTTTTTGGAGATAATAATTTGTCAGCTTCTTTTTTAGACACTCTTTTTAATTGCTTGGCTGACATTAATTTATTATTTACAATTTTTCACTTTATCAATTATTTGACTGATAACCCTTTCGGGATTTTACTATAATGACTTAGTACTTTTACCCTGAGGTAGAGTTTCCCACCCCCCGGCAATGACCCCGAACATGTTCCACAGTGTAATAAACAAAACTTCACAATATTCCACTACTGGACTCTAGCTTCAATAACTTCAATCCCACGTTATAAACAAAAACAAAACACCATACCGATCTTTTGACGATCATCCAGACGAACGAAATGTGATTGCAAAGTAACACCCATATTTGGTTTTTCGTATTTTCAACAAATTACTTTTGAAACATAAACATGAGTCATTTTCGAGACTTTTTTACTCGCGCATGAGGTTAATCACTTTTTGATCAACAAAAGTACTCGAAGAAGACTTAGATAATTAAAAAAAAAAAACAATCTTCCACTTTCTTGCTGGGCACTGTGCAAAGAGCGCTTTATATGTATGCACTTTTTTTACCTTTGAGTAGGGATCATGGATATGCAGAGATATACAAACACCATTTGTGCCATAAAAGTGTGATCCGAAATATTTCATCGGAAATAAGGGGGCAGCAGCTAAAATGAATGATATGCTCCACAAAATGAATAGTCGTGCAACAATCCTGAAAAAAAAGACGAGAGGAGAAAAGAAAGAATACCAAAAAAGAATCAAGTAAAAAAGAGAGTTTATGAAAAACATTTTTGCTATTTGTTTGGCTTCGAAATTAAGGGGTCAGTCTTTTGGACAAATTAAAAGTATGAAAATGTACATAAATTTAAAAATATGAATAGTTGAATTCGTAAGAGGATTTATTTTCATTTGCGTTGTCATTCTAGAACAGCTACGTATTTAAATTGTAAGGAAATGTTTTACTTCTTGGCCGATATCGTCCAATTCTGTACAGCCATTACTTACTGTAAAATTTCTGACTCATTCCGTTTGTCCGTTGGATGCAGGTACATTGTCATATAATTTGACAACGGTTGCGAACGGTATGATACATTTAATATACAATTTGTACAATTTCGGAGGATGTAAAAGTCTATACAACATAGAATAAAATACAGTACACATGAAATGACGTCATAAAACTTCCCAGAATAGTGAATGCTAATCTGTTCCATAGGTGTTGTGCTACAAACTTGTTTAGGGTGGTGTGTAAAAGCTTTAAAATCTCGCGCGAAATGTCATTTCGTATATCACATAATCCATAACATTCACCTTTTTCGGCCTGTGTCCCTGGCCTGGAGCGGCCTCATAACTGACATCAAACGATCCCATGTGACCAGTGTCAGCAGCAGTGTTGATGATTGACTGCTGAATGTGCTTAGAAATCCTAAAAATATAGAGCCACAGTAATGGATGCAAATGAAATATACACAAAGAAGTACAAAATGTTTTGCATTCTCTATCTACATATATATATATATATAAAATTGTATGTATGTTATATGCATGCATGTCATATGTTTGATTTTTATGATTTTTTTAATAATCCAAAATCTTATCCAGGCAGGTGCGATCAGCCAGCCACTACTAACCGGAGAATGCACACAGGCTACTTTTGCGCCAGGATTCCTCATGTATGATGTACTCGCCACGAAAATAAATATCCGCACAGGCAATAATGACCAAATAGATGCCCATAAGGAAATCGCTTGCTGCCAAATGCCGCAAATATAAGGAGTGCTCCACGTTGCTTCGTGTTTTGTAACAGTAGCGACCCAACAGCACCAACATATTGCCCACGATTGCAATGAACGCCATAACCCAGACACTGCAAGTGAACAGGAAAACAACAGGTGAGATGAGATCAAAACATTACAAACAATTAATGGATTAATGGTCAAAGACTTGCGAGGCTAGACACAAATACACGTTAGTTTAGTATAGGCGGTAGGGTTTATACTGTTTTCATCATCAGCATCAGCTTCAGCAAATGTTATCCGCAAAATGTTGTCTCAATCGGATAAAGTAAAGTCGTACGCCAACGAGCGCATATTTTATATGTATGATAATGGAATCATTCCATTTTTCGATAGCTTCGCGATTGGTATAGGAAATAATAGTTAACTATAGTCCGCCAATTTGAGTAGTCTATGCATAAGGCATTTTTTGTGAATTAAAATGAGGTTTAATAATTTAATTATACCCAATTTGATTGATATTCTCCGAATCCGTCGAAGAGGATATGACTGACTACTGGGACGTGAACATCTACTCACCTTCCTCGTAAAATGGGATTATCCAGCAAATGATATGTGCTACTGATACCATCGCCATGAGGCTCACATACTCGTACGTGTAGGGCTGCACGGCATAAATGGAACCACGTAAAGTATCTGTAGGATAAAAAATATAAATAGGGGAAATACCGAATTGAAATCGTATACCGACTAAACCATTACTGTAATGTACATGCATTAAAACAATATCATATAAACATAAGTACTAAGTCCTAGTCCGATCGCCATTGAATAACTGTTCACTTTTCACAATTGATGTTTCTAAAATTATAAATATAACGGGTGTTTTTCATAGACGTGTGGTTTTCAATCTGGCCGCACTATTTTCGGAGTTGGTCTTAACGTATAGACTTACTTCGAAACAACGTTTGCATATCGTGCAAATTTATTACCAAAAGATTGGCTCGGTTCGAGGGACGCATCGAGCGCTGCGGTATTCAGCGATTAATCTCACTTTTAGTTGAATGGATACGTTAATAAACAAAATTGTCGCATTTGGAGTAATGAAAATCCACAAGCCATTGTTTAGATGCCGTGGGCCGGCCTGTAACACGGCCTCCACGATCGTGCGCTTTAACACCGCTGAACATTTTTGTTGTTGTTGTGGGACTATGAGAAGTCGCTTGTCTACGCAGATAAGCCCGAAACGATTGACGCATTAGAAGTAGACGAATAGTGGGCATCTCGACTGGAATTTAATGGAGCCCCTTTTCCGAAATCATTTTTAAAACATTATGGCAAACCATTATGTTTTGTATTATTAAATCATATGCGTTTTATTTCTTCTTGAAAACCACACGTTCAAAAAAAAAAACACCTTTACTCTAAATCAACTAAGGTAAACACTTACATGTAATCCAATCTGGTTAAATTTTGCAGAATTCGATTGTCCAACGACTTGAAGTCGTTGTCGTTCAGAAGAAGTGATGTAAGATTTTCCAAACAATCGAATGCATGCGAATCGAACAGTCGCAATTTGTTATCATTCAGATGCCTACATTTAGAAATAGTGATTAGTTAAGCACTTTTGATTTGTTTTCCAATTAGAATAAAACATGACAAAATACATCTATGTTATTATTTTGGTTCTATCAGATATGTGTGAAGATTTAAACAAATTGTATGTATTTTTCTTGCACACATCGACTGAGTAATACATATTTAATGAATTTTAATGACGTAAGACATGCTGCAATTGTATTTATGTATATGTATATACAAATGTTGTACGATCGTTGTAAAGTGTCATTACGCGCAAATGAATAACACGGTTCACGGACTATTAGTAGCAAATCAATCGAATGTATGAGGTTGTACAATTTTTCAAAATCCCTTTCATCGGCCAATTTGATACATTTTGGTTATACATACTTCCAAAGTTCACTATTTTGCTTATTTTTCGATTTTAGAGGAAATTTGTTTATGTCGGAGTTCGAAAAAAAAGTTCAAGATACGGTAATTTAATATTCTGTACGGAACTTTTTTGAATTCATTACGCTAAAACATTCCTAACAAAAAATACATAATAAACACAAACTCTTTGTTATCATTTCGCTCATTTACTTCAATAGTGTCATAACTCAAAACACGAATAATCAAAAGAATGCATGTTATGTTAATTGTTGATATCTTCTCTCGATTCATATCGAGTTTTCTCAGAGATCGCTCTATACGAGTTGTTATAGATGGGGTTTCACGCTTTGCGATTTGGGTCACCGCCTGTTGGCTTGCGTAGTAGATTTTAATCCGCAAAAGACCCAGTGCTGTTTGTTGTCACACAAACGTTCACCAGATCCAGCATCGTCGTCAATTTCTATGGGTGGTGTGGATATCGACGAATCAGACACTCTTGATGTTCTGGGCATGAAGATACAGGGTGATGCTCGATGGGCTAGCCATATATTCGTAGTGTCGAAAGAAGCATTCAAGTGTTTAGGCTTTAGGGGGCATCCCCTGAGTGTTGGCCTTAAAAAAAGGACATTTTGTTAAGATGTATTGTTAATTTGGCTCCTAGTTACACATATTTTATACTCATGGTGCTGAATTCATATCGAATGTCAAATGTCAACAGATCTGAAGATGTTGAAAGTGATGATGACACTCGAGACGATTGAATTGATGAATTAGAAAGTTATGAAAATTCGACAATTCGGACAACAATCACGAAACTTATTGCAGCCACTAAATACAACATATTTTTTACGTAACTCAAAAATGTTTGCTATACGAAAAGTTATAGAATTTACGCCGATAAAAACGAATTCTGAACCACTGTGCGTCGCCTACTTAGTACAACATACATGTGTATATAATAACCAATATGATGCGGTGTACTGTAGTGAATACTGATGAAATGGAAAAAAATACTCCAATATCCACCTGCAGGGCTAAGATTCGATCGCGGTATCGTTCTTGTTAGAAATTCTTCCAGGAAAAGGCGGAAAGAAAGGAAACGAAACAATATTCGCAATGCGTCAAGAGCTTTAAGTACTAAAGAACTTTTGTAGACGAATTAATTCTACATTTGTCCCAATATATTCTGATGAATTGATATTGCATATTACTTTATCAGCCAGTACCGGTGTTTGGTATGCCACTCAGAGTCAATCGTCGCGATTATGATCCCCTTCTTCTTTCTTTAAAATCTATTTTTGAGACATAATTTGCCATAACTAAGTCAAAATATTTGATTCCGATCTAAAAATTTGTTCTGCTCGAAAAGTATATACTACGGATCTAACTGGCCGTAGTACCATTGCAGAACATGCTACCTGCGCACGTAGATACGAGATCAAACAAAAGATCTTGTTTGAAAAAAACGTTTTTTTATGTAAATTAAAACACCGAGATATTTTACTATCGCTTACTGCGAAGATAAAACGTTCTAAAACCACAGAAATAGTCGTGGTACCGACATCTTACCAAATTTTAAATTTAACCGCGAAATAAATCGACCCAAGATAATGTACATATATTTTTAATATGATATACTGAAAATGTATGCAAACAAACGTACGGATACGCAAAAGTATGAACAATACTTACAATCCTTGCAACAAATGTAAGTCACAGAATGTACGTCCTCCTAATTCGGTTAATTGATTTCCAGTTAGAAACCTTTAAGAACAAATAAATAAAAAAACATGATTAAACTATTCAAATACAAAATATTTCAAATATTTCATTTCAAAATAATTGTGCGCCAAAACAGTTTTTTGTAATTGTTTTTGTACTTTTCACATCCTAAACAATATTTTCGGACAAAAAAAACGTTCGTCCACATTAGTTACCAAAATAATGGTGCAGTTCGGGGGACGCATAGCGCGCTGTTCAGCGATGAAGCTCACTTTTGGTTGAATGGGTACGTTAATAAACAAAATTGTCGCATTTGGCCGTTACATCATCAAAATATCACTGTTTGGTGTGCTCAGGGGGCAGTGGAAATCATTGGTCCTTATATAACTGGCGGACAATATATTGTATAATCGGGCTACTATTACAAGGAAGAATATGAACAAATCCAACAAACGAACACACTAAAAATGCATTTACAACTGTAATAAATGGAGGCAGTACAATATATTGGCCATAATTAGCGCATGGCTCAAGTTGTCCTTTATACAGCGAGGTAAAACTAAATAAGTGTTGTACAGTTGCCGAAGCGTAAATTTTATATTTCTACCAATGCCACGTATATGCTGTTCAAAGTTCAATTTATTATCTAACACCACACGCTGAAAAATACGTCTTTTGTAAATGTTTACACACAAGTAAAACGTGTGTTTGGCCTTTGTAGCAAGTACAGCTTATTTCCTTCTACACAAAGCTTGTTTGGATGTAAATATAACTCATTTGCTATTAATATTACGTATTTGTGTCTAAGCAATAACGTGTTTGGGAAAAACAGACAACGAACTTATTAAATTCAACAAAGTACAACATTTGAGTCAGAATAAGTGTGTATTTGCAGCTGTTTTCATAATTTTTTTTGCATCTAACCGAGCAATAACCGAGAGAGTAAGATGAATTGTTATATAAAAATTCACTAATGGAAAAAAAAAAATAAAAAGTAAGACAAAAATGCATACATATAAATTTGACATTTATCACCAACACACAAGTTAATGTTTGTGGTATGGAAAATTATTTGTATGTTTGCTGAAATTTGTTAAAATGGCCAGCGTGTACCCCCCAGACACTACATGCTCTGGACAATCTGTACTGTTTTTATCCACAAAATAGCAACTGTACATCATTCATTGTCAAAGGAATGCGGTAGACTCCAATTACCCAAACTACTAAAGAAAATTATATGTATTTACATGTTTAGGTTGCGCACAAACAGCATTCAATTCATTTCAATTCAATGGGAGTTAGGCGTGATACTTACAGATGTTTCAACCGTGGAAATTTAAATGAATTCCTGGAAATCTGCACAATGCGATTGTGGGCCAGAGATACTGTATGCAGATTTGTCATTATTGGAAACATTTTTGGCTCCAGTTCCTTTATACGATTGCGATTTAAATATCTGGAAAGACACGCAGATCGGTAAAATATTTTTTTTAGAATCCTGTAATAGTAATTATGTAGTTTCTGCAACTACTGAAAAACCCGTTATTGTTTCCATTTTTAAGTTTGTGTTAACTGGAAAGCCTCAAATATGACCAGCCCGACATTGGGTAAATAAATCTGAAAGTGTCACAATTTTTGTATGAGGTGACTGGTTTGTTTGTCGTTGCTACAATTAGATTTTCACCGTCATACATGGGAAGTCATATTATATTTCTTGTACGTCTTCTCGAGTACAGCACAATTTGGATGAGATATCGCCCTTTTCTTTTGGAAAGTGTAAGGAAAATAGAGTGCATACTACTAATTTTCTCAGTCTGAATAGAACCTTAGTAAATAAAATGGAATAATGTCTTCAGCATTGCCGATTCCATTTTCAAAAATAGTCTAGGATGTCCATTTCCGATTCTCGTGGTATGTACTTACAAAACTTCCAACTTCCTTAATGGGTCAAATATAAGAGACTCGAATGTCTCAATCTGATTATCACGTAAATCTCTAGGATGAAACCAACATTAATTAATTGCTTATGAAATAACTCCATTGAGTCTTACTCACAATTCCAACAGCTCCTCCAGATGTCGAAAATCATAGTCCTGTAAGACAGTTATGCGGTTTCCCGATAAAATGCTAAAACACAGAACAATATATTTGGATTTATTTCGCAAACGAGATCAATATCGTAATAAATGTGTGTATCGAAATTGTATAAACATCGATAGTAAAATCGTATTTTTTTTTATGACCTTTTCAATTTTTTCCTTATCTTGAGGTTTTTTCGCTTAGTTTTATTTTTTTATTGTCAACAAATTATATAATATAAATTTATAAAAATTTGGAAATAAGAGAAAAAAATATTTTGGCCAAAATAGAAATTGAAACAATAGATTTTGTTCTTCACGAGAAAGCTGTCACAGGTAACTTTCGCTTTGGAGGAATGAAAGTGGAAAATCAAACGGAATGAAAGTTAAAGCTGGAACAGAACAGATAAATAACATTTGCTACTGCTGTGGTAAATATGTTCCAAAACATAAAAAATGGCAATTTTAGTGCAAAATTTGTTGAAACATATGAGTTGTACTTCAACCAAAATGGTATTGTGAAGAAATATTGGGCCAATTTCTCCCGGACACTTTGTTCAATCTAGAAATGAAAACATCGCCCTGCTCAGATTACAGTCCGCAACGTATGACCAAGATTTCAAAGATTTATATATTTTTTTTTTTTCAAAATATGGTTATTTTTGCCTAAATATTTTTCTTTAATTTCCAAATCTTTTGTGGATGTATGTATTCTGCGACAAACCCTTTAGGGAGGGGTGTTACTATAATGACCTTAGAATGTCCCACCCCCCAACTTGGTTGTTGTACAGTGTAATTAGAGATTGGCGACCTTTTTACGGCTAAGTACGTTTTTGTTGGAACCATGTGATCGAATACTTACAGTGTTTTTAAATGATTTCCCGTGGCAAATAGATTTTCGACCAAACTCTCAATCCTGTTTTCATCTAAATACCTGTTCAGATTAGGGAGACAAGACAAGACAAGACATTGATATACTTCAAATGTTAGGTCTATATCGAAGTGTATATTCATATATTGATATCTATTCGAGATGATCTTCACCATTTCGATAAAATGTTGACAATTACAGAATGAGAAACACATGCAAACACATGTGGGATATTTTCCTTTTTAATTGAGACACCCCACTCTTTGCGTATCGTACTGGATGCATTGTCAGTCAGTAAACCCCATCGGCATTCAATATTCTTGTGATGTAGATGAAAGGATATTGCAAATTGAGAAAATTGAAAAAGAAATAAGTGTGAAGAATTTCGTTCAATAAATATGCTAAGAACATGCGAAAAGTCCACATTTTTAACAAAGCAGTACAGTGGGCTAGCCCCTATGCAATCCCAAAAGTAGTTTATGGAAAATATTAACCCATGCCAAGTTTCCAAGAAATTGATTAATCCTATCGAAAGCAATCGTGCATACCAGCCGGATGTCGCTACACTTTTGGGTCGTATCAAATGTTACATGTTAGTATACCCCTCTACCCGTAGGGTAAGGGGATCACAATCCGTTTTTCTACTTGAAAATGCTTGCATAATAATTGCTTTCTTTTGCAGAATTGAAGTAAGCGTTGGTCTTGTTTTTGCAACACTGATAACGTTTTATGCGTAAGCTGGTTTTCCTTTTGTCACTGCGAGTCGTGTCAATAAAGAGCTTTGTGGAAAAAAGGGAAATTACATCAAAACAGTTAGCAAATGATAACGAATTTTACGAACTATTGATGAGAGGCATTGTGATTTGTAGGAGATTATCAACATTCAATTACAACTTACAAGAGGTTAAAAATTAAAAAAAAAAAAACGACAGATTGTTGCAAATTATTCAGGGGTACGCATTATTGCGATTGTACTGTAGCTTTGCCACTCTCATTCAAAACGTCGTACCGTTTGTAGCTGGCATGTAGTGCGAACAATATGAATGCCCTTAATACTCACAAAGTGTTTACAGGTACTATTGATAGCCGGTGAAATGCTGTAGTTTCCAAGGTCAAAATGGAACACAATTTTAATACCCTGTGGAATAGAGGCAAACAAAAATATAATTATTACAAAAAGCAGAAATTTGTGATAACAGATATAGCTAATAATTTGAATTCGGTTGTCCTCTTGTTACGTTTCGCTGGCATAGTGCGAATTGTGATAATACAAGAAAATACACTTGCACAAATTAGATTAATTGCAATGTATTCAAATACAGAGACGTTCGCATATGGCTAGATATTGTCATGGTTTGTCATACCGACTGATATTCGCGTGTACAGAATCACAATTCACTAGTTCCCACCGAGGCGTAATCATGTTCAGGGGGCGACTTGGGGCATCTAGGGTCTGTCCAATGGCAATGATGTTTGCACACATAAACCGTTGGCAATTGTTGCCCAAGATTGTATTTGGTAATGCTTGAATCATTTGGAACACTCATTATTGTGCATTGTTTTGTTCACGAGAGAACCCAGTGTGCAGGTGACATCTAGAGCTTGAAGATGCGTTAATACGTGCACGCATTACCACTTTCGATTGCGTGTGGTACCAATTTGTTCGTCACCTTGTATTGTGGAATATTCTACCAACGTCAATGTAAAACGTTGAAAGGGCTAAGTGAATCATTAGGCATGTTTTCGTTAATATTAAGCATGAATGAGAAATTATCGCTTAAGTTTGTGTCTTAAGTTGGCAGAGCATTACCAGCAGAGCATTACCTGGGGCCAAGTGAACAACGATATCATTTATTGTGAACTCATACCGAAGAAGATGAAAATAATTATAAAATTGTGACAGACCCACTAAAAACTAAACGCCACTTCGAATATACATATGACTTTTTTGCCATCAGGCAGTCCAGTCGTAAATTATGCATACTTTAAATATAAGAAAATATAAAATACACAATTTATAATTTTATATTGTATGTACTTACAAAACTTCAGTCATGGGTAAATTATCCAAAAACGTTGAACTTAAGTGCGCGAAATTATTGCCCGTCAAATCGCTGGATTAGTCCAAAGGAATCAATTGCATCAGGCAAAAATAATGAAAAGAGACATGGAAATGTTATGTTGAACAGATCATCTTTGTGAGACAATATAAGGTTAGAGATGATTCAAAACATGTTTTAGAACGGAAACTTACAGCATGGTGACATCATTTGCCGGAAGATTCAATGGTATCTCCTTCAATTGCTGGAAACGGCATAAAATGTCATTGCCGCGACACGGGCAACTCAAATTTTGTAATGGCCAATCTAAAAAGTCAGTCGAAGGTGTTGGATATAGGTGAGCAGGAGGCAGGTGGCAGGCAGCGTTATGGAAACAATAAAAAAGTGTACACAAACTTAATGAATGAGCGAATTCCGTGAAATCACACATATCGTAACAAATGTATACTCATTGACGAGTATAAAATTCAACAATGGTTGCGTACGCCAACCGGGTGACCACAGGACGATGTTAATCAAGTTGACAAGGGATTACAATGGGGGTGCTGCGCCCCTATTGTCTTTAGCTTGGGGGAAAACCCATTTGAGCGATAAATTACGTGTCGATAACAATAGTACTGCAATGGATATGCAGGCAAATATTAATGAATATCCATTGTCACTTCTCATTGAACTCTTCCAACGACATTAGGTACAGCTTTTCCGACAACAGGTGTTATTTTGATATTCAAAGAAAAATGAAATTTTTTTTAGATAAATGATCGGATGTTTTTTTCACAATAAAGAGGAATGTATGCCGTTAATGATGAAAAACAACATCTGTCAAATGGCCAGCACGACCACGCTTGCAGGACCATATCCTTTTCATGGCTGCCCTATGTCCTCGAAAGCCTCACGAATTATATCTTTGAGGTCTTGAATGGATGCTGGGCCGTTGGCGTAGACCTTATCTTTCACGTGGCCCCAAAGCAAGAAGTCGCATGGTGTTAAATCACAAGATCTTGTGATCACCTCTTCGAGAGATAACACGGTCCGGAAACTTTTCCCGTAAAAGAGCAATGGTTTCGTTGCTTGTGGGGCACGTAGCGCCACCGTCTTGTTGAAAGTCAATGTTGTCCAGATCAATATCATCCAACTCCGACCATAAAAAATCCGGATCATTTTAATGCATTTCAAGAACCCAATCAACGAAGACACGACGTTGTTGATGATCGGCCGGCTTGAGATCTTGTGTTAACTGAACTTTATAAGTCTTACGACCCAACTCTTTATCCGAAATACGGTGTAATGACGACGACCCAAAAATGCTTTAGTTTTCCGAACTGTGACTGCACGATTTTCACAATTATTGTAGTGAATTTTAATAATTTCAATGCATTGTTGAAGCGTATATCGTTCGATTTATAGTAATGGCGTAGTTTCTACTTGTCAAGGAATCAAGGAATAAAAGCTTCAAAAGTAACAGCTATCGATATACCGGGTGATTCAAAATACCACCTCTTGCTGGAAAACCCTTTATCAAAGGTATACCAATATTGGAACGACTGTTTTTAAATTATACTCACAACAAGTCCCAAGCGGTATGTCGTCGTGCCGTCCGTAGGGTTGCTTGCGAAATAAATGATCCCAAAATTTGGCTTCAACATCGTTGACACAGTTCCACTCGTCCGACGCGTCATCGCAGTCAGCTGCACCATCACAATTTAATCTCTGCGATACGCATTCCATCGTAGTGTTGCAGTTAAAGTATCCGATGGGACACAATGCATCTGAATCACCATCGGGCAGCATAATAATGTCGACATCTTGACTGGCGCTCAAAGCAGTTACTCGTCCTGTATGGGGATGGGGGGACAGTAAGAATTCGGCAAGCGCTAGTGACAAAATGTGGTCTGTAGGACAACGACAGAAGTCAGTTAAATTAAATTGTACCATAACAAGTTTATATTTTGTTTTAAATTTGTATGAAACCCATTCTCGTGTCTCGTAGCACTTGACCACTTTCAAATCGATCGGACGGACCAGTGGCTAATTTCCTGTCTTTCATGTTTCCCTAATTATCCGTTGTGGAACAAATGAGAACGTCTATTAAATCTATTTGTCAAAATAACTCACCCCATGGTTTTATCACCTGTAGGATTAACACCAATGTTCGTGTAATCTTGAATAATTTCATCTCAATGTCACTTGAATCCAACCACTCACTAAGTATTCATTCACCAATTCATCCATACACGAGGGCGTTGGGTCTGGAGAAATAAAATATTAAAGAAATCGGACTATTATGTTTTTTTTTTTTTTTTTTTTTTAAAAACCTCTCAAAAAAAGAGGATAAATGTTGGTCATTTCGGTAGTCATTTTTGTACATCAAAATTGAATAGTGGTTATTCATTGTAAATACTTTCGTATTTTTTTTTATTGCATATCAGGGATTGATAACGAAAGGAATATTTGTATACTCTCACCCTACGGATAGGAGGGTATATCTCATTTGATAAGACCCAAAAGTGTGACAAATCGAAAAATGCACTAGGTGTATTTGAACCAAATTCGAGTCATGAATATTTAAGTTGTTTGAGCCATGTCCGCCTGTCTGTCCTGCTGGTACACACGATAACTTTCGAAAGAGTTATACAATCGCTTTGAAATTTGGCATGGGTCAATATTTTTCCAATGGGATTGTATATGGGCTATAGGGCCACACGCCTTCTGGTACCTCCCATACAAATGTTCCATTCCGCCCATTTTAGAAATCGCTAATACTGGGTAACAATTTGTAACTCTGGACACGCCCATTTTGGTATCTCCCATACAAATGGAAACTCCGCCCACCTTGTAACACGTGCAATACAATATTTTTCTGTCGCATTCGGTATTTTGAGGTTGCTATTATGACATTTCGGCTGCTGCTACATCCAATGGTGGTAGCTACGCCTACTTTTGACATTCGGATACTTTGGAATATAAGACTTGTATGTTTTGACTGAGGGTGAGGGACTGCCATTTGGGCTGCCATTATGAGCATTCCACGAAAAATGTCAACTGGTACACACAAGTGAAAAAGTGTACGCCCAAGGGCTCCTGACATTTTCCCTAATTTTCCAGTAATTATCAAATAATATATATAAGTAATAGGTAAAAATGTTTACTCGTATATTCATTAAATGCATTGAATTAATCCTGTCAACTTCGACCAGTTATTTCCATTAAATGAGATGTAGGTCACGAATAGTACCGGGTTTCTACCGGTGAGTGTAAATGTCCGAGTGGAGATGTTCCTTAAAACAATGTTTAACTTCTAAACTTGTTCACAAGTACATATGCGTAAACACACACACACACACATGTCGGAGATATGCAATTATTTTCGGATTTAGGACACACTTTATGAGTTGACGGTCTGTAGATACATATTGACCTCTGTCAATGTGTACAGATTTAGATAACTCTACGATTGCTGATCGATTGAAGTTTGTTTCCGTAGTTTCTTCAGAAAAGTTAGGCCTAGATACGCCAAGCACTCGAAATTGGGTTTCACTTGTAATTATGGAGATTTGCCACAGCAACATTGCAATTATGGAAAGTTTTCCCATTAAATAAATTTCAATAGTATGAATGGCGCACAGTGTTCGTGTGGAAAGTCTATAGCTGTGAAAATGTGGTTTGACCGATGTGACTGTGCTAATCTACGTGAATGTATTCATTTGTATTTAAGGCAAACAAATATTGACGTTTTTGCTGTCAACTTTCAAATGGTGCAATAACAATGACATCTGACGTCAGAAAATGAAGAGTGATGTTAGCAAATAGAAGCTACTTGGGCTACATAAACAGCAGGAAAATAATGGCCTCTTTCGAAGAATAGAAATCACCAGATGAGGAAGAGTCTTCGAAACATCGCCGGGGAATATCGGCGACGCATAAATAGTGAGCTATCTAGATGGCGACATCGGCATGTACTGACGCATAAAACAACATCGTGTGATCTGGCTCGTACTTTAAACGACGCTAAAGTCCTATTACGATTATGACTAAGTGTGTCAGTATGTATCTGCACAATAGTCACAATACAAAATGTGTTGGATTTTATTTAAAAGAAGAATGTCATTGGATTCAGAAGTTTCATCTATTATTTGTTTAATTGTGCTGAATTTTCCAGTTTGTCGTAATGGAGGACTAAAGACTGCACTTATCATCCCTGTGGTGTATACACATATTTGTGGTTACCCTTCGCACCATTGGCATGTTTAGCTCGCACCCTCCTAATAATTTCTTGTAATCGAGTGGATGGGATTTGAAAATGCTCCATCATTTCTGTGATTGTTTGTCCTTCCGTTCACTGGATTCCTTCTGAAGTCAATTATGTCAACTACGTACTTGAGTATGTGCTAAATTACAAATACCAAAAAAAATACACATTTGTATGTACACTAGAGTGGGTTGCGATAAAAAGTAGCAGCGTCAAAATGATTTTTTTTATAAGCTCCAGCTGTACACGTTCCACATGTGGTTATAACATGGTTCAATCTATTCGAATTGGAATCGTAAGAAAAATGTTACTGCATTTTCTATTATACCGGCTTTTGTCTCACGGTCGACCGGTGGTATTTACGAGTATCGGCACCAGTGCGACGCCTTTCACACCTCTTTCCAACTTGTTATAGAAATTGGTTGATAAAAAAAAGGAATAACAATTCGGACCTACTGTACGTGGTACTTGGATTACAGACTTCCGTCTAAGCAGCGCATGGAATGCTACAATGATAAAGCTAAAGGTGCTACAAAGAAACTTTACTTCTGGAAGTCTTCATTCACATTTCTCTCTACACACAAGTAAGAATGAGAAATTATCAAAAACAAAAAAAACTGAAAACAATTTAGGATTGCCGGCCAACATTGATATACACTTGAACAATAACAACACAACTGTTGTTGTAAATTGTGAAACAATCATTTTCGGTTCCTCAACACGGTTGCGTTCCTAAAAATAGAACAAGTTTAAATCATTAGCATCAGTGTTGCCATGCACAGGGAAAACGTGTATAAGTACTGCGAATAGTAACATTTTTAATGGAGATTTTGTTTTCAATCTGTACAGAGTATCTACGAAGTCTGGGATAAAAATGAACTGACGTTAGCTTGAGCATGTTAACAGCATTGTACTCAACCGAGATTACTGAATACCGTACGAAGATCTCGTAGGGGCTATTTTTTGTAATTCGAAAACTACTGGAGAGATTGCAAACTATGCAAGTGTGGTTGAACTGCGGTACTAATTTTTTCTGTGTGTCGTTTAACCCTTTCGGGGAAAAAGGAGCAAAATCAAGCAGAGTTGAATGTGAATGTAATGCAAACATAATTTTCAAACGACTTTTGGTTGCTCAAATCGTAAAGGAGTCACATTTAAAAAATCATCACGCCCCTAAATATGGCTTTCCAAATTTCGTTGCATTGACTACAAAAATAGTTGTCATCTTATGAAAATCTTTGCCTTGGACGACATCTGCAGAAAAGTTCCAATATGCAACACTTGTCTCACTCGAGTGCACTTTGTATAAAGGTCGCTTAGAGATCGAGGATTTCAGGAACTAAAAAGCGAAAAAGTTCACTGCTCTGGAATGGTGGATACATTTTAAGAGCAACAAAAAAATCGTTTGTCGGTATTGAATATTTGATTTATTAAGCTTCGGGGACTTCTTTTTTTTTTCGTTATTATACCCACCTTCCGGACAAAGGCGATCTGACACACCACCTCAAAAAACATGAATTTTAAACACATACGCACACATGTTTTTGTGTACTTTGCCAAAGCAAAAGATTTCCATTTAGTTCTGCGATAAACTAAAATATTCTATTTAATTACTTTCGAAAGCACCAAACAACATATGACCACCACATCGAGCACTTTGCGTTTGTTAAATACTTTAAACTGAAAATTGGGCGAAAAACATTTCATTCGCGTAATTGATTTGTATTTAATTGCTCCGGCGAAATGGCCTTTTGTTTTTGTTCTCTGCTGATTGCTTTGCATTTTTCAAACTTAATCATAAATAATCCGGTCTCGGCTGCTACGTATGTGTTCTGGAAAAGTTTATAATTTCCATTCGTCATTAAAAACGAAAACGGAAACGGAAATACTTCAACATGGACGTTGACTAGTGTGAACCGAGTACGTTGCATCGAATACAGACGAGCCTTATGGTGTCTTTAGAGACTCTGATCCACCTAATCCAATTAAACTTAAGCAACGTCCGTTGAATTTGAATTATAACATGAAATAAAACGGATGTGGAAGTGTCATATGTGTCTGTGTATGCATCTTACGAAACTGTAAAATGTTGATCGCATTTGATATAACAGGATAAATATAACTACTATCTGTCATTATGATTGTGATACCAACAATACGTTAGGGACAGTGACAGTGATAAGCATTCGACGCCTGGGTTCCTTGATCCAAACGCGGATCGAAGAAAACCACATCGTTTTTTTCCATACCAACGTGGCGGTGCAAACTTCACTTTACTTGTTTGTTATTCGCGACGGAACGCAGTCATTTGTTTACAGATTCCTGCCGTAAACTAAACAAACCCGTAATGTTTGTTATCGAGATGGCGCGAGCTTGTTCCGACAGCACGTCTGTACGTGTCTAGCTAGTAGAAGCAACTGAAGTGTGGCACGTCACAGTAGCAACCAGAAGCACACACGCCGTTGCTGCCACATTCTCAGCCCATCCGACCCGAACCACGTCAAACGTGTGTAACTCAAATCCGAAAAGCTTTTTAAATATGTCTCCTTACCTTGACTCTGTACAGCAAAATTTCCAGCTTATTTTCTTATCTCGGATAATTCTGTGCACTGTATGTGGTTTCTGGCAATGATTTGCTTGTGCTAAAACATCGTCAATAATGCTTTGCGATATCTGGGCTAAACGTCTGAAGGATTTATTAAAATATGATTTTGTGTTCAACTAATTCGGAAATACTTAGACGCATTCCTTGCGAGAAATCGGTGGAGAAATCTCTCTTACAGAAGATTCGACAAAACAAAACAAACAAAAAACCATTCAGTTTGATGGGTTATCAGCCACAACAAACACACACACGCAAATGGGTTTGTATGTGTTACCGGCGTTGTTGTGAATTCAAAGAGCTTTTTGGCAGAATAAGCTTTCCAGTATGCTACTAAGAGTAAAAGCATTTTGAATATGCCCTAAACTGAATCAGAGCGACAAAGTTAACGTTCATGTAACGTAATATTCGGAACTAAGCAAAAGTCGTAAACCATTGTCAGTAGATTTTCTTTTCCAATATAATAATAGTGTACAATACAGTCTACACTATTGTTTTATTGAGGGGTCGATATGAAGTTGATGCAATGCTGACACTCAATTGTTATTGGAATGTGTGTTCGGATTTCCAAATAGAAACATCAGCAACCGTGAAAGGCAGCAATTGTTTTTTAATATGTGGTCTATTATCAATAACATCACGTTTAACACGACCCCCTTCTGAATTTCGCTGTGAACCGAACTCACCGGTTGTTTGGTCTCGAAACTAGTGTGTTTCTTCATGAATTCTGTTAAGAAAAGTTACATTTGAGGAAGAAATTGATCGCGAAATTCAGTACATGGTCGAGGTTACATCGTAATTGAATCCCGATTATCGCAATCAGCTTCCAAACGGCACCCTGGACCATGTCCTTCAAGTCGATGGCGTTCTCCGGCGCTGGTCAGCTTCCTAGAGTGGCCGTGAGTTTCGTTTTTATGCGAGTTCCCCACGGCTTTGCTCTGGCCTTCTTTGGATCTCCACGATTCTTAGTTCCGTGCGGAGGAAGGTGTGCTTGCGCTTCGAGCGCTTGTCCCGAGCATTTAAAGTTGCTGGATCTCGACCTTTCAGATTCTTCAAATACTGTGAGGATCGGGTTTATTGCCGCATATCTTTGAAAAATCATTTAGTTACTCCTAGATTAGTTCATTTGCTCAATTTAGACGCCGTGAAAATCGCATAAGAGGACATTTTTCCAACTGAATCGTATTTATGGTGTATTTTATTGATATGGATATTGATTTTTTTGTAATGATATGAAGAATTGCCCAGTGTGATGTACCGGGCAATTGCTCGTATAAAGTCAGCGCATACCTAACTGGGATTCGAGCCTATTGCCTGTAGTTATATATGCGAAAACACAACTACGTGGTATACTGCTCGCGTACACTGAAGGTGAAGACGCGTACACATACTTCCAGGAGCCAGATGTCGACATACAGACATGAAATGTGAAAAAAAGTAAATGTCCATTTGGAAAAATTGCATACAATACTTTTATTCTAAGCGATATAAGAAACATATAAATATTATTTACACACATACTGTAATACTCTGTAGTCGCCGCGTTCATTAACGTTAAAACTTAAAAAATACTGTGGCCTTAATAACGTGAAGTGTTCATTCATTTAATCGAAACTTCCCGTATACCCTACGCTACTGGCTAGTGATTGCCCAACTATTTAAAAGTCTCAATAGTGCGAGCGATAGGTGTGGATGGTGTGAGCATGATTGTGATCACGCTGAGCAGCTAAGTTGGCCTGTTGGAAAATGTGTTGAATGTCGGCATCGGAGAGGTTATCGAACAGTTGGCTGTTGATAGCGAATTCCTGTTGCTGCTTTTGACTGGGTGATGGCTGGGCTGGTGGAAGGTAACCTGTAATAGCAGAAGAGTCGTTCATTATAACGCACTACAATATATGTGTATATATTATTTCGAGACAGTCTTGAGAATGGAATCAAAATATATTACGTGTCGAACACAAACCCCGGATTTCGTCTGGGTGACTTTCGTACCTAGATACTAGAGGTTCATGCGGACACGCTTGGGATAAAGCAAATACAAGTTAGTACGTTTTTCTCGAGCTTTCGGTCTCTGTCCCTTTCTATCCGATTGAGAATTAATGACTCATATCCGGAATGATAGCAGCTTCTTCTACAGAAAGATGTACTAGGGACGGATCGAAGGAACTCCAGATACCAGAGTAAGGTCTTGCTACTTACCCTCGGCTGGTGCGTTGTCATGTGGAGGCAATAATGTGTTCGATGGACGATGGTTGGCGTCTCTGTTGTCTACAGAGGGTGGTGGATTGAAGACTGGTTTCCATGGTTGCTGTGTTGGTTGCGGCTGGACAGATGGAAATTCTTTTTCGGGGTTGACTTCGGGTTGTGGGGCAGGTTGAACTGGAATTTGAGGAGCAGCTTCTGCACTGCCGAAATCAGGATAGTTGTGGTTGGGTGTACCAGCCACTGAAACTAAGCCGGGAACATGAACTGCGGGATTGGAATTAAAGAAATTCGGTGGTTGTTGTGGCAGAGGCGGTTGTACATTGACAGGGAAGAATCCGTTGGTGGGAAATTGGGGTTGTGATAAGGATGGTATTGTGGGAACGGATGGAATGGCGGGTACGTTAGGTACGGGGGGAAATGCAGGTGTGCCGAGTATTCCAGGTAGGGTAGGGAAATCAGAAGGATTGGGGAAGGTGGGAATTTCTGGAAAAGCGGGTTGAGCTGGAGTCAACGGAACGGCGGTCACTTGGGGTCTAGCTGGAACAGCCGGCACTGGAGCTGGTTGGAAAAACGTCTGGAAAAACGAAGGAAATTGTTGGGTAGTAAGATCGTAATTAACGATTGGTTTCAAATGTTGTACTTGCACAACAGATTGAACCGGTTGTACCGGTTGAATTGGTTGGACTGGTTGGATTGGCTGAACTTGTTGCACATGGTGTACTGCGTGGACGGGTTGTACAGATTGTGTTGCATAGATAGGCTGTACAGATTGAATCTCATGGACGGGTTGTTCGGATTGAACTGCATGAACGTGTTGCACCGGTTGCACGCCGGAGGCTTGAACAGTCTGAAACGTGTGCACGGGTTGAACTGGCTGAACGGGTGCTACCGACGCGAATCCATGTACCGGTTTAACGGCTACCACTGGAGTATGCTGCGGATAATTGACACTGTATGACTGGACAACTGCGCCGCCCGGTCTAATGACGAACGGAGTGGCCGTAGCTCCACGATGAACATGAGGTACCGCAGGTCTTAAACTAGTCAACGTCGGGAGAGCGGTGCCACTGAAACTTGGTGCACCTGCATGTATTACGCCCGGTGATTGCAAGGTCCTGTAGTGGAATCCGGTGTTATACCTTAAGGCGCCAGGAACATGAACATGGCCTGCACCCGTGACGGGAGCCACCGAAAACGATGACGCGACAGGCAACTGCAGATCATAGCCGTAATGGGCAGCATACGACTTGGGCCATGGATTTGTGTGAGTCGTCAGACCGCCATAGTGGAAAACTCCGCGTTTATGTACTTCTTTCTCTTTGTGGTCCACATCCGATTCAGAAATTTCAGTTATTGGTTCGTCTTCAGTGGACTTCGCAGATGACTCCTCTAAAGTGGAACGTTGTTCCGCCTTTCTCGATCTCACTGCACTGCTACCACCGATTACTAAAGCGGTCACCAAAGTCAAGGCGAACACTACTTTCATTTTCACTTATCTCCAAATGACGTTTTTATAATCCAAGTTATGTAATCGTCGCTATCGGATTCGTTAGCTCTCGAAGTTCGGCTTTAATGCCACACTGTCAATTGTTGTTTGCTTAATGAAATGGACTTCCTTACATTGTGGTGTATTTATAAAGCGGATGTCTTTCGTAAACAAAAATTCAACTGATGACCAATGGGTTGTATTCACCACCCCTCTGCACCCAGCACTCACTCCCTCTGGCTCCCTCGCACACATTAGTCGTCGTGCGGTATTTTGCAACACGGCATGGCGAAGCTCCCGCGCATATTAAACGTGTCGCGAGCAGCCGACGGCGGCGAACTGTGCATTTTTTGCATAAAAATTAACCAAAAATTTCAATTTGGTTTCACCCTTTTGCGAGTGCGTGCACGCGGTTTGGGTCTATTTCCATTTTCAATTCCGTTCACGACGCTCTCCGATCCAACTATATGCCGCTGGTGCGCTATGCATCAATTTGGTTGGCGCAAGCGTGCGCTCTCTGCCGCTATCGTTGCATTGTCTAACGTTTCGTCCGACCAGGCATCGTCAATTCGTATTCATGTCGTATAGCTTTTTTTTTTTTAGGTTTTTATGATTTTATTAATCGTAATTAATATTAAATTTCATAGCGTACAAATTCAATTGTCCCAACCTGTATTCTGTTCGGTTTGTTGTGTTGTCCATTATCCGTTTCATTTGGCCACATGCGAAATTGGAAATGTATAGCGTGAGAAGTTGCTACCAGTGTTCAGTGTGTTCAGTGCCATCGACAATCTGACATATCGTCTGAAACTAGAAAATCATACTAGGAACTCAACGGTATCCTCCATTCCTTCTTAGTTCGCCTTGAAGACACGTTTCGGAATCCCATTCAAAGGTATAAGGACCAACCATTGGTTGTACTTTGCTCTCAACAGCTTTATTGAACATAAGGTGGTTAAAAAAATGCCGATGCCAACAGTTCGTAGATACGATGCCCACGATGAGGATATTTTATTCATTCAAATATTTGAATGCCTGTATTTACAGGGGCATTTGAAACACGTAAGCGCCTATTGTATCTGTCCATATGGTACCCAGAATTAATTCGCAATTTTGCTAATTAATTGAATAGTGTATACCAATATATTAAACTTAATTATGTACATCAAGTCTTTAAAATTATACGCCCCCCGGTAAACAATATGTTATTGTTTTAGGAAATTCATGACCAGGTCTCAACAAAGCGAACATATCCGGCGAGAACATGACTACCTTAAAATTAATTCAAAGAAATTTGCTTCGCCATTTTCTTAACAATCGAAAATAAATTTTCGATGGAGCGACAACGGGCTACTTTTGAAAAGAACAGGCAATATGTAGTTTCAAGCAATCGCAAATGAATTATTTACTTCACGTTGAACTCTTTTTCGTTGGGGGTCTTTCAAAAATGTAATACGAGTCTTACTCCTCCCAATCGTTAATAATTGTTGTTTGCATAAATGCTATTGTCGACTTTAACGCCAGCTAGCCAGCGAGCTGTGAAGCGTAATTTTTCCACAGCTGAAGTCTGCAAATTTTTCGGCTAATATCACTGTAAAGAAACGCGTACAGACGCCTCCTCTTGCCATAAACTTCCCATAAACTACATTTATGTCAGTTTGAACTTCCCTCTAGTTAGTTAATATCCAATAGTGCTCCTGTCAACTATCAAAAGACTATTGTAAAACATTAAGTGATTTAGTTTGTTTTTGACAGCCATTGAATGCCGGCTATCTGGAGGAAACTATAAAAAAGTGCATTTGTGTGTGTGCTCATCAGTGCTTTCTGGTTATTGTCGGACGCCTAACGAAACCTTGCACCAGTGATGCTGCTGTTAGAAGTGATGAATACTCATCACTTAAATGGAGGCCCAATGGTGACACAGTTTTCATGGATTGGACTAAACCGATTTTCTATCGGTTTCGGAAGACCGACCGTTATGTGTAGGGCATATTACCGGGCGCGGTATGCAGTCCGACAGTCTGTCAGTCAGTCAGTACCCAGTACTAAATGCTCATTTGTATTCATTTGAGACAGTAATCATGCCTTTGTGTGGGTATATACATATGTATGTGTGTGTTCATTAAGACGTGAAAACGGAATTAGTCGATGGTAGCGAAAGTATTTGCAGAACACGTGATAAAAGCTCAACGAAAACGAAATGAAACTCTAAACATGTAAATATTTTCATCGTAACTGGTCAAATTCAAAGCAAACATTTGTTATGTAATGAAAGTTCATTTATGGAAATCGCTGGTACGTGAAACAAAAATAGTTTAAATCTGTGTTAGTAGTGGGTGGGTGGTGATACATATTTCAATGTGACCTTCGTTGGACAACACTGCCAGGCAGGAGATAGTCATCTGAACGAGCGTTAACTACAAATTAAGGAGCTATTGAGGCCAACCACCATCGCCTTCGGATTACACCATCTTAGGTAGCAAAATAACACCGCGCCATTGAAGTTTTTGTAGATATTGTTTTTCAAGTTTTTAAAAAAAAAAACAAAACTTGTTTCGAATAAACCAATTCTTTCAATTGTTTGAATTTTTCTACAAATCCCGTATTCGTTTTTGTGTTATCTACCAGAAAGATCTCCAGAATTAATGTTGCTAGGGAAATGCAAATGTTTCCATCAATTATTGTCATTGATTGTTGTCATCTTTATTGCACTTTGTACTTTTTAGTCCTCATCGTTCCATAGTTAGGCAGCGATCGTGTCATAGTTTTTTGTTGGATTTCAGATATGGGCATGCGACTACATAACAGAGCGCCAATTTCTGAATTCGCGTTGTATACTTTTAGGAGATAATCCGAGTATGTTTTAAGGTGTCACAGAGGTAAATGTTTGAATGTCAAGAAATATTAACAAATGTTGCTATACATTTCATATAGTCACAGTGGTTCAAACTGCGTCGTTAATGATTCGGTTTGCGGAGTGTAAAAATTTACAAGACGTATTGTTGCAAGTGTACAGCCGTGGTGTGGTAGGTAGTGTGTGGTTGAGTATAAGACGCTTAACATCGATTCTCTCTAAGTAGGGTTGACGTGTAATGGAGCGGACGCAGCTAACTTTGCTGCATTATCTGCTTCATGGTGTTTCAATTCCAACATGGCTTGGGATCCAATGGATGCGAATTTTGATCAATTTATGTGAGAAAGATTTACTTATAGTCTTAATCATTGAAAGGCAATACGTGTGTGACTGTTTTTTGTTTTTTTTTTGTTGGAAAGTTCAACTGTGGTGTTGTTTTGTAATTTTTAGCAAATTTTGCGTAATAAAGAGAATAAGAGTCTGAAAATGTTGTCGTTGTTCTCAACAGCACCAGCAAAATGAACACATCGTTTTGTTCAGATTAATGTCCGCTATGCATCTAGCTTTAGTTTGATACCACACTCGTTTCGATACCTTAGTCCGTTGCGGAAAAATAGGCCAAATAGTTTCAAGTGACTTTCGATTCGCTAATTTTGAGAAAACTTATGTTCCGAACCCAATTTCTCCTAAACTATTTGTTCCAACCAAAAAAATAAAAACACCGTTTTGTTCGGATTAAGATTCGCTAGGGATGAGCCAAATTTCAACCAAATCTATTTTTTCAAAAAAATCTAAAATTTTGATGGGTTAACCCCTTTGTTATTTTTTGGCCAAAATATTTTTTTTCGAGTTTCCAAATCTTTGGCACATGGGTGTATTCCGCCTTCAAAATGCTGTAATTATATATAAAAATAAATTATACAACATTAGCCATTGTCGAGTAATGGTCAAAAAACACATTTTGAGAGTGCCCCCATTGGCTACACAATAAAACCTTTGAATGTGATCATAGCATACAACTCTCAGTGGGTTAATAATAGTCCTAGAGTCCAGCTTTAATTTGGTATTACTCTTGTGGCGATATCTTATGCCGTTGCTGAAAAATGGATGAAATAGTTTCAAGGGACTTTCGAATCTCTGTTTTAGAGAAGACTCGTTCTCGTCCATATTCTTCAGACAATAAATCCTTTGGACGTAACCGTAGCACACAACTTCCAGTGGGTTAATAATAGGCCTAAAGCTTAGCATTAATGTGGTACCACATCCGTATTGATACTTTGTTTCGTCGTTCAAGAACAGCGCTGATAACTGTACTCGGATTTAATTTAATTTTCCACATTGATATGGAAACAATCTATAAAAAATAGTTTGTGTTTTTCGATTTTTATTTCAATTTCGTTATAGATTTAAAAACAACGTCAGCCAACTGCTATAGGCTGTGGCCTATACTACGGATGAGGCGGTGCTGGGTGCACCCAAGAAATATTCTTCGGGTTACCTATGGTTCCATATTTGTTACCGGGTTATATGGGTCGTACGTACGTACAGTGACCTGTATGAGCAACACCACAATATGAATCTAGCTAAGACACTGCGGACATCAACCTATTATTATGTTTCATTTAAATACGTAAAGATATTTAAATTGACCGTATGTTTGTCTGTTATACAAGTCCTAAATTGGCGACTGTCATTCCCAAAAAAAGAAGGGTTATCCTGTAATGTTTTTTAATTATCATGTTTTATTTCATAGGTTTTCGAAACTTTGCTTAAGTGATACTTGTATATAATAGTTAATAATAGTTCATTGTGGATGTTAACCATCTACGTATTTATATATATACAAATAAGATATAAAATATTTTATAAGAGATGAATTGAATTCATTTTCTCGCAAAAATAGTAAATATATAAAAACTGCCAAATATTCTGGGATTTTACAATTTCAACAAAATAGAATACATTCAAATTATTAAACTTACAAAAATAGTAAAATAAGACTAAACTTAAAGTGTTTCCGATATGTACAAGGTGGACTTATTTTCTAAATTTAAAAAGTTCTTATTTATATACAGTGATAGAAGACGAGATGAAAAAACCCTAAAGAATACTTAAAAATAAGACAGTTTGTAGGACGCTGTTCACAGATGAAAACGAACTAAATCCGCTAAATTTAAAAATAAAAAAAGGTGTGTCGTTTCTGAAACAATTGACTTAACATTAAACGTCTTTACAGCTGTCCTTTATGGTTAGGCCACTATACATTTCAGTATAAAATGACGCTTGTATTATAAACACGTATTTATTTATAATATATAATCTATAGCTACATGTATATGTAGTTTTAATGAATAATTTTCTAATCTTCAGTCTTTAACATAACTTTTCTTAAATACATACATTTGTATTTGTATATACATATATTTCATATTATTTAAACATGTTTGTTAATCGATGAAAGGAATGAACTGGGTTAGAAGTTCTTGAAAATGTCATATTTTATTAAACGCTATGTAAAAAATTGAATAATTCGTATTCACCAAAAAATAAAATAAGTAATTTCCAGAAATTTTAATTTTTTGCCAAAGTAGAAACATATTCCTTCCAAATAAAATCAGTTGTTTCCAAAATATTTTGACTGGGCCCTAGTATGTAACTCGATTCGAAAGAAACCATGTAAATCAATTACTCAACTATCGAAAATGTGGCAACCGTGAAATCGATTTTCAACGTCAACTCCGAAAAAGACGGAAAACTACTCGAAACTCGTGCCAAAATTGTGGCAACACTCTTCGCTAATTCGAGTGTTACATGGTACAATTTCGAATCGTGGCCCTGTTGCGTTTCCTTGTCAATCAGTTTTGGGTCACTTGGCTAAAACATTGTGAAAACAGAGCTTGTGATAATATTTATTTGTACATAATTTACATGGGCGCATCTCGTTTAGGAGTGAGCTCAACAATAGAACCAAGAGAAAATGCTTCACAGCAACCAAACAACGGATATAATTGAAACTAACTTAAAACTATAGTTATAAAGGTGTGTAGTGCAAAGGGGTAACAACATCTGTCTTTGTTCATTGCGTGGCAAATTGTCGTACTTTTCATGTATTCAGTCAACTGTTCGATCGTTCACGTCCGATTGTATGGCGGCAATAATGTTAATTTTGGACCAATTTGTTATTTCAATTATAATTTTTGTCGTTTGGTTTCTGCGAAACAATTTCACATTAAAGTGATTCAAGATGTGATGTATTTTTTACCAAAACAAGTTCAATATATTTTCTATGTTTTTGTTGATACGACATTTTCTTTCGAAAGCAAAATCTCAAATGTATCACACATACATAACAGAAAACCATATACATAAGTACAGAACATTGCACACATCATAGGCACTATATATATATATATATATATTTATACAGTCGAATGAATAATAGTAACTACGCATAGTGTTACGATGCATTTAAAACTTGTCAGCTTAGAACGTATGCAGATTGCGTCGTTAAACTGACCCTTGATTCTATTTTGCTTAACTTATTTGCGACTGTAGTCATATACACATTTACGAACATTCATAGATATATTTTACAATATTATTTCTGTATATAGTTTGACATTTGCATACATATTAATAACATTAATGACTGTTTTCATATTTTTTTTTTGTCTAAAAAAAGTAATTTTTATTTAGAAGGCACGTGTTTTTTCTAACAAATGTTCTTTTAACTACATTAGATTTGTATGCAATAATGATATCCTCGTCTCATGTAATAACAATTTTACATAATAATTAAAAAAAAAATGGGATAACTATTTATAATACAGGAATATTGAATATTGCGTCGAGCGCAAATCTTTTGAAACAAAATCACAAGAAGTGACAAACTTCTAAAAACTTAATGAAATGTTTTACAATTATTTGTCTAATGCTATATTTTTTGGGAGTTTGTAAAATATTAAGTAGGGTTCTCTATGGACAAGTACCATTCCGGTCAGCAGAAAACAGGAGATGTGTTCGCTCATGTTCTGTGTTAAGAAACAAGTGTTCGGAGAGATAGGAAAACGGACCAGAAGTAAAGCACGCACGCACACATTGTTGCATTTGTAAAGACGTAGTGAATAATTTTGAATACTGTATTTTAGAATCTAACATATGTGTCTGTTTAGGGGAATTATTCCGGGCGAAAATGTGGATGAGAAATTGTGGATTTATTTTAAGTCTTCATATCTCAGAAATCACTATTTTCTGAAAGTACTCACGGTGGTCACTTTCGGTGGAGTTTGTCAAGACTTCAGTGAACAGATCATAAGTGGATTTTTGAAGTTCGGTAGTAATCCTTGAAACATTGTAACTGTTGGTGATGTCACTGGGTATGGAATTGTTGCAACTATCAAGTCCATTAAAAACAGCAACATTGTTACTGCTGACATTGCTCCTATCCCCTTTAGCAGTGTCCGCCTTTGCCACTCTAGTCGCACTTGTTTTGTTTTGATCCCCCTGTCGAATGTCCCACCATGATGGTATGGCTAGAGACCACCAGGGTAATCACCGTTCCGACGAATGCGTTGTCGATCCATAGCCGCTGCCATATGTGCCCGATGAACGTCGGAAGAAACCCAGAGTTTCCAGGGTTTTAATGGTGCGACGTATCAGCTCATCCTTGTACTTCCATATGGTCTTGTCCTCTTCGGAGTTTTCTCTAAACTCTTCACATGATTTCTTCAATGTGTTGACACAGTCTGCCCGATAGTGCTGAAGGTGGGCATCTTTTGTGTCGACCGGATATGATTTGCACACACCACCCAAGCACGCCAATGGAAAGTGATTGTGCAAGGTCAACACCTTTTCCGGATTATGGAAACATTTGACGTATTGGTTTGGTTTCGTGTAATTCTTTGCTCGGTAGACATGCTGTAGCATGTGCATGTACTTGGGAATATCCTTGTGCCATCCATGCTCATGTTGCTGATCGTCCAGGAAATACACATTGCGGAAATTGAAACTATGATAGCCTTCGAGCCGGACTTTGAGGGAATCCGGCACTACCTTGGCCATCAGTTCGGACCATAGAACGAAATTACCCTTGGGCATGATAACTTCGTCTATGTCAAGAAGTGCGATGTAGTCGTAAAGGTAGAGATTCTTATAAAGGCAATCATTGTATGGTATAACCTCATTCTGTCGTTTATGGTTCGTTTTTTTCGTTAGGTACAGATGCTGAAAGCCAGGCACATTTGGTTGGCCACCAGGCAAGGTAAGCGGTATGACTTGCACCTTACCCTCCTGTTCGTAGTGGCTCAGAACTTTGCTAATGTTTGGATGGACTTGAAGGTTGTAGAAGTAGATTTTGTCAGCTCCCAAAATATTCAACATTTCTATCCACTCGATCAAACGCACCGATAAGTCGTCGTACAGGAAGTCCAACCCCTTGACACACACCGCAAACCCCTTCTTCCGATCGTCCGGGGGCCGATTGTAGATTACTCTTAAATTGTTGGTAGCTGTGTCACATTCCTTTTCCACCATCGACACCGAACTGGGCACCACACCATGAAAGGGTTTGGGTATCTGGCAGGCAATCAGGTACGGCTGGTATATGCCCTGCTTGTAGTTGCCCCATTTGTTGTACCAGATGTACTTGTACTCGTAGGTCTTGACAATGAATGGCTCCTTTTGACCGTCGAACCAGAATTGACAGTAGGTCTTCACCTTTGGTTCGATGCGATCGATCATACCCAGAATACGAACAGTGGGCCCCAATAGCGAGTTTTTCCGAATATCGTAGTAGGCTCCAAATAACTGAAAGGTTCCGTTCGAGGTACGCATAGTTTGCCAATAGATATTGTTGAACTCCAGCTCGAAGATCGATGGGTATTTGGCACAGGTAGATGATTTCTGCTGAAGGAAGTTTTTATTTTTACTCCAATATGCGATGGGTAAAGAAGGAATACGGGATTCAACATCACGCACCAGTTGGTCATCGTCCATGGCTGCAAGGAGAGAACAAAATGTATCAAATACTTAAAATATACACAAAGAAAAAAGTCCATTATCGATTTTCATGAAACGCACCCGTTCGATTGTCCACCAGTATTTCCGATGGATCAAATCTATCCGTTGTTGTCGATGTCGCTTCCGTATACCTCATCATTTCCTTCTGCAATAGAATGCGGCCACTCAGGGGCATGGACGCGTACTCTTGTGGCACAATATTAGTGCCGTGCATTTTGAACACGCCAATTATCACAAAGGACCACACACACAGCGTGAAGAGGACTTTCAAAATAACTTTGGTGCGAGCCATGATGGTGTTTACGATGGCGGACGATGAATGCAAATAATTCCTAACGACGTGGGCAGTGTTTTCTGCGCAGTGAACGTACGAACAGGCGATCACGTCGACTGGAAGTGTGTGTGCTGCCGCTTCTTTGTTCAGGTTGCGTAGGGAAACTTAAGCGGAGAATTTGTAAACATTAACGATAATGCACAAGTTGACGGTGCTAGAATAAATCTTCCTCTGCTCGACATTTACTGAAATGAATAAGAATAAAGCGAAATAAATGAGGGAGAAAAATTAATATTGTAATTGAACAAATCAGAATCTTAATTAGTTTGCATGTTGCCCGAATAATTTTGTAGTGATTCACAATAAAACATTTACAATTGTGTGTTGCCCTTATTACCATTGTTGGTGCGTTTTCTACGGACTGTTTATTTTGTGTTTCCGGTTAGGCCACCTATGTATACGATGTCATTTCAAAGTACTTTGTCAGTTCAGTTGGCATAAATGTGCTTAAGAAAGTTAAACATAGTCCTGTGGAACAATGTGTCACATATTTACAGTCATTTTCAATGCTACATCACCGCCCGAAATGATGAAACTACAACAGGGATCGATAATATACCAGCTGAATTTTACAAAACGTACCCAGTAGTTTTGCTGATATATTGCACCGTTTATTTAAGGATATGTGGCATTCTGAGAGAAGTTCCCTTTAATACACTTACTAGATTTAAACAGGGCTGCATATGATCGTCCAAGAACACTCTACGACGAAATCAATCATGCAACAATTGAGTGGAACCCACAAGGCACCCGACTACGCGGACGACCGAACACCACTACATGAAGGAATCATTCAATGAATTAGCGATTTTCGATTACAAATTAAATACATACATGTTCATTTAACAGTTTCTCTGTTTTAATGGTCGGACTCTTACGGTAACAAATGACTTGACATTTGGTCAGAATATTTGCGATTACGATTCGGATTGTTAGCATCGTGGTAAAAAACAAAAACTTCTTCTGCTGGAAGATCAATGTTGGACCCGCTTCTGTCATGCCATACTCTTTACCAAGTACTTGGAAATTTGACTTGAGTAAGTGTGTGTTCTGTTTTCGCCTTAAGGTATATACAGCTGACCTATTCTTTCGTTGTGAGCTTACATTCACGTTGCTTTTGTCGTTTTTTTTTTCAGAATCACTTATGTAAATTTGGGTAGATTTCGTGTCTTGTTGGATTGTTCTTACAATCGACCATGAATTGGGTCATTATTTGTGATTTCTGGTTTTGGTTGGTTTCAAACACAAACGATCGCCGATAGTATAGTGAGTTGCCGCGTGGAGCTCTTTATTGATGCCGTGTCATCAGGCAGAGTACGGAGTTGGCTCGATATGAGAATGTGAATTTAACACCTGCTTTAATTTCGAAACCGAGATAGTAGCGTGCAAATTGCATGTTCCTTTGCTATTCCGACTTAGGTTATGTTGGACAGAGAGTACTGAGCAAGTCTGTGCGGCCACCAAACATGATGTCGTTACAGTACAGGTAGCATTGACAAATTTGAAAATACTGATCGGTCAAAGTGCAACTACAATTTACTAGTTTTTATTCAATTCGTATTTTAAGAAACGTCCTTTGATACACCTTTGTGCTATTACGATAAGAAGTCGATCATTTGATTACAGAATATACACACAGCAGAAATGTGAAACGCCCTATTGCGGTTAAATTGATTTTGACGTACGAAAAAATAATGAGGGACAACGGGGAAGTGGTGCCGACAGTATCGAGAAACGATATGTTCCTGCAAGACGTGGAAATTGAACATAGATCTGAGACAAAGATCAAATACGTAGATGACTTAAGCAAAGTGTCCTATTTGCAAGTTGAAAAGTGTGAAAGTGACACATCAAATGGTAACTGAAGAAGACAAACCGTTGACGACACCCCACATTAACCGCGTTAGACCACTGGGGATGACAACTATTGGTTGCAGTGGATGCATTGACCATGTTCGCTTGGCTGTATCCATCAAAGTCATCTGACACTAAGGCGATTATCGAATTGTTCGAGAGGAAGGCAAGCGTCAATCTTTCGCAAATCTGTTCGATGGACGTTGATGAAATGGGAGAAGTGAACCAAGCCCGTCACCTACGGTGCGAAAGGTTACGAAGACGACGCCAGGCATACCATCCATACATTTTAAGATAATGTAACAGAAATGCTCTGGAAATATCAGTGTTCAGTGCTGTATCCATCCACGTCTGGCCCATTTTGCAAATGTGTGGCGATGAGAGTTACACAGTGTTAAGAAAGAAAGAAACGTTTCTATCTGGTTTTTCCCAGTTTACGTTATTAGCGGTAGAATGTTGTTTGGTTTTGTCGCGGCTGTTGCTGCTTCTCCTCTCTCTAATTGCAACTACACACTCGGTGGTGTGTGAGAGAGAGAGAGAGAGAGAGAGAGAGTAGAGTCGAAGTGAACAGAATGTGAAAACCTGAATTTCCATCGTCCAATTGATTCTAAAAGCTAGGATACAATTGACGTTATGGCTTTCCAACGGCGAATTGTTGGTTCTCCGGTGCTGTGCTATTACCACCGATGCCAGTGTCAGTGGGGCCATATATCAGAGCTTTCGTTGTTGTTTCTTGCAATGTACTTATTTGCGTTATTACCGCTTTTGGGTTGGTCTTTACCACGACCATGAAATGAATACGTATGATAACCTCAACCAATGATCACGAATGGTTTACAATTTTTACGGTAAAATGCGGTTGTACGGTTTTATGGCCACTGTTGCCTGTGCCGCTTTTCACGTAACACGTTTTCGCGAAAAACTGGATGCTGGACCATTTTCAATCATGACGATGAGACGAGAAAGAGTATCATGAAACATGCCGTTGGAAAAATGTTAATCGGTACTCGCACGAAAGCAGCAACTACACATTATTTCAACATTCTTTACACCTCTGTTTGTTTATTCGATTGGTCTTTAATAACCCTCCGTCTGCTACTTAGCTGAGCTAGGCTAATCGAACTAATCGCTGTTTGACAATCGTCGATGGTTCAGTTAAATAAGAACCCATTCGAAAAATAGTTTCATCCAAATTTTTAAAAACACTAGACAACAAAAATTATGTTCCTTGACCATCCGATTAGTAAGTCTCCCCTTGGCCCGTAGGCACATCAAACCGGTCGCCGTTTACCCGCTGAACATTATGCTTACATAGGCTATAATGTAGGTAATGTATACATACTTCAAGGTTTTATAAACCGAAAGGCAAAACACCTTCTTCCACCCCATTCTGGAGATGATTTGAAAATCAAGATTTCTCCCACCTAATTAACACTTCACCATTAAGACTGTAGGAGTATGTATGAGTGTCTGAAGGTACAGCATTCGTTACGTATGTAGTCGTATGTATGTACTCACAATACATTTTTCTATTCCTGATTGTGCATTGTTCTATACGCCCTTTGTCTTCCACTTCGTTGCTGTCACCTTTAAACTTTTTGTATTTTAATTAAAAATATGACGGCAGCGCAAGAGAAGCTGAAAATGGCAAAGTTTTAGCCAACCATATGAAACCCTATAAATCAACAGCACCAAATGCCAACAAGTAACAAACGTAGAAAATTTGACAACTACAACAGCAGAAACAGCCTTTGCAAGGGTTGCCAGTTTGCAAATGTGGGAGCGGGCGCAGGGGATGACAGAACGCCACCATGCAGACAGACAAAAACACACCGACCATGTCATCATCTGAAACAATAACAAGCCAAAACTTACAGGCAAAGGTTAATGTTCGTTTTTAGGATATTGTAGAACAATTTCAATACATTCGCTTGAATGGAAATATATGTATACGCTACGATTCGAGTCAAAGTGACTTTGGAAGTAGAAACTTGGTCAGAAAACTTTTGCTGGGTTGCGTGAACTTCATGTGATGGATGTATTCACATACACCCATGCACAGTTGATAGTTAGTCGGCCGGTCGGTCATCAGTCACTAAATTTGGTCCGCCTGTGTTCCAACAAGTTTGAATTTGTCTGCGTCCTTCCTGTTAAATACGTTGTGGGCCCGGGGTGGTATCGAAACAAGTACTTAAGTGTCATCGACCACATTAGGCAGCAGTAGTCGCAACGGCCGACTTCACAACGACACAAACAAATTCATAAAATGTTGGGTCATTAATCAGAATACCGACATACGCATATACCCCGTATGTTAGGATATACCGAAAATGTCACAACTATTGTATTCGATAGAAACTACATATGTATGTTTAAAGGCCAATCACTGTTTCCTTGTACGATTGCCACGTATGGGAGAAGTTGTTGTTCGCTATCAATATGTGGAAGAAATCACCAAGTGAACGATGACCCAAATGCATAAGAATGTATATTTCACTTTTCGGCAGTCTGCAAAGTAAACAAAAACATTGGCGCGAAAACCTAAAGTTCCTGTTCACTCGATACGACTTGTCCTGAAATTATCCGCGCAGTTCACTTTTACTTTGCGAAAGCAGCATGCGGTTAGAGCGGCCTCCATGTTTGATCAGACTTTAACTGCCTGTTTTACGCTGTCGATCGAGTGTGACTCGTCGTTCGACCTGTCGACGTTTGTATTGAAACGATTACGTTTTCGAAATTTCGATATTCGACCGATATCGTGAAACAGACAGTAAATAACAGATACAGATCTGGAGTTCACCAACGTTTGCTGATTTTCGGCACAACCTATTGTGTTACGACCAAAACAAAACAAACAAGACACGACATCGTGCATCTTCTTGAAGATCTCATTCAACACAACAATAAGATATAAAACAACGTGTCGGTGGACACTCCATCCTCTGCCCATGGGTGCGTTACATTCGACTCATTTTCAGAGGCGGGAATGTAACTGGTGTTCACTGGCCACAAGAACACAGCAAACGAGCTAGTCTTGTGATATGATAAAAACGAAAAAGAAAATTAATTGAAATTACATATCAGCATTATTTGATCGCTACCATCTGAATCAGTCGTGTCAAGTTGCCCACGAATATTTTCCTATGGCAATTTTCTGACATGAATTTGGTCTAAGCAAATGTGGAAAGAAAATCGCACCAGTGCTTCTTAATGACGCTGATTTCCGCTGAAGAGACACTCTGATTAATAGGAGTACTTCCAACAATCGGAGTCAGTTGGAAATACATGAATATCCACGTTTCCGAAGACAGTCGTGACATAAAACCCCATAAATGAATCTTAGCCTGAGGACTGACTCGCAGTGCTTTGAAATGAAAAACGAGGAGTCCGTACATTAAATTTTCATAACCGTTCAATACAATGTGTTCTAATCGGTTGAGGCGTTTCGATGATAAGTAATTATTGGTCCTAAGAGTGCTGCAGCATCATGATAGATACCAGTATGTATACATACATGTACGTGTGTATTCCTTAACCATTTCGCCGTCACCATCCTCATTGCCGTTTACTTCACGTTTTTCCATGTACGCATTTGGCCAATCTTTCTTTGGCTATGAACAACTTGTTGTTACATTGGTTGTATCCAAAGTAAAGGTGATTCAGGTTTCATTTTGTTCACTTCCATTCTTTACGTTTCTTTACGCTAAAGTGCTGAGCCAGCTACTCGTTCTCTTCTCCCACCGTTTAAACGCAGTCCGGGACCAGCAGTGCCACCAATGGTGGTTGGCTGGTGAAAACCAACTCGACATTATAGAAATCATATCTTTCATTATATATATTCGTAATAGGTATTCGGGCAGGCAGGCAGGCAGTCGTTCATAACGATTATCATAGCTGAAAGATGGATTGAATGGAATAACTAACAGAGGAGCGGTAAGTGAGGCGAAGTGAGTAGTGAAACGACATCAACACAATGGGGTTGACAGATGATAGCTTCGTCGGATTACGTTTTATTTTACGTATTTTTCTCAACTAAGTGCAGAGACAGAATTACTTTGCATAGGAAGTCAGATGCGCCTCTCTATTTAATCCGAAGCAGTCATCGTCTTCGTCGTCGTCTGCTTTAACAAATCTATGTATGACTAATAATGGAATTATTAAATTTACAACGACAAGACACGTCTGCACATCGCCTCGGCGCCAAATCCCGACATAGGTACAAACCCATTCTGATCTGGCATAGGATGTGTGTGCTATTAGCTGGACCTTTGTTATGACGAACTTGAATTGACTTTCCTGCTAGAGACACAATCTGGGTGATATTCTATAGAAGAGACTGTCATGTAAAAGGGAAACACCATAGAATTATGCCCTCCGTTCGGCTCTGAACAAGACATTGATCGTAGATTCGTTTCGGTTACCATGTGGTTTGTGATCGTTTGTTCGACATATAGGATTGGTCTGGCCGATCAGTTTTTGTTTTGTCTTGTTCATGCATATCTCTGCAAATTTTGGAATCACACCAAGTTGTCAGTCAGTTAAAAGTTTTACTTTTCCCAAATTAAATGCGACATTCATACAGAATAAGATTCTTCTCTACCTAGAGCAGATTTTGTTGCTGCGAAAACCTAATTATTGAAAATAAAAACATTCAACTCACCTTAAGTTTTTCAGGAAGTCATTTTCAGTGGAGCCGATACATCCATTAGACAATAGAACTGCAAATAGACAGAAAGAAGAACCGAGTTTAGTTACAGTCTTGAAAAGGAACACTAGTTCAGCCGATCTACGGCTACAAACGGACAGTCGAGCTGGAAATTTGCCAAAGCTCTGCTCTGCACAGTAATGACCATGGCCTGAACGAACGAACATTTGGCGCCGTGTGTTCTCTTGCTGTTTGTTTGGTTGATTTGTCAATGTTGTTGTTGTGGTGCAGTCCATTAATGAATGAGCGACTTCATTGACATTTATATCAAACACACAGACACACATCGACGCTATTCAGTCTATTCTATCGACTACAAAGGAGATCCACGTTGAACCAGCTTAACACCATCTCCAGCAGTCAGATCGGTGATTCAGTGAGACACACTGCTTTGGGCAATATTTACTGCTTTACCTCATATTCGTTTGAAGCTGGCACTACTTTGAATTATAGAAGGGACGACCGACCACACATTTGGGTAGTTTACTTTGTTTATCCAGTAATGCTTGGTTATTTTTTTTTTTGTCTGACTCCTGACATTATCAGTGCTGGTATTTTGTTCTTATCTTCTCAAACACTTGGCCTATCAACGACGTGGCTTGTCCTCCTTCGACATCTCCGTTTTCTTCTCCATTTAGACGGGTTCGAGCACACTGCCAGACGAGCGCTTCATTGACGTTGAACAGCAACGTTAAACTTAAAACCGGCACTGACGATTTCCGTTCGTCCACTCTTGGAAAACGAATACAAGTCGATGACTGTGCTGGTGTAACTGGTCTTGGCCAAACAACCAAAAGCCCCAACAACATTTCGATGCATTATTATTATGGTGAGCGAGAATTGCCTTTTTGAACTCATGAAACAACTTCGGATGCTTAGGCGAGTGGGTCTTGTGAGTGATGGCTGATTATCGCACAGTGTTTAGAGCTCATGGAGGTTCATTTTACAAGCACTGTCCGACATGGAGCAGTGGTGTGGTTATTAGGTGGTTTGGATCTTCTCAAATGCAGCTATCAAGACACTGTGCAGAGGCAAATGTGTAAATGAATAGATAGATGACGGGATGGTTTGTTGGATGGAGACGTGGACATTGGCGATTTGCTGCTTGGTCCGTTTGATGTTGAGTCAAAGAAACAGCAGCACGAACGTCAGAGCCGATTTCAGTTACTTTGATGTCGAGCCGAGCCGATACCCAGAGAAACAGAGTCCGCAATACATGCTACGAGGTCATTAACATAAGATTATTTAGCAGATTTCTTCAGTTTGTCAAATCTTGTATTAAAAAAAGAAGTAAGAATCTGAACAGCACGGCTGAACGCTTCTATTCGTTATAGAACATGTAGAACTATTAGGTCATTACAGGCGATGCAGGCGACAACTCCTATTTATCATATAGCTGCTTTTAGGAAAGTTTTCGTTGGTAATCTGTTCAGAGCCTGACAATACGAAAAGTACAGACGACTACCCAAAATGTAATTTAACTGTTCACAGACATACAGTTATGTGAAAAACAATAGGGGTCAGTAGTATTATAGACGTTCATTTTGCTAAAAGCTATTAAAGTAAAAATCGGCTTAAAATTGTTTTTTTATGTTTCAACAATAAGTCGTGGTCCGTCCACGCTCATATTCGCGAACTTGAGGACGGGCCTGCCTATGATACGATACAATTCCACGTCCGTTCATTTGTCTGTCCATCCATCGGTTATACCCGCAAATTGATATTACTCGTACATATGTATAATAATTGTGTGTTAATTTAGCTTTTTTGGTTTTAATGATTGCTTTGGATGATGTTTTTTTTTGTTTTTTTTGTGATGATCATATGTATATGATTTCAATGTGCTGTACTGCAAACGCTCGTTATTTGTGCTATTTTATGAAAACCAGAAATAAAATCCTGCACATTCATTTCGACTGCATAGTAACACGGACCATGAATATCATAATTACAAAAGGGCAATGAATATTTCTTGTTTTGATTTGTATTTTCTTCAAATACTAGAGGGAACTTTACCAAATGTTAAATTTGATAAACCTGCAATGTCTTCCAGTCGATTCAATTAAGGGTCAGTCGCCAGTAGACACATGGATTTAGTGAACAAAAGACAGCAATGACTTTTCTCCGAACGAGCCCCATCCATTTTCTATGGCACATCCAGAGTTTACGGGCACATTATTACCAGCGGATTCTCTTGGCAAAAACATAATTTGTGAAATGGGGCAAACTGTTGTTTTGTAGACAAATTCATGGATAATTCCCGAAATTCTATGAAATTTGTAGTGTTGTATTATTACTCTAGAGAGACAGGTCGAACAGAAACAACCTAGCAAATCTTCTCTATAATGAGTATTAGCCCTTTGGAGCAGACCTTAAGTTCTAGATCGCGACTGCTGAGTGTGTAGTTTTCCATTTGTTCATTGGCATCGTGAAGTTCGCCGTTTAACGCCACGATTTCTATCTGAAATTGTATTATACTGATTTGTTAGGATGTATGAATTCTCTCCGAATGACAGATATCGACGAATTCAATTAGATTTTGCTTGCATTTGAATAAACGTCAAGTGCGGCATGTCATGGATATTATAGGTGAGCGGCAGGTTCAATAATTTCGGCCGGACTGAATTTGGACATACATTCTTCCTTTGCGTGCTTCAGTCTGTTCAATGTGGTCTACGCTTGAACTCGTGCACTCCGTGTCGGCAAATGAGGCATTTTGTTTTGAATTGCCGCTGCCGAGGTTGAAGCGAATGTTGGACTGTTGCTTCCAAAGGACGGGTATACGCACTCATGACTTCTCGACGATGTTTTTTTTTTTGTCGAAGAGCAAACAGACCCTATTTCGAACCGAATGCCATAACATGCTTCCATTCCTGTATTGTTTGCAATTAATTACAGTTCTGGGCTCCTTCGCTCGCGCTGGTTCTGCATAGCCGATTCCTATTTGTGGGTCGGCTTCATGACGTGTACCAAACAATGTGTTACATAATGCAGTAAAAGTCGGATGTGACAAATGAAAGTTACGACACAATCTTACAATAAGAAATATGTAGGTAATACGAGTGAAGACCTCATTGATGGGATGCAGCAACACAAATAGCAACCGACGATTCAACAATCAAATCAAGTGGGAGAATAGTGGGGCACAAAAATGACACTATCATCATCATCAGCACCACCATCATCATCATCATCGTGGTCGATGTCGTCATATAAATCAATGTTTACTCGAAAACTACTGACAGTATTGATTCGACTTAACAAAGGCATTCGGTCGGTCGGCCGTTTGTCTCTGACTCTAAACATAATACAATCAAGTAAACCGCAACAAAAACATCACCAGCGAATCAACACCGAAGTAATAAAAGCGGATGGATGCTCACCATTGCTTGTTGGTAAACAACAAATGACGGAAGTTTAATTTGGTGTCAGTATTTGGGGAGAATGCCGTGAACCCAACAACTAAACAGTCAATCGGACCATTTATCGTTGCATCATGGGGCGGCTGCGATAATTCCTGCCGGCTACTCTGTCCCAGAAGGATGAGTTAACTGTCTGCGTTCATATTTAATAAATTATTTTAAATTTAGACGTCTAATTCAAAAATTGCTTACGGCAAACAGACACACAACTCTTGGAATACACATTTATTTTATTTAAAATTATTCGACAGCTACTTGGGAAAATCGTTGATGTTTTTTTTGTTTTATTGCGAAAATGTGAGCCTAGATTAACTGTTGCTAAATTTGCCACACAGACAAGGCAGTGCGAAATATCGAAATTATTTTGGGTATTCATTCTTCCTTCTTTTTTCTGCCGTGATGTGGGGTCGCAGTTGGAGTTTACAATTTTGATAAATTGGAGTCAGAGTCGCGTTCCGGTTTTTGGAAAGAAGTGGCAACACTGCTCGCGAACATTCACAGATGTCGTTTTTATATCTCCGCATCAGACACACACCCACATTGGTTTTAATGTCCATAACACTTGCATATGTTTCGGTGTTCATTTTTGTTTTTGTCACTCTCCGCTTTTTCACTTTTGGCGAGCGAAATGAGAAGACCCGGCTTGTTGGGTGTTGTTACTGACGGTATAGCAGAGACATTTGTGCATTTTTTTGCGACGAAATTTTGCCACTTTTTCTATTCAGCCCACTGAACGAGAGCTGGGACGGCCACAACACAGACAAAAACAATGTGTGATAAATGTTTGCGCCGTCAAACTCATGTCCTTTGATAAATAAAAAAGTTCTACGTACGTGCTTTTGCAGGAACTTTTTGCACAGGTCTTTTTTCCTATTGAGATTGTAGACGGACTTATCGCAAGTTTCCCATTTGTGTCTATTTATGCTGCCATCGATTTACAAGTGTAAGAAATGCTTATCGGACTTTTTCATATATATTCGCAGTTAAGGTATGAGACAACAGTTGAAACTTAAAGACTTTGTGTACAACCGGAGTTTAGTCACAACGTCAGCGTAAAGTCAATGTCGACAATAATTCGAGCTGCGTTGAATGATATTCCATTTACTTTTGTATAATTTAAAAAAATGTAAAAATTTCGTAAAATCTATAAAATAGGTCTATTATTTGGAATCTCAAACAAATGAGTTTTCTATCGTTTCCTAATCAATGGTCGATGATGTGGAAATTCAAATTTTAAAGTGTGCCATTTTTGCACTTCGATTGTATTAAAATACTTATTTAAAAACATACGTTCCTTTAAGCCGCGCTTCCCAAGCCGCTTCCCAAATCGGTTTATATGTGTATGACCCGACTTTCCACCCAGGATGAACACGCAGGACGTTCGACGATTGTTGGCGAAGAGGAAACAGAAGCAAGTGGTGTAGCACTTTGTGTAGCAGTTTGTGGTTCACAAAATGAAAATTGGGGGGAAATTTGATCTTTTAATTGATTTTTTTTTTTTTGCGATTGCCAATTTTATATTGTTTAAACAAAAGAAGAATACACTTCAGATACAGGCACGCATGTTTGTTTGTTAAACAGTCATCGTGTAAATTGGGACTATGTCTATAATTGCTTTCCATTTCATATCGGGTTTTCAATCGGTTTTGATTTCGAATTTTAGAAAAGTTCAAACTTTTACCCTATAACAAAACAAATTGTTTCCACACCTAATACATACATACATACATATGTACGTACGTACGTACCGACGCACACATTCAAGACAGATGTACATGTCATATATAAAACATTCACTTTCATCAGTCGGGTTAACTGAACCCATTTAGTGTTTTTGTTTTAAGTCAACAAACTTTGTACGGGCGTCGAGCGATGAAGCGCTAAAACCGGCTCCGGAAATGTTGTTAGTTTAGGAATGTAAGATATCATTTTGTTTCAGTGTTAATATTTTTATTGTTATTACGGTTCATGTGGATGGTGCTGTTGTTGTATTTTCGCTGGCTCTTTTTGTTGATAGCATTTAATTAGTTCTACTTTCCTTTGAACAATTTCATTACGTTACGTTTTCTTCTTTTGGCCAAGCGCAGAGTTGAGACGAAAGTAAAAGCTTGAAATTGGTGAGACAGACAGAAATCTTCAGATACATATTTTCGGTCCGCACGCTCACTCGGCTGTGCTTTGTTGTCTAACGTCTTCGAGATAGACTGCCTAGCCGTGTTTGTTGTTGTTATCTAATCAAGTTGTCATAATTTGTGACAAACACTTTTCGGTCGTGCCATCCGTCCGTCCACTGGGAGGAGGCACAGGCAGCAGAAGAACAGTGAGTTTCCAATTCGATAGCCATACATGTCGGGGTGGGCTAGTGAGACTGACTTGTTTGTTTGCAGCTTAGACAGAGAAAAGTATTCGTGAACTGGCGTCTATCATAAAGGTGGTCCAGTACAAGTTAAATGAAGTTCATTTCTTTTAAAATCCCATTATTAATGGAACCCGATTGCTGGCACTGCTGGCTTTGCAGTAGCGCAACCCAATTTCCCGAGATCTTGGTGAAGGATTCGGGTACTATCTCACGGATGGCTTGATCGATATAAGCCTTAAGGTTCACAACCGCTAATGGAGCGTGGGCTTCGCAAAATCGTTGTCCCTTTCAAGCTGCTCTAAGGCCCCAGCTAAGAAGCGATAACGAAGCGGATGGTCGAGTGCCTTCTTCGCAATTATGAGGTGTATATTTGATTAGTTGCTAAATGTTGTCTACCCATTGATTAAGTTGATTCTCTATTTCTTGTTGTGTTGATTGAGTTATTCACATTCTGATATCCAGTCCATTGTTGAATATCTTTGAGCCAGGATATTTCATTCGATATGTGTGCTGTCCAGGATATTTTTAATGCCCTTCGGTAAAACCAGCGTCGTTGTGAATGATAACAAAAACATGTCACGCGTGAAACTAGTGTACAGCAATCGCGGTGCTTGTTCCATTTCGGCGAAAACTTTTTTCAATAAACCCATCATTGCGTAGGCCGAAAGTGAATCATTTCGTTCCACGGATATCTAATACCGACTTTCTGTCAAGATTTCGAGCAGGAAAGAGCTGACATTGTCACTCTTCAATGTTATACCCACCCATCCAATACACTGCTATATCGTTAATGTGCGGGGTAACGGACAATAGCCCTGGTATTTTCGGTAATAATTTCTGATGAGCAGTGATTGTTTAAGCAATCAGCAGCGTCAATGTAACAAAAACCAAACACATAACAACAACAGAAACGGCAGATGACACAAACACATCGGGATGGCAATTGGCGATTTCCAAAGGCTGACAATTGATCTCGGATTCAAATTGCGATGAATGTTAGCAATACGAAACTCCCTTGTTTTTATCGAGGACCACCAAATACATTTAAGGGTCCATTAGAGAACGATGGCTATAAAAGTTTACCCCTGGTATCACGATGGTCGAATACTGTCATGCTCTCTACTGAGCCTATTAAATACATGGCCAAAATCGCCCGTTTAGTTTTCTCCTTACACATTTGGGATTTTCAGCATATCACACTCACTCCATTACCTCCCATTAAACGCAATAATAATGATGATGATTGGCTATTAATTTATTAACAAACACATAATTAGTATGTGGGATGGGGTAAACAGTACAACATGTAACATGAAACCGCAACCGCCGCCACCTACATCAATGTAGTCGTGTTGCCGTCGTCGTCATTGCCAGCGTTTTCCGGAAACGACAGCGGAGTCCCGAGTAAAGATAACGCAACCGTGTGGCAGTCATGTGTAATACACCATGAAATCATGGACAATTATTAAATTATAGACGAATTACTGGCAAACAAAAATTGAAAGATTCAACGTTACGAGACACAGACAGACAGCAACAAAAACGAATGTCATGCGACAGTTTACAATGAAACTAACCAAATTTCAATATCGAAGCGAATCTTTGAATGACAGACAAACTCACGCACACCGGACGACCGCCCTCCAAATGGATGGATGACCAATCAGATGGACAGATGAACTGTTTCCTTCCACCTGATTGGAAGACGGTGGTATTGTGGCTGCGATGAATGACTTCTATCAGGACGAACACTGTCGCAAAGTTATGTAATACCAGTTTTTCTTTTTGACAATTTCCACGAAAATTAAGAAAATTGTCAACATAATAACCTCAATATGCGTCTGCTGTGTGATAGTTGCACACACTACTATCACACAACGGCCGTGCGAACACATTGGGTCATGGACAAAAATATTGTTGCACCATTACCATAAGCCGAAACAAACACTTATTAGGAGCACCTTGAGAATATCCATTATTTGAATTAGAATTACATTTTATGCAACTTGTAGTGGGTCCTCTTTCTTCTCCCATTCCCAACTGGACGTAAGCGAAATGCATTGAACTCCATCAGTTTCGAATACGTACATTTGGCATTTGTAATCATTCGATATGCAATTCCTTTAAATGTTGCCATAAGGTTACGCTGTTGCCACTCCACCACCTGTGGGCCGAAGGATGTGTCATAGCAGTGAAGTGCTTACGATAGTCGACCCAGACGCTCTAACATCCGTGCGCGTTTGTTCACAAATAATAAATATATATGTACGTGCGTGCGCGTAGTTGTTTTTCGCCTCTGGATTGCGTTTTAAAATGATTTTTAATAACAATTCATTCAATTTGAAGCTTCGGCCCTTTTTCATTTGAGTTTTTTTTTTTGCTGATTTGCAAAATACCGAACGGCATTGTTGTTAATAAACTGATTTTATGTTGGTTTTTGTTTTCTGTTTAACATTGTTTCGTGACTGTGCAATGGCACAGTGATGCAAAAGACATAAATTTCTTCCAAGAGAATAAATTCACATGTCAGGCCACAGCACAACAAATTGTTGTACCCGAGAGACTCTTCCACCTAAAAATATTTCGTCATCTTCAAATTAAGAGTGTTTAGAATTAGGATTTGATGTGCGAATGTATCTCTGACCTTTTCCTCTAGATTTTCAGCTATCTTTCATTTAAATATAAATATGTTCGTATTCTCAATGAAACGACAACAGGGGTTGAAACAATGAAACGACAAAGTTGTACGATCACAATACCCACTTCGACTGCAACAGGGGTTGAATCGAAGGAAGTGTTGGAAAATGTCACTTGTTCTATCTGCTTGTTCTGGCTGCTACCCTGACGATCTGTATAAAACTACTACTACAAATGAATGGCGTTTTTTTTTTGCGATTTTTCTGAGCGAGCCCTCCGTCGAAGTGCGGACAGATTTCATCCTTTCTGAATGGTGCAAAAACACCAACAGTCGTAAGTTCTATCCAATAAAAAAAAAACACACACACACACCCTTTATAATGAATAACGAGATTTCAGTCAACCTGCTGTACCCTACTCGTTCGTCCATTGCATTTCCTTGATGACTTTTTTTGTACGTCTTTTTGCCTTTCAGGTGATCATCTTGAAGTGTATTTTTCTCATTGATATCGGTGCTACGCCAAATTTTCTTCTCGAATCTAACTCTGAGACTGCACGAGCGAGCAACCGCTCGACGGATGCCTTTTTTTGATGATGCTGTAAACTGGGCCATTTCCAAAGACAATATTTGTACTGTTGTTGTATTTGTTTGCCCACTGTACAAGTGTTTCGGCATGCACGATTATAGCGTGACAATACTTGACTAGGTTTTTTTTGTTTTCCATTTTTGAATAAATTTTATTTGTTGCTTCTGTCGGTTTTGGTGTTTTTTTGTTGTTGCTCATAGCAATTGTTGTATGTCGGTGTGTGTGTGTATTTATCTGAAAATACTCGTAAATTTGAATGCAATCCTCCAAAATTTAGGTCACAATTAATGAGAATTTCATATGAAATGTACATTGCACATTCATACGCCTGTGTTTGTATTTGAAAAGTGGTAATTTCACAAAATAATTGTACAGCTTTTAAAAAAGGAAAAAAAAACTTGCACATATTAAAAATGAGAATGATAATGACAAATTTGTAGAAATCACTGAGATCATAATACGACAAACTGTGGAATTCACCAAATTGTCAAATTTATAACGCTATTGCAGGTAATTTTCGCCCATGATTTGATATACAAAAACCGTGGATTGACGGTGGGTGATAAACCGATTATAATCTAAAACCGATTATAATTTTTTTATTTATATTCTAAAGGCTACATTTTCAATGGTGACGACGTTTCTGTGGCATAGCTGCTCAGAACACAATGCCAATTAATCGGATAAAAAAGCAGCGAGTCTATCGAATTACTGCAGCCCATTTGGCCCATCCAACCAGGCTGGACTCAGTTGGAGCAATGTGGCACCCAACGTCATGGAAATGCCAAACTGAACGCTTTATTTGATCGTCAATTCGACATGAAAATCGAAACCGAAAAAAGAATATAATTTTACTCAACTGCTAATTGATTTGTAATACAGGGTGGTGGTGGTGGTGGTGCATCAATTGTGCTACAAGAAGAAATTCAAATATTTATTTCATTTATTTGTTTTAATCTTACGAAACTATTTCCGAAATTCAAATGACTTTCTTTTACTGTACATAAAATTCAATATTATTTTATATAACTAATTGGTTGTGAAGATACGTGTTCATCATCCATGCTCACGCGACAACGGATCATCAAGTTGGACCAGGTCGAATCCTCTGTGACATTCGCAATTAAATAATTAAACTATGATAAATGTCCCTGCTTAGAGGGCACACGGTTTAGGACTTCACATACAGCGGCCGCACTTTCAGTTCTACACGAATGGATTTAGTCCAAAGATTACAATTAGGATTGCCTTCAATTTCATGGTTCCACAGAGGTTGTCAAGGGCTGCAATTGTGGGCGTGGTCATTGAAAACAGCCTGGCACTGGCACAACAAATAAGATGTGTAATTATTTTGCTACCAAACTGGTGAAAATTGAGGGTGGTAAATGGTTCGGCTTAATGCCGTTTGCACTCGTTTGTGCTTTGATTGCCACAACTTCACTTAGCACTGCCACGCGAATTGCGAATGATTACGTATGTATGTGTGTTTGTACAAGTGTGGATACAGAGGCAGACGAAATATTAACTTTTAAATAATACTAATGAAAACGTGTATGGTTTTTACCGTAATAACAACAACAAAACAAACGAAAAGTAAATAATAGCTGCTGCCAATGATGGCTGCCATGAAGATGATGACGACGACTATGATGATGATCTGCGTTTAAACGAGAGTAACATTTCATAAGTTGAACAAGTGGTGTTATTGAGACCCTGGCCATGCCGCGCATTATTGAGTTTCATGGGAGCAAAATGCGAGTATCTCGCATTGGAACGGAAAATGCACGGAAAAGTATAACAAATACATTTCATTGTGACTAATTTTCCATTTATAGCCAAAGGCAGGTGACTTTTGTTCGAAGAAAACAAAAGCACAGCAACAACAACAACAACAACAACAGTAAGAAGAACAACAAAACGTCCATGGAGCCCGAGCTTCATGCGATTTTAATTAGAAAAGTTTCACAAGTTCAATGAATAATTTAATCAAAAAGGGAACACCACCATCGTGGCAGACTTCCCCGAAGGCGCGCACACAAACGTTGCCATTACACGACAATCTTCTTGAGAAACGTACTGCGTGAAAATGCGGTCAGTTTCGCCCATATTCTCTGTGTATTTATTCCACACCTAGACTGGGATGGGGCTCATGTCGTGCTTACATTAATGTAGTCTTATTAAGTGCTCGTCTGCGTCTATCTGCCAATAGTTAACTACATCATTTTAGGTTATCTATTTCGGCCAGTTCTGTATGTCCACAGAGGTTATCAAGTGTTGCTTGGCGAAGACTGCTATTGGACTATGACAGCATCCAATTAAAAATAAAGCTACAACTTATCAAGAGTCTTAGCCTCAACCCACCCAACAGACAGCAGACATTCATACGTACTTGTGTACTTTAGTCACTCAGTCCGTCCGTACATCCATCCGTCCACCTATCCAAAGGCCAATGTTAAAAATAACATTAATGAACACAAAAGATTTAATGAGATAAACACTTTTTTTTATCTTTTTGTATTAGTTATGGAATTCTGACGCCGAGCAGTGAGACTCACGACGATGACGACCCATAAATAGAGACAGACGGATGGACGGACAAGTAACTACTTGTCGAAAGAGTCACGGTCAAGCTTAAAACCTTCTAAAGAGTTATAAAAATTAAATGTGTTTTTAAGTTTTTTAGTTTTTTTTTTTTAGCTTTTTTCTGCTTTTCATAATTATTTACATAGAATTCAGTTAACTAATATCGCAGTAAAGTCTATAAATAATTAAAAGAATCGGCGATGAGTACTCTCACAGAAAAATGACTGCTAAACAGCGGATATTGTGCAAATGTAGACGTTGTCCCAGGGTGTCTCTTTGTTTAAAGTGTAGCTTCTTTAGCGGACATCTGGTTTTAGCAAATTTTCCACACGTTTACCTTTGGGATAAGTTTGGTACAACTATATCCATGGCAAACGAAATCGGAAGCATTTGGACTGAGATATAGTTATTCTCAGATATAATATGATAGATAATCCTACAACCCCCCCCCCCCCCCCACACACACATATTTGTGGGACTATTTCTGATTACTGTGAAAAAGGAACGTGCTTGTCAGGCCAAGTGACCGTTTTCTCTGTGAGATGCTTTCGAGTATTCGTCATGAATTATGCATGCATGGTGTTGTTTTTGCTTTTATATTGTTGTACAGCTGAAGCTGATAGACAGGCGGACGGACAGTCGGTCAGGTACAGGCACTCGGCGGCTTTAACAATCCACTGATTTTGCTGTTTTTTTTCTCTCGCCATGTAATAATCCGACGACTTAATTAAAAGTTTAAGTTTGAGTAAATATGTATGGGTTCATATCTGTACACGTAAAATGTGCATATGGAAAATCGATCCCCGAATATCGCATATAGGGATCAAGGGAAGATGTCCACCTGGCAATGGGTAAACAACGTGGCTTCAGATATTCGTGGATAGGCTTTTCATTTGCGATTGTCTATTTAAATAACGCCAGCACGTATAGCAAGGTCAGGACACTTGCACTACTAACGAAACGAAAGGAACACATTGACAGTCAGTGAAATGTATTAAACTACAAAAGAATGAATACTAACTATTAGAAATTACAAAGAGATATTGTAACATTTCAGCCGCTTTGGTCATGTGCGTATTTTGATAAAACAGTCGGAAAAAAGCAAGTTAATATGCCAATAAAAGTCAAGGTATGCTGAGGATATAAGGAATTGACGGTAAGGAGGTTAGAACCAAATGTGCGGACTCTCTTAAAATATAACACCGTCTTGTGCGAGGAAATTATCTTCCTCAGGCGTTCATGTACCAATAATAACAATCAAATAGGATCGCACAGAATTGATAAATTTAACCCAGACTAAGGTGACAGAATTACGAAATATAAAAGACACTTGCCCGCCGTTTGGACCAATCGAACGTGATCTTATCCAACAGACTACGGGTAATTGCATTAGTCCAAGTACGTTACATTGTGCTGTATGTTGTTGTACGGCAGCAAGCATGCGGCATGTTGTTCGAAATCACTCGTAGAAGAACCCCACTTTTAATTGGATATGTGTTTTCGCTGCCGAGTCTGGTTTGATATTTATCGATTGATTTCTATTCCGTTCAATTAAAATTGAATTAGTCACACACTTACCTTGGATAGTGCAGTGCAGTGGCGGCGGATTATATCTGTCGCCAATTGTATTTTCCTAATCCTGCAACGAAAGAGAAGAAGACATTTTAATTAATTTATTGGATTACAAATGAATGGAAAGTCAAAATAACGACTACTAGGCAAAAAAAGTGAATGCTCCCATGAAGTAACCAAGTGAAATGATGTTGTCACAAACATTGAATTGTCACTAAGTATGGAGAACATAAGTGATGTTGTCTTGTTTTCAATAAATAATTTCAATTATCCCACCACTTCATTAGGTTTTTCGTACATTTCTGTTTTGTACAGACTCCGTGGTGGCCTATTGTCCGAAACGTGTACTTTTCGACCTGAAACCAAGTGTCGTCCTTGAACATTACTAGATGATGGAACAGTTTCAAGAATACGTGCAATAAATTACAAACTGTCCATAAGCGACAGTTTGTTGTTACGCAGGACACTTTTCAAATGCAAATGATTTGTGATTCAGGGACATGTTGGAGAGCCAAACGAAATAATGGCAACGCGTTTTAGACACGTGTTGGCAACAGCATAAACAAGCGTAATTTTTTTTTGTTTGTTCACCCCACTCTTACTACTCACGACATCGAGTCTCACTCACTAACTAACACTCTCTAGCTGAAGACCCCAAATGAATGTATGCACATCAGTGTACATATATTTCGCTGTGACTTGACCTCTCCCTCCACCACACTAATGACTCGGTGTGTCACAGAGTTGCTGTCACTTTACAAACATCATGTGTACACACACATGCATGCGTGCCCTATTTGTTTGTGATTGTAGAAAAGAACCGACAATAAAAATGAAGAAAATAAACACGAAATTGTCACAAATTTCCCTACCAATTACATTTTTAAAATGGAATGTGGCTCATCGGAAAAATTACGAGCAGAAAGACGCTGTATCGTATAAATCGTATAAATATAAAAGTCTGCCTAGCCCCTGGAGATGAGAGGCCAGCGACACTTGTACATGTCAGCACATACTGCTCAACCAATTCAATCTGATGCTGTATTTCATTTGTGTGTGTGTGTGACCCCCAATAATCGTTTTCTAGACCGCCGGGTTTCCGAACGATGGAACATAAATTTCAAAAGTGGCAACATTTTTGAAGGGATCTTCCGGAAGGTGGTTTTTAATCACTTTTTAATAGACAATTGTTCACTCAATCCAAACAGTTGTAGAGACAGTAGTTGTTGTTGTTGTAACAGTTGTGCTTATGTTGCCGAAAGATCTTTTGTCAATAGGAAAATGCGATGTTGGAAGGTGGAGGAATTGTGGCACCTCTGTTGGACGTGGCCACAATTCAATGGGTCGTAGGGAGGTGTGATTGGAGGGACAATGAAGTAAATGTAATGAAAGTAAATAATCGGTTCACCATGCATGTGCATGTGAGGACATTAATTCCGGTGTATGAAGCCCACATTCCCTCACTACCCCTCCTCCAATACGAGAACGTATGTCTGTCCTATTGCTAAGGTTTTAATATAAATTGTCGGTTGGTCGTTAAATGGATCATTTGTGTCAATTATCGTTAATTTATGGTGAAACGATTTCATTTCCCTGCTTCAGAGAAAAATTGTTTGATCCATTTCAAAACAGAAATCCACAGTTGTTTCCATATGATTTGTGTATTTTTAAATTATTTCATTTCGATGTCCATCTAAAAATACATTGGACAGGAATTTTTTTGTCCCGCGAGTGATAGAACTTCTTAGTTTACATCGAATATTTCTTTGAAACCCAGAGTAAAATATTTCAAATATTTGGATTCGGGTAAACATTGTGGGCGTTGCCCTTTCCAGAGCAGATGAATTAATAACAATCATAAATTGTATTCGAAAAGCGTGTCGCGTTTCTGTTTTTTCGTATTCCTCGTAGAAGGTATCCGCTTTTTGTTGTTGCTGCTCCACAATTGTGGCGGCGCGCAATGGAGGAAGATAAGAAAAACGCCAAGAAAACTATTGTGGAGTAACGTATGCATTCAGTTCGTAATTAAACACCGTCAGCACTGCGCATTCAGTCGAAACTGAGGAAACATTCGGGAATCATGTAACAGAGAACTCAATGGGGTGACCATGCTCCGTTATTGCATCCTAAAAGTGTTTTTTTGTTTCTGTTTTTGCCATTTCTAGTGTTGGACACAATGGCTGCATGAATGCCTGTCGCATGTTCTGGCTTATGGAATATACCACCTCAGAGAGGACTATTCAAGAGGAACCGAGCACAGACACAATTAACGAAGTACTGTTCCCCGCAGGTCTAAATGGAACTCCCTGATAGATTTAAATGAACACATATGACGTGATACATCGTATTAGTACCAGCCAAAGTCTGCTAGACTCAAACCGGAAGTCGTTATTACTACTAGGGTCTGTAAGCAAGTACCACGGGTGGTCAGAAAAGAACCCCGTGCGGGGAGAGCTCGGCATAGAATTGCGATCAAGAGGGAGAATTCGCCCACATCGCGAATTCGTGATATACTTGGGGTTCAATGGTTCAGGCCTTCACGGCGATAACCATGTAAAACTATCGACCATTTGTCTTGAGTTACTCGTACTACTACATTACCCGATCAGTGAATCTGAGCACCTTTCACCAGAAATTACGGAAATTTGGATTCATTTTGCAAAAAAAAAAAAATGTATTATACATGTATTTATAGTTACAAGTGTAAAAGGTTAATTTTTGTGTCTAATCCTTGAAGAAGATATGGGTGTTGTCGCATTGCCATCTTCAAAAGACGTGTCCCCTCCAAACCAAACAATCATCGCGTCACAATGGCCCTGGATGTTAATACCAGCTTGGTCCACATCGACAGGATTTCCTGAAGTGCCGGCTTACATTGATGGCGGGATGTGTTTTTAAAGAGCAATTGCAATTTGAAGTACTTGCTAGGATGTCGATCCTTTTTATGTGTTTATATGTGTATGTGTACATTTCAGTTGAATTGGTAGGTAGACGACAGCCGTATTGTAAATGGGGGAGACACCAGGAGTGGTAACAATGCAAAATGAATTGCAACAATTTCCTGTTCCATGTTACGTCCGTCTGTCTGTTCTTTTGTCTGCTGTTGAGCGAACGAACCAAGTTGTGACTTTTGGTAATGATTAAAATTTAATGATTCGAAGATGGTGGAAATCACATGAATAAACAGGGGGAGTGGAAACGTACTTGATACAACATCCCCTGCCGCTGAGGACGACGTCAGTCTGACAACGAATGCCGAGACAATGACAGGCTACCTCAAAAGTGATTTCCTACTCTCATTCCATGGATGTGCCCTTACAACTCGTCAATTGTGTGTGTGTGTGTGTTTTATTATTTTGTCACAGTACGAGACATTGGAAAAAAGAGAGAATGTGCCATTGAGACTGCATGCTGTTAATCCTGTGTTTAATATTTATAACATTCTTTCGGTTTCTGTTTTTCGCTTTGATGAGGAGCAGACAGGACATTTTACACATTTTCAATTTACTTGAATAATGCTTTGAAGAGGGTCTTGAGTTGATCCAGACCGCGGAGAGGGGGGTGGATTAGAGGGAGGTTATCGCAATGCATCCGCCAAAGAGACAGATCAACTGGACGAAGCTCGAGTGCTGGTCGTTATCCCCTGACATGAATCCCCTCATCTGTCTGATTCTTGGTATATTGTCATTTGTGGAAAGAAACTGGGGATCGGGCGAGAGATGTGCTAATAAAACCTTGTAAGGATATTTTATTGTCATATCCTGTACTCACAATAAAAAAAAACCTCACACAATTTTCTAATTTCCAAACAATGTTCTTTCCCTCTCACTCGCCCCCTCTGGCTTTGTTTACGTACAGCACATACATACACAATATGCTCCTGGAAGAACAAATTGTCTCATATCAATTTTCATCGGGATGGTTGTGTTGCCAAACACAGCCATTGTTGCTCCAGCCGTGTCTCTCCGGCAGTCCGTCTGTTAGTATTGCATTGTTCGCAGTTCACATTGTGCGATGACGATTCAAGGCTATCATTATGATTAAAATGTTGCAGACAGAGGCACAGCATGACTCTGGCAGGGCACACGTGGGGAAAAGGACCTGATGTCACACATATTTAGCTGCCGTCGGCAAGGAACTCCGGCTGCCGACATTGCCACTTTTCTGGCATTCCCCTGTCCCTGTTATAACATTTTATGCGAAAGTGAAATTGGAAGTTTTGAATGGCTGCCGGCTGCTGCAGCAGACAAACTTGCATTGTTCTCGCGAACAGAAAGAGAGGACATTAGTGAGTGCATGGATGAGTCCTTTTCAATGAGGACAACAGTCGCCCCTTGTTGAGTCTTTGGGCAGAATGAAACGAATGACTGGCAAACAGTGGATGCTACCGCTGTGTCCAAGATTATGGTAATAATCCATCACCCAAGTATGTTATTTTGGTAGCCGACAAACCGAACAACGCAGCCGTGCCTGCCTGCCACAGTTGTTCGCACTTTGGCCAATTAGTTAAATGTTTTCCAAAGATTACTTGGAAAAGTTGAGTGTTGCCTTTACTGTTTTAATTGAAATTTCACCATGGTTTTTTGATTGTAGAACACGAACGGCTAACCCAAAAAAAAAACTCAATATAAATTATTAATGATGCACCATTCTGGATGGAATTGTCACTTTTGATTTCGAAATAAATTTCAATTTGTCAATTTTGTCGCAATAAATGCAAGTACAATAAAGGAATTCCATTACGCGTTGAATATTGAACCAGGAAGTATTAGAATACGAAAATTTAAAATTCAAACATCAGTGCATGTGTGTACGTGCGCATGTATGGATAATTGATATAAACGAAAACAACAACAACAGCAGCATCGTCACATTTAAAATGAAGCGCACGTCCACAAGACGTTGCCGGCACGTTTTCTCCCAGAACACTACATGTCGAACCCGATTCCTACACACGGCCAATGTCCAGAAACTCAAGTGTTCATTCATTGTTGCAACACCCTGCACCCTGGGTTTGAAACCTGCCCGTGTACCGGCTAACGACTACAACGAGTGCATAACTTTGGGGGATTTTTAACGTTTTGGGACCACCCGGTAAATCGACATTGTCATTTTTTCAAAATGCACGCTCACAATTAGGCGCAGCATAAACTAGCTACAAATCGAACAATATGAGTCTTACGGAAACCAAACGATGCATTATGAACCCATTATGAATACTCAAATGAATGCAGGATAGTGTTTGTGAAGGATCGCGCTCTAGCATTGCAGTTCGATCGAATTTCCGCACGTGGATTGTTTTCGTTTAGTTCGGAATTACGGTAACTAAAACCGATCATCGCAATGTTCCAGCGACAGGCGCCAATCCCATTGAATCGGATGTGAACGCAATTGGCAGCAAATCAAACAATATGAGTCTTAGCCAAGAATTAGTAGTATGTTGGCCTCTGGTGGACCCATAAATAGGCCATAAAGAGATTGTTCGGTTTGCGAACATTTCAAACAGACAACAAAAGGCCATTGAATTTTTGTTTTCGAAATTGCTGCTTAACTGTCAATTTTTTCACGCTTGTTGTCGGATTTTATCTTTTTCCTTCGGTGCGACCGAACCACACTCACCGTGGTGTTGTATGGTTTCGTGTGAAGAATGGTTGTAGAGGAGGGAGAGGGGCACATGACTTCAAATCTGATTTTGTCTCACACATAATGTGCGTGTGTGTGTGTGCGAGCGACTATGCCTCTCCAATAGCACATAATGGGATTTGTACATATCTCATTTTAATGTATGAATATAAAGTCATTTCATGTCCACGATAATGATCGCACAATTGTCATTATCGTCAATTGTTGGAACATTTTGTTTTGTTCTATAGGCAAATGTGGGTCAAGTCGTCTGTATGTCTGGCTCTATTTCATACAGCCACCGACAACAACTTCCAATTTGGCCGCCTTTCTGCACTGAGGAGCGCTGGAGTTCAGTTCTAAACCCACTCACGTAAAATATTCGAACACGCCGTTCTTGTGATGGCTGATTTGCTTTTTGACAGAATGATAGATTCCTACTCACTCGGCTGGTTTCCATTAATTCCAAAGCGATTTAGAAAGTTTCGTCTGCACTGGATCTCTGTGTGGTGGGGTTTTTGCTGCCGTTAACGACTTTTGAATAACAATTGTCTTAAACCCCTCCTTCCCGCCTCCAACACAGTTGCTTTAGTGCGGTTAAGATTTATTGTCTATATTGTGTTCTATTGTAATTGGATTGAGGTTTTTTTCTCTCATTCTTTTCGTTGGGAGAAAGAACTTTAAAAAGGTCATTAAACCCGCCTGTAGGTATTTTGTTGGTCTTACAAAAGTATTTGGCATAAATAATGAGTGATCTTCGAATCGTTTGTTTATGGACATTGCGGAATTCAGCTCCTGAGTGGGAGGAATTACAGACAATAAAATAATGTATATGTATGTGGGGGAAAGCTGGAAATACTGTATTGCTCCACAGTGATGTCATGGCTAACATATACCCATCAGCAGATTGGGCACAACGTCGACAATGTACTCGCGCATTGAGACTTGGTATTGTAATTTAATGGTTCAGTTGTGAGGCCGCTTATCTTCACCACGACATCCCCAGCTAAACTTAGTTCTCAAAATAGCGAGGGTATTGATTATTCTAAACAACAAATATTTCCGTGATTTATCCCACATGCCCAGTCGATCATTGATAAAAATCCAATAGAATTATTTATTTCGTTAGAGATTATAATAAGCTTCACATGAGATTTGGTGGTGATGAGGTCATTAAATATTTGTTTTCATTTTGACATCTTGAGTCACACAACTCTCAACTGGAATGACGAAGAATAGCGTGATTAGTTTATTTCATAATTAAGCTTCGACAAACCTACCGACAGTTAGACGGACACCGTTTATTACCATTTCATTGTTCTTTAAAGCAATTCCATCTGAAACTCAGTTGAACAAGTGGCTCAACGACAAATGACGAGAAATCTAGTGTTTGTGTTGTTGTTATTCTTCTTCATTGGAATTTGAAAAAGAAAAGTGTGTGCCCCTAGCTAGTATGTTAATAAGAACCATCAAAGGCTCAGGAACTTCTGAATTGTATGTCCAATATCAATGTGTGGATGGTTCTTCTTTCTGTCACTCTTCTTGTTGGCCCCTGTTCACTGTAAACCCAATAACACATAGCGTTCTATGGCATGGCTGGAAACCTTTTGCAAGTACAAATTTAGTATAATTATTTTTAACTTTGGCGTTTCTCTGTCTGTCCACATGTACCCCTGTGGCCACCCTCTCACACTTCGTCGTCGCCCTGTTGCTCTTGCGCGCCATATGATTAATGTTTTCGAATTATTTTGGAATTCTTAAGATATTCGCTCGTATGCTTTGCTGTATAATTAATTATGAGGTTTTAATTTGCTTGGGTGTATGTATGTGTGCGTATGTATGTACATATGTTATGTGAACAACAACGACAACATAAAATACATATTTTCTACCCAAAAAAGTTTGAAATTGAAATACGCACAGGTTCATCATCCGCCAAATCACCGGAGACCCACCATCCGCCAAATCTTGCTGTTTGCTTTGTCTTATCTTTTTATTCACCTTGGATTGCCTCTTCCTTCTTCCATTGTCGTGGAAATGATGGCGAAGAACGAACACGAATGACAACAAGGAAGACAACAAAGTATAATTATTTTGGTCGGACGCTCGCGGCATTCATTCATGTCTACCTGACTGTCTGGCTGCCTGGCTGCTGGCACCAACGTTTGCTAAGTATGAAGCGGGTGAGAAAATGACGACGACCGGACGAAAGTTCGTACTTAACTATTTTCGTACAATTCACAAAATAATTATTTAAAACAATTGGTGGCGTCGTTTTGTACAAAAGGTGTTAGGAGGCGGTTAAGATTGCATGAATGGGGTCTAGTAAACCCGAAGTCGTTTGGAACTTTTGTGGTGGACTTAATTTGGAATTAATGGAAATGAATAAAATCTGTTATTCGTTTGTGAAAAAGTCATAATTGCCACGTTGGAACTCACGCCTGCATCGATGGATTTAAAACCCAACTTCACATACACTTTTGTGGGTTCAAGTTCACTTCAGTGTCACCTACACCCAATGTATCCATGTGACTATTACTCCGAAATAGTGAAACATTCGAAATTTCATTCAACTTGTATTCCATGAATACTTTCGGCCATTACCTGTCATCATAATGCCATGAACAACCTCGATTAATGTTCAGACACCGCTTGTATTGTTTAAACAATAATATTCAAGGTTAATTATTTCCAAGCAAAGGCCCGCCGAAAACGGCCAGCACATCGGCGAGGGGGTACACATCGATAAACAACTACAAGGCAATTGAGGTGGTTTTGTCTTTGCCATTTGGAGACATATCCACCGAACGACTGCTGTCATTGTGCGACGAGTGTGCCCCCAGCCGGCAAATACTTCAGTCATGTCTAAATATTGACTTGGCACACACACGCACGCCCAAACATTCGATTAGTGGCAGAAATATTAAGTCGGAAGTATGTTATGCTTAGTACGTCTACTTGACAACAGACAGTCATGAATTGAAAAGTAATAATATTGAATAAACAAAATAAACAAAAAAATAAAACATTGGCGAGAGCGTGGACTACTTGAGAAAAGCGCTGCTTACAGATGCGCCAGTTCGCCAGTTGTTAAAGAGGGTGGGAGGAAGTGTCCAGGTAGAAGCAGTAACAAAGTTCAATCTTTCAATTTCGGTATGAATGAACTGGACGTTGGCTGGGGTCATGCGACACCTGATTCCAAGAAATGACGTTATTTGAGTTATGTATATATGAGAGATCTAAACACGGTGAGTCGATGGGAGTTATTTTAAATGTATGAGGGGTGGGCGGCACAAATTTAAAAAAAGATTTGCTGGTAAATTATAGCCGTCTGAATGTTACTTAACTGTTTTAAAATCGTATAAGATAATTCATCTAGGCAGAATGTTCCCACAGCAGCAACAACAAATTCATCTTTCATCACACCTCGTTAAGTTATGCGCAACGAACTGTATTCAAATGCTAAGCATATCGTAATACTCATAAATGGGGTGTGATGAATTCCATTTCGACATGCCAGAGAATATGTTAAAGGAAACATTCATATCATGAGCCGCCTCAAGGGTTAACTGTTTTACAGGTAACACTCGTATAACGCCAATCACTGGCACACACATCGTAAACTCAGCCTTGACATAATGTGACATTGCGGGGGGATCTTCTCGAAAACCATTGAGCTGTGTACGATAAAAAATAATTATTATTTATTTAACTATTGGATATTACAAATTATTGAAGAATTTAACTAGCTCTGTTTTGAATACTTGCTTCTTAATTGAATGTTTGAAGGGTCGTTGTGCCAGAGACGGATGCTGAAATTCTTTGTTCTTTGCTGTGCAGTCTCTGTACCAATTGCCATTCATTTTTGTGAGAGGAAGCTTTATTTGCACTCTAAATGACAATTTTTAATTTGAACTCTTGGCAAAATCACTTCCACTTTTGCACTCTTTTGCTCATGAATCATTCCACACGGAAAATATACTGCTCACAATTGATCCACAAAGGCTCCGTTGTGAACGTGGACCGATGGATGCATGCCTGCATAAAACACACATTCACGAATGTTAAAGATTTTAAACCAAATAAATTGTAATTTCATGTGGAGTAGAGAGAACAAGAAAAAACAAACAGTCGGCAAATAAACATGAATTGACAAAAAAAAAGTGAAGTCGCACACTTTCGCCACATGTGTAACTTTGCGCATCCGGAAAAGGTGCGTTCCGCCTTATGAATCCACCACTCGGGCCTACCAACTGTGACCTCATATAACTAAGTCTTCTGATGATGTATGGCCAAAAGTTATAGGAAATGAATTGTTTGTCGTGTGTTTCGATCCGACGCAAAGAAACACACACACACACACAGAAAAACAGTTAAAACAGGTGTTGTTGTCCTGGCAGTAGAAACCCTTTTAACAGAAGCCAGGCCAAGTCGACCCCAATATTTACACGAGTGGTTGCTGAAGTTTCTGCATGATGAAATTACGACGTTTGCATCGAAAATTAAACGTTTGTATCCACTATATTTCCTATTTCAGTTCTAGTTTAGTTTTTTGTTGCTCCCGTAAAATAAAGAAAGGAGAGGATTGACACCTTTCCAACATGTCCATGTCACAGCACAAAGTACACTTTCCTTCTACTCACTGGTAAACCATATCTCTGTAGCGAAAACTTTGGCAACAGCCGTCTCCCGGTATTATTCTCCGTGTGGCTTTATGCTGTAATCACAGATTTTCAGCTTGTTCAAGCCCACAGTTTGGAGGGACGACGAAGCGAGTTAAGGTGTTAAGCCATATAGAACATTTTCAATTTGAGATGGTGTCATTGTCATTTTTTATTGTACCAACCCAACCATCTCCAACCCCCAGCACATATGTTCTAAAGGCGTGTTGTTGTTAAACATATTGTCATTGCGCAATTTTCCATGAAATATGGCCGGTGTTCCTCGATGTTATTCGTATCGAATCGTGTGCCATTATATGTACACATGTGTGTGTGTGTGTGTACGTGAGTGAGAAAAGTGTTTGACTGTTGCCAATTTGTGGGTATAAACATATTTTATATAAAATTGACTGTATAGAATATTAATTGCATGAAATATATTGGCAATGTCAAATACGTACAAATGTGTACATGTAGGTACGTGTATATCGTCCTTTTTACGTACGTACATATGCAGGAATACTACAGATATATACATGTATACATATATATCGTACTCGATTTATTGGTGTTGTCATGTATCGGAGTTTTACACTTTTGGCTCTGTTTTTGGCAATGAAATTATAAAATTTCTTTCTACTCATCACAAACACACACCAACGCGACATAACAAATTCCGAAATCAGACCATCATAAAAAGTGATTTTTAAATTTAACAAATGAATGCACACAGCGGAAAAGGAAAGAGCTTACAGCATGTTGCATTCTGCGAGGTCAAGAATACTCGCTGTATGCTAGACTCATTTAAAATGAACACAGGGATTAGATCTTCTCGGTGCTAATCATGTACAAATCAATAAAACTATAGAAGTGTGCCAAAAGTGATTTATAACCGTACAGAGCACACAAAACCTGAGCTGTGGTCCCCCGTGACACCGGTGAAAGTGTTGAACGCTTTTCATGAACTCTTCGTATCATAATGTTTTAGTTCAAACAAACAACTTTTCGAATCGTTGAAAAACATTTGTTAACGTGTCAAGTGTAATGGTGGAACACTTGAACTTTTTCCATGGCAAAGCTCTTCAGTAAAATACAAATATGTATGTTGTCCATGCAGTATGAGGAACAGCGTTTTATTTCACTTTGTCGTATATAAATATTTTGTGTGTACCACAATGGCATTGTTCCCTCAGCAAGTGTTAAAAAAAACCCTTCACATCTGGATGTAATTCCGGTTTGCACATTGGAACACTCTCTGTCTCCCTCTGCTGTCCCCATTACAAGGGCAATGTCAGAGGAATCATCACGTCACAATGACGCTGCCACTAATTTACATTTTGTTCACAGCATTCCAATGCATTTTCAATCCGCAATGACTGCGATGGACTGTTTAGCTTCCATCCAATTCCATGCTCCAGCCGAACTAAACACAAAATTCAATTTGAAGCTATCAACATTGTAAATGACAACATAAAACGTTCGCAACGCACAAAGCAGCCTTATGAACTTTTTCCACAGACAACAGACCGAGACTAAGGCGGAAGCCAAAAGAAATCCCAACTATTTATGTACTCGAACTCCATGAGGCTGGGTCCTGGTTATGTATACTCGGCATGAAAGCCGAGTATGCAGGACGACCAGCCAATATGGCCATGTAAAAGCCATTAAAGTTTTGTCAAAGCAAGAGCATAGTTTACGAGATTCAATCATGGGGTTGAAAGACAGACATGTACATTTCAAATACCTCATGATGCAGCCATTTCCCTATCCTCACCAACTGCTGTGCCTATCCTGCTGCACGCCTCCTTCGGCTTTACAATGTCAGCTTAGGTTAATTTAACTAAAGAGTGGCACAATTGAAAAGTTTTTCACACATCCAAACCCACCAGTGACATACATACTCCTTTGGCCTGATACCGGGGTAGGACGATCTTGTACGTTCAATTGACTCGTTGTTTGTTTGTCGATAGCGTCTGAACGTTGCAGTGGGGAACGGCTCTTGCTTATAACTGTTTGACAATGCTTATTTGTATTCTTCGATCAATGAAAGTAATCCATCACAGGCTGGAAGGTTTGGAAATGAAAAATGCTTTTCTACGGCATGATTTTATGTGTGCTCCCAAAGAGATAACATATTGGCAGACTATTTAATAATACTGTGTGTAAGTTGGCCAACTCTAACGTCAATTACATACAACTTTTACCTCTTATATTATGTGCTGGACTAAACGAAGTGTTCTTTAGGAATCCATTTTCTGCTGGCCAATGAGGAAACAATGAAATAGGAACAAACAATCTACAATTTGAGATAACGTGGCGGTAATGTTTGTTCGACAAGTGTTCTGACCGAATCTTTCTATCTCACAACATTCCGTAACACTGTATGTTGTTGGGTATGGCGAAGTTCAACGAGGGTTTGTTGAAGTTCTTTGACCTCCATGATCTTATTCGCTAACTGACTTCTTCGCGGCGTTTGCGAAACGATTGTATCGCAGAAGATGGTCGACGTATTAAAACAACGTAACGTGTACGAGTTTCTATTTATGTGTTGTTGACCTAATGTATATAGTCGTAGGGTCATGAAAGAAACTTGTGTTACGAACCGCAATAGCATTAAATTGATTGCTCACCAGATCATCAGATAGTTGAAATATATAAACACATTTTTACGACATCAGATCACCAAGCACATATGTCATCATGAATCGTTCAAAATAATAACTAAAAAATCTGTTCGCGAAGTTCATAGTGCACTTCGTCCATTTACGACAATCCTGAAGCATTTAACGAATCACAATTACATCAATTTGGTGACATCTTTATGTTCCTGTTTGCTGGCCCCGCTGTCTGTGCAATTTAACTCCTCTGGATTATTTTGTATCTGGATATGCTGTGAAGCATTGGAAGCCAATATTAAAGCCACCATTAACGACATACGGAGAGATTTATTGGAAAATGTAGTCACAAATTGGAACGATCGAATGGATCATGTATGAAATATGCCGAAAAACATATTCACAAAAAATAATCAAAAACATTTCGTTTCAACAAAGTTTTGTGCATTGTATTCTCATTTTATGTTATTAAGCTCTTAACAACAACACCCTTTATATGTACAAGTCAATTTTAATGTTTATATGTGAAATGAAAATAGGGTCACATTGTAGATGTTTTGTGGTCTCGAGACTCCATCAAGATCAACCTTATTTCGCCCCCAAAGGCTGGAACGTAGCAGCAAACACCACAACATTGAGGTCTTCGCTTTGAGTGCACTTTTAAGTAATTGTAAGACCCATACACTTGCATATCTCGTAGTTACTTTTGCTTTTTGCTCAGACACACTTTGTCATTTCCAACTACATATGTACATATCCATTTGCTCGCCTGAACCCGCTTGTCTTTCATCAACCTTTCCCCTAAAGCGTTAATAACCAAAAGCCATAAACCTGTTCATTTCTTTGTACATACCTACACACGAATGTATGTATATTTCAAACATCAGATGTACAGTAAACTGGGTTCCCATTCAAATAAAATGAAAAACGCTTTCCGTGAGGCATCCGATTTTCGAACAAGTCTGCTTTGTTTGAAAACCGATCGAGTATCAAAAACCGGCCCCTAACAACGTGATGATTGTTAGGACTATGGACTATGGTTGTCTGTCAGTCCACTGGGTTGTTGAACGGGATAGTTGAACAAGTAATCGTATAAACAAACGACATAATCCAGAGATGAAATATTTCGCAAATTCTCATTGAACAATAAAAACACTACAGATACCCACCCTAATGTCCATTCATTTGAACACATCAGAGTAAATGTCATATGTTGCAATGTGTCGGTCCGACCGTCTGTCTGTGGAAAATTAGAAAAAAATATTAAGGTTGAGGTAGCACCAGAGAGATTACACATGGAAACTGTGGCCACGATATTTGAACGTTAATGTTTTAGAACAATAAAAGCACGTTGTAAGTGGAAAAGAACGTGATGAATGTGTGTTATGGCAGACTGAAGATGAAAATCAGGCCTTGAACGATTAGGTCATTGGGTGAAATCGGAAAAACTAGTCCATTCACACTGGCGGTGACAGTTTTCTTATGCTAATGTAAAAAGTATTCATTATAGATTTGCTAGCTGTTGTGGCCTTATTGGTATTTTCTATTGTGATATCCTACAAACGAGTTGATAATAAAAAAAAGTGCAATAACAATTTATAAAAATCCACAATACAATTCTGTATACAATCCTGAGTACAAAAATGTTCGAATTCAGTTAGTTAAATCAGACTTTTTTAAAATGTGATGTTTTATGACATTACTTAACGCGGTTCTAAGAAGCCGTTCCATTTGGTTATACAAATGATGAGTTTCTGTTGACTCACTTTGAAAAATGATGCTAACATTGTTAATTCTCTTCTGGCGATTGACACAAGAGAACAAAATACAATTTAAATTTTACAAAAAGTAAAAAACTGGCATTTTTAGAGCAAATATCGGCAAATATTCTTAGTTACAAAATATTCCCATCATTCAACAAATAACACTATCAAAAGGTCCAAACAAATTGAACAACGGTTGAGATATCAGCAGGCCCGAGTCGTATGCTGCACAAATGTAAATGCCCAGGACTAGGTTTTGGTTGTCTGCTAAAGAAGACTACACACATTTGTTAACCACATTCATCCATTTACATTCCCTCTTCATTCTTGATCTAAATAAAATATCATTCATAGACGGAGATTACAAAGACGGGCTGTGGAGGTTACTATTCGACCAAATCTACTATCATCCGTCTACACTGAAGTACAGACTTCTGCTTTTATATGATGGCTCTCAATTACCAGAATGCCAGACCTACGAGGTCATGGTCAAGCAAACGATGTTTCGTTACACTAGAGACTTAAATATGAACCGGGCAACAGGTTGCAGAGAGCACCCCTAATTAGTTCGCATTGTTTGCAGATTGGAAATTACAATCCAAGCATTCTCAGAACACCCTAGTACACTTGTAGTTTGTTGTTATTGGCATTTGTTGAGTGCTTGATGGGAATCATGTTCGCCGCCGGTGCACCTTTTCCTAATACTGTCCGTTGGGTCTGTTTGCTTCTCTATGGTTTCTTAAGAGTCCCCACCGTGTTTCGTTCTTATGCATATTCCGTTTCATTCTTATTGTTCAATCCAACGTACGAGTATTACCGTCCACCGTCGTGTTGTTTCTCGGAATTCCTAACAAAACAATAACACAAAAGGTGCAGCAATAAAAACAAAAGCAAAGGCCACAGACACAGACGACGCAACCGCTGTTTTGCTGACAGTACTCTGCAACATTTCGAAGGCTTGCAGAGACAGTAAAAAAGTTGTTGTACGGATACATAGGGTAACAGCAGTGCTGCTTCGGCCGAGTCGTTCCACAACTTGTTCAGGATGGACCCCCCTAAATTCGTTAATAAAGGCCGTATGTGCACCTTTGTTCTTCTTGCTATTGATTGAGTTCGTCCAAAATGCAAGACTAATAATTACTTACTTGTTGATTATACATATGCATGTGTGTCCATACATGTACGGGACCATGTTGTCGGGTGAATTTGTAAGTTAACGACATCATTTGGCACGACATAGTGTGCACCACTCTGTCACTACGATAAAACGTATTTGCATTGTTTACCAGAGATCGCCAGCAATTCCAATGAATAACAATCAAAATGATCCAGGGTACTAGGCTACCATAACAGACCATAGCCTATTATTGGTAAATGTGTCTCAATCGTCAATCAACTAGAAGCCACAACATTTAAATTATCAAATTACATTTATTATCAACTGGAATCTAATCTAAGACAACACTTACTTGTATCGAAATCCAATCGAATTGCAACATTCTGCCGACAAAATTGATCGGCATCTCCTTCAGCGTGTTTTTCTCATATTCCCGCCCGCTGGCCAACTTGAATAATATTTCAAGTTCATCTTCACAGACAAATACACAAGTAAAATAATTTCTCAAATAAATTATTTGCGCCAACACGGAAGGTGCCAATTAGAATGAGCGCTGCCAACTACTACAATTGGAAAGGAATTATAGACACCCACAATATATGCCAGCAATGAGTTTACACAAAAAGGAATATCGATAACCGACCCAAATGTTTGTGCTAAGAGAGGCGTTTTGTGTTTGTGTCAGCAAAACAAGGTTCGTATCCTGGTAAGACCAGCAAAACAGTTTATGCACTTAAAAAACTACGAATTTGACACACAAAATGTTATGGATTTTAGTTTGGCGGTAATTTTCAAGTAAAGTTGTGAAAGTGCTTGTGCTTGTCTTAAATTTCTTACCAAGAAAAGTTAATTTATTTACGACGTTCACTCTTTGCAGAACATGTGGGGTGTAGATCTGGCAAAGTTTGCAACGATTTGCCACAAGTCAAGGGTTGTACCCGACTCCAACAAGAATGAATTTCCCAATCATATTTTTATGCACATTTCGATGTTTTCTATACAAATACAATACAATCAACGGTGTTTTGCTCGTGCGTGTTAAGGCCGAGTTACTTGACCGTAATCGTAACCGTGACGTGTCAGCTGATACGTTCTCCTTATGGGAAACATGTACAAATGGTTACTTGGCCGTAATCGTAACGTAACGTAACGGATGAACCTGTAGAAAATAGATTTTTCTATCCGGCAAGTGACATTTAACAAACAGCTGATTTGTTTCTAGCAAAAAAAAAAACAGCAAGAAAGTAAAAGAAACAACTTTGTTAGAAAAATAATAAAATAAAAACTATAAAAATGGATAAATTGTTTCTTCACAACACTTTCTTTCATTATTAATGATTTTTTTACGTTTTTATCAAAACAAACAGACCAAACAGACAAATTATTTTGTTTGTTTACATACAACATATGGTACTTCACGTATCTTGGGTAACCACCACTACATCAACGTTCCGGTTACGATTACGTTTACGTTCCGGCAACGGTCAAGTAATTAGGCCTTTAGACTTTTTGGACTCGTATTCGATATTCCCGTTTTTGTGTTAACCCCTTTTCCTTGTTCGCAAATACTGTGTGTGTCTATTATTCCTTTCCAATTGTAGTGGTTGGCAACGCGCCTCCTAATTGGCATCTACCCTATTGGCGCAAATCATTTATTCGCGAAATCATTTTACTCGTGTGTCTGTCTGTGAAGAAAAATTAAAATATTAATTATTCAAGTTAGCCAGCGAGAATATAACCTCGGAAATCTTTTAAGTGTGGTTCCTATTTCACGCAAAGAAAAAGTGCTGAAGGAAATGCCGATTATTTTTTCGGCAGAATGTGGCACTTCAATGGGAGCGACTGAATCATTTGATCAGCCTATCATTGAATTTATTAACAAATACTGCACAAAGTTTCCCTGTTATCAACATTTCATCAAGTCAACGTCAGTGCCATTGAAGAAGAAGTCCAAACCTGCACACGAAATATATGGACAGGTATAACATCCAATATCACTTGTAGTTGCTTTCGAAGGGTGTGTGTGTGTGTGTGTGTGGTTCTGGCAAATATTAATTTTCGATCATTCCCTTTTGTAGGTGCTTGTCAACATCCCAACATCAGGTTTCCTTACTGTGGAATTGTGCCGGAGACTGTCTTTGGTTGTGCGCGCGCCCAGGAAAGCGAAGATGACGTTTACGCATGTTGCGGCCGCCTCGGTTATTAATTAGAGTTAGTGTCTGGAATGTCTGAGATTTTTTTCCGTCGTTTCGCCTTTTTGAACGGTGAGTGAAAACAAACAACTTGTTACGCCTGACATCTAATTTCAAAAGGCTACACGTCGTCATGAGTTTATTACAATGTGCTCGAGAATGAAACCAATATGTTCAATTTTAATTGTGTACACTTCGTGGGGATGTTGTTACAGTTTCACTATCATTGCGTGCAACTATCTGTCAATGACCAGTACTAGCAACTTCATACACAAGATGATCGTCGAGGCTTTTCATGAAATGGGGTCGTTTCCCGTTTCCCTATTGTCTACGTTGTCGACTGCTTCGTCTCGTCAGGCCACATGCTAATCGAATTTCCAACTTTGTTGGGGGGGAAAGTCCAGCGGGTTCCTGGGGCTAAAGGCATTTCATGGGATTGTATAAAGGTATCTGGATTGCATACAAATTGCAACTTATTCAAATGCAATAACTTGAATTTGAAAATTGAATATTGCCTCATAATTGTTAAATATTCTGTGCGACCAGTGTTCCAATTGCACACTTCATCGGTTTTAATTATTTCATTATCTCAAAGATTGGACGGATAAACGGGTCTTTTCTGTCATTCCTGTCGTCTTCCAGCCAGCCTTATTGATTTGTGCAAAGACAAACTTGTGCCATGAAATGCCGGAGACGTTTGTCATGTACTGCATGCAGTAACTTTTTCTTCTCCGATGTGTTCATGAATCATGAATGAATTTATTTATTTATGTACACACATTTTCCACGTGAATACCTTTCAACATTTTCTGTTGTAATTTTCACTTTTTGTTTCTTGAGTCACCGATCACTTTTTTCATGATGTTTTAATTTTTCATAGCCTGTCTTCGTCTTCACTTCGCTGTTGGCTTTTCGTTTCATATGAAAAAAGTTGTATTTGTTATTTATGTTTTTTTTCACATTTTCCAGTGAAAACTTAGTATTGGTCGGGTGGGGGGTGGTTGAGACATTGAACAATGTGTGCTTTACGATATATTTGGAGCAGAAAACAAGCTGATTGTTTGTGTGTGTGTGTTGACTGGTACTGTTGCAAGCTTTAATTGCAACCGATTTGAAAAAAGGGAAAGGCTGTTGCCGCATTGAATGCGGGACGAGATTCGAAAGATGTAAATGTATTAAGTAAAAGCCCAGAATGAAAAATTACTTCAAATTGTTGCACATACAACAGAATGTGCTACGTCCACCTTATCATTATCTTGTCCTAAAAGAAAATGTTTACTTCTTTTCTTGGAATGATAAATGTTCCATGTCGAAATTCATGTGAACATTTATGTGAAGTGATTGTGTACAAGTTTCGCTGATATCATCGAGTGGAGCACTTTACAATAATTAAATTAAATCAGTCAAGAGTATTTCATTAGAACAAGGGTGGGAGTCACTGTGGCAATTGCGCAATATCTTCATGGAAATAGAAATACATGTTACCTGCGAACGACACAAATGGACATCGGTATTCACTTGAACAAATTGGTCCTCCACTTAGAACACAACGACATGTTAGCACAAAGTGACAAGCTGTATGAGTTTCACATGCGTGTACCTTCTCTCTCTCTCTCTCAGTTATCATTTTATTTATTACCACTTGTCTAGCCTCAAGAGTACAACACTTTCTGCTGCGTGTTGTTAACTCGAAAGTAGCTTCGAGTATCAAAAAAAAAAAAAAACAATACAATCGGGCGTTATCTCAGGCTGTACCTCTGGGCAATTACACTATTCACCAACTTGTATAATGTATGCATGTTGATATTTGTTCTTCAATAAAACTCTTCAAGGAGGATGAAGAAATCACTGACGATTAGATAACCAGTCACAATCAAATAGTTCGCAATCACATCAAATGATAAGATTCCAATGGCAGCAACATAAGTTCTTGGAAATATTTCATATTATCGCATATTCATTTGATTCATTCCATTTAAGTCAACGTCTTTCAGTTCTACGCTTTTCATTTCGGGTGACATTAAGTGTAACGAGATGGGCCACAGCAGTTTAAAGTCGTCAATGTCTGTGGGACTGTGAGTGTGTGTGGTCAATGGGCCATCATACGGGGGAGACTTACCAATGCGTAATGACGAAAAAGTCTCGTAATTCCCAGTGTTTATTTGCAGCCTACAATGACAGAGAGAGAGAGAAGAAAACGGAAATTAGTTAGGAGACCAGAAAGAACTAGTTCGTTGGTGGGGCAAAAGAAATATTACTTCATTCTGACATCATGTACCTACGACTGGCCGAGCCTTTTAATGTATTGTATCGTTAGTTACATTATTTCAAATGGCACTTCAGATTTATTGAGGATGTTTTGATTGTCTGTTGGTCGATTCGTACAGTACGAGCATGATTAGCTTTTTCCGCTTTACTCGGTACTTTAGTCTGCAAAGTCCAATGACAACAAACATAAACCTGCAATAATATGCTCGTAAAATAATAACTTATTGTCTTTTATCTCTGGTAAACTTTTGCTACCTGGGAACGTTGACAAAAACAAAAGTGTCATAACTAACTACTGATGCAACTTGTTATCAGAGCAGCAGGAATAAGAATTCGGACGAATGAAGACTCTCATGCACAGATAACCAAATCAGTGAAAACTTTTCCAAAACCACGTGGCGTATTGCTTTAGATGTCATAGAAAAATGATTTGAATTCGTTGAATCCAGGAATCCATGCTCGCATACTCTCATGTAAACATGAAGTAAATCGGTTATATATGTTGCGAGCCATTAACTCATCAAACATAACAATTTTACTTTAAGGATAATTACTTGCGTAACTCTTGACACATCTGAGTTCCGAGATGAGCCAAAAGATTCGTATTCAGCCATTAACAATAATAATTGACTTGTTCTATGGGGTATGTGGTCTGATTTGTTTAGTTGTAGTGCGACCAAAGCCATCGCCTTTTAATTTGTTAATCCGGACTGGTCATTAGCTCTAGCGTATCATCAGTCAGATGAAACTGGGGAGATTGTTGATTTTCATGTACGGGATAAAAACAAAACGGCAAAACTATGTACATACACCACCCATTCCACTTGCGGTGTAGGGTGTAATTAATTAATACAAAAAATTACAATTCTTTCTTAACACATAATGGGTGGAATATCGGCGTAATAAATGGAAAATGAGAACTTTTTTTTAGTTGGCTGCTGCTGCTGCTAAAGTGGGTATGGGGAAATTTTCCGTTAAGACAAAAGATGTTTCTGATAAAAAATAAAACGACAAAAGAAAAGCGATAAGACTTCTGTTGCTAACTAAAAATTGTAGAAGACAATTTAAAACAAAATTCTGTAGGAATTCTGTGATACCATAAATTCGTTCATTTATTGCTATTTGTGCTTTGTTGGCAATTGCTGTTGTTTGTTGCATGCTTGGTATTCATTTCTCTTGACACATGCACTCAGACTTGCTCACACATACACATGTAAGTGATGCCTTTGTGCAGCGATATCGTCATGTTTTTCCCCCTCTCTGCGAAGATCCGATATGTAGAAAAGGTCGGGAAACAGTTCAGCCCATCGGTTTTAATTAAAACAACAGACATCGTCGACATGCAATGATTAAAACCGAACAAAAACAATGTAACAAAAAACAGCCACCAGCTGAAACATTCATGAGCGTAGAGTAGAGACCAGTTGATGCTTAATGCTGCTGTTGCGATTGTATACATGATGTCATGGTCTCACCATCATATTAATTGGGCACCTCTCCGACAGATAAGTAGTGCTTTTGTCTGAGTACGAGTACTTGTAATTATTCTATTTTTTTCAGATTAGTAAATCAGCCAAATCGGATCGATACACTGTGCGTCGCATACGGCCCAATAAAAAACAAACAACAGCGGGACTAGAATCACATGTTACACGTGCCCTCTGCTACACAAGCTTTGACTAGTCATCCGTCCGTCTGTCTACATGTCCACACACACGGTGGCCCAATGGATACCGTCTGTAATCGTATACGTAACCATAAAACGTCATAGTTTTTGGTTTTGTATTTCTCTCTTCTTTAGTCGCTTGTACTTTTTTGGGTTTTACTTGAAATTTCTCAGCGCGCTTTGTGTTATGATCGCATTTAATGACGATGAGATTGTGTGCCGAAGTAGTGGTTGTGGAGGCGATGATGCTTGAAGCTATTTCTCTATCTAAGGGTGATGGCAGCAGAGACTCTAAGAAGATATGGAAAATTAACATAAAATCAACTCAGAAACTGCCTTTCATGCTATAAACTATCTACCGCTATTAACACGAGCAGTGAAGGGATTCATCCACTGGCGTAGACAGCGTGTGGGCTAGCCCCCCCCTTGAGTTTCGCCATATGAGAGTCATTTCTATTTGGGACTGGACATGTATTTTGCGAGGTAGGCTGGTGATATGAAATGAAGACCACAGGGTAGGATATTATCTAGTCGACGCCGTCAGACTGATAGTTTATCTTATGAAGAAGGTACACCTAATTATATTAGTCGTTATTCTTGGGTTAGGCAGTTTTGCGCAATCAATTAGGGAGTCATGTGCGTTCCCTAATTGATCGGTGTTCACGTTAGTTTCGGCGCTAATTGATCATCGGAATGGCGGGCACCGTTTCTTATCGTTTGTCAAATTATCGGAGCTTTTAGTGTATTTCCATTAAAAGTGCTCTCTGGCAGAACACATGATACAAATTCAAAGAAATGCAACTGAATTAAAGACAGTCCAGTTTAGTAAACAAACTGAAGGAAGCGCTTCTGGTGAGAGAGTGGGGCTTCAATCGATGAATCAACGATTTTGTCTTGAAAGAGGATCTCAAAAAGATAACGTAAACGGTTGTAATGGAATGCTGCTTAGCGCAAAGCAGTGCAAAGTACAGAGACGAATCGTACTTATATTTTTCTTTTCTAACCGATTCTGCTGTAACACTTTCGTTACAACTGTTCTTAAACGAAAATTTCCTGACAATGAAATTCCAGTGCAATCAATGTTGGAATATGCAATCAATGTTGTTTATTGAAACTTAAATTATGTAATTGTTCGTGTTACGAATAAGGGGGAATGCCACTCATCACTATTCGGTCTTTCGAACTGAACTTAGGATTCGTTTATTTACAAAAGTAACCCAAACTAAAAATATTTATCGATTAGTCTGTGTCTAATTGATTTACTATTCAAATTATGTGCATAAATATTAAAAAAAAACGTTTTTAGCCATTTGTTTATTTGTGGAATTTGTTACACTATCGAAAGTAATTTTTCGGTACATGTGAATGTAAACATACGTACAGTGGACCGCGAGACTATTCACATTCTTTTCACCAATTTGTCGTTGAAAACAATTAGGAAAAATACAACGCCTTCTTGTAAACTGAAACAATATTTTGTTGAAATACCACAGCTCTCCAAGTTGTGTATTATTCGTCGAGTTTCTAGTCTTCGTCGAAGTTCTCCCCCATTCTGGGGAGAGTGGATTTTATTATTTGTATATTTCATGTATCTGCCCCAATGTTTGTGTAATTATTGTTGGTTGGGAAAACAGTAGACCTTTCTGGTGCCACTGTACATAGTATGTGTATGTGTGTGTGCTGTTTCCATGCATATGTAAATTGTAATTGCATTTACTATGAAATTTAGGTTTTACGGAGAATAAACTAAAATAAGTGATTAAATGCAAAAATAATGTTTAGAAGCAGGAGCTGTTCCTCTCCCCTTGCCATGTTGGAATGCTAGTGCACAATGGGCTCAAATTTCGTAGCAGCAGGTTTATACCTTACATTCTCTAACCTTTTAAAAAAGTAGGTCCGAATTTGAAATGGACTTTATAGAGATTTCCATTGCCATTTAAATACTAGATGAGATGTAACCAATAAATATATATTACTATTGGAACTCCCGTTCCATGCCGTTGCAGTTTCAGAGTAAACTTCTTGGCGTCATGTCAACAAGTTCGTCAGCAACGTAAATGCATTTTGGTAAATGTTCGCATGAATTGAAAATGATTTCTGCACAAGGAACGATCTGAACGATGGGTGGGTGAGCGTTTGTATCGCTTCATTTTGGAGTAGAAAAAAAAATGCAACATGTTTTATAATATAAAACGAATGGGGGAGCACACAATCAAAAAAAAAAAGCAGAAAATATTGCCAGCACATGTTGCACATGTTCCGAGGTGAGAGATGAGCAAGTTGAGTGCAGGCAGGCAGACGGAAACGAGGCGGCAATGTGTACTTCATCCAATCCATATGAGCTGCAGCCAGCATATGGATGCGGCGGAAAGTCAGGAAACACAAGCGGAACATGTTCAACATTTAAAGATGCTGTTGTTTTTGTTACAGATAGTCACAGAGACACACATACATACTCATAGACTACAGCCGCTGAGATATATTTTCGGATATGTACAGACAAATACAACTCGTTTTCATGAACTCTGGACTACTCGTGAATATAGTGGCGTTGGTAGCAAGTAAAATGGGTCCTCGTTACATTGAATATTGTCTCGACCGTGACTTTTAATCTTCGGATTTTAATGACTTCAACTCGATCTTTTAGCGTTTCTATGAGTAGGATTTTAATACATATTTATACAGATTTTTAATTTAAATTTTGTTGATACATAATTGTTTAGAATTTAATTTGTATTTCTCTTTCAGTGCCACTTGGAATTCGGCTACGAATTGATCTCTCATCCGCCGGCGTCGTCTTCGCTAATACGAACTCCGATGTACATTCTATATACGGCTGGATATGACCACATCGTGTTGGAGGTTTTCAACGAACAACAGGTATTTAACATTATAGTGTTCCAATTACTCAGTATATATGTATATCAATATATTACCTTTCTATTTTCTGTACGGAACATTTGTTGACATTATTTCGGTCGGTTAGCAAATGAGGATTGAGTGCGCGCAATATTTAAACAGCAGTTCAGTGAATATTCAAAAATTATTTGTGCACAACTCATTGTTCCTTAATGGCATGTTGAAAGAAGTTATAAATATTTTCGTATGAAATCCACTATTGGAATTGTTTGATCTACTTTATTGACTCTTGTCGTATGATCTATGCTATTCAAAAAATATGTCGATAGGTGACGAATTCTATTTAAAAATAATTGTATTCGTTTACATTCTTGGAACAGGGCGTGATAGCGAGCACCTACTGTACAGTAGGTACGTATGGCCGAATGCCTGTACGAGTATTCGTAAGGTTGTACGAACGATTTTTTTTTCTTTCGTGGCTGACGTTGTTGTAGAACTTGTTACAGAGTAGAGTAGAGTCATAGACGACATCTTACACACATACACAGGCACATGGTTAGTCCGTATGACTCGAGCACATAAATACAGCCGTTTAAATGGTTTTATGCACAACACATACGCACACCATACCTCGGCCATGAATAAATACTCTGCGCAAAGTGCTCTACTTACCATTACACAAATGGTTCCTTACAGCCGGGTCAAGACGACACATGATTAGTTTTAAGCAAGTCAATCAAGCGAGGCAGGATTGTGCTCAGTTTAGATGTGTAACCGGAATGGGATAATCAATTCCCGGCATACTGACAAATCTCTGGAATGATTCACATATATATTTTCTGTACACGTTCGTGGAAACTGCCTCAACATTCGTGTAGGGCACTTCGACAAACAAACAACTTCAACAGACAAACAACAAAGGGCAGCCGGAGAATATGTGAAGAAGAATGTAAGAAACACTTGAAAATGTTGTAAACTAAATAAGTAAATGCGATTGAAATGTGAAATATACAAGTGCATATACTCGTGCATTCACATCCACCAAATATACTTTCGAAAACGAACAGAGAACTAAAGCGAAATTGATAAAAAAAAAGAAGAAACAAATAACAACAAACTATTGCAGCTGCAAAGAAACCCTACTTTTGCTTCTCCCATCGCAACGAAACGTAGGCCAAAAGGAACTCAATGAAGAACCAGCAAATGTTAAAATCATTCGGTGACAATGGATGGATGGATGGCGTCCACAAATAGCAACAACTACCCGAATGTCGTCAATCACAATGAGTCTGCTGCACTGTTGATGACGAGGCATCATGCCGTTGCCTGAAAGTCGTCGTCTTGAAATTGTAAACACAGCACACAAATTGGCAATATACCATACAAAAACAAAACAACAACAGCAAGAAAATAAGGAGCCTGCGGTTTCAGGCGTTGCTTAAGAGACTAAGAAAGACGACTATTTTGTTGTCCCATGATATTAACGGTCTAGATATGTTGGCAATTTATTTTAGCTAGGATTCGTTTTGTATGGGCCGGCACTGCCTGAGAATACTCTAGATCCATCGATTAGGTCCAATGGGTATTTCCAGGTCGATGTTGACTTTCGTTATTTCTATACGATTATTTGTTGCTCTAAGCATTTGATTCTTGCCATTCAGCTTTTTTTATTGTTTTTGAAGCTGAAAAGTGGTTCTTATCAAACCGACTTTTTGCAGTTCGGCCTAAAACTCTAGATGTCATTAACTAGCAGGCAGCATTTGAAAGTTTTTCAATGAAACTACTGGTTAGTACTCTACAGCAGTTTCCATACTTATTTCTACCTCCGACAATATGACCTATGCACAGACCTGAAAAAGGCAACCGAATCTAAAGCCTTCCTCCTCCGCGACAATTAAAAAATATATGTTCTCATTTAGTTATCCTCGATAAAGTTAAACTTGTCTCTGGGTCGTTGATCATACTTGGTCGTCCGTGAAAGATATGTACAAAAATGTTTAAAGAATGCAATTTGCGAAAAACTGTTCACTGGGTTATTGCCGTGCAAGCAGTCATCATCATAGTGCTAAATGAACATGTCTCTTTCCGAGGGTTGTTGTAGTTGTTGTTGTTCGATACGAATGGGCCAAAATTAAATTAGTCACAACAACGCCAACTGAAAATATATGCCAACAATAGCAACAAAAACGTCTTTGAATAAAAGGCAGACGCCAGTGCAGCAGACAAAACAACGCAGCACAAGACCAACAAACAAAACTACACATGAAAAAGTTCACTTTTTTCACGTTCCTAAAACTATAAAAAAAAAACAGAACTCGCCGAAAAATGAGACGAAACATAAACATCAGCGAACATTTTAGTGTACGGACGGATGAATGGATAGACGGGCGTCCAATGTGGTTACAGTTTGTAAAATCAGTTTGTACTTTCAAACACATATCGTTGTCAGCTGAAATGCAAAAGGTGCCAGTTGAAAGTTAACCAAATGTCAAATTCCAAATACCAAATACCCAACACCCATGTGCTCTTGTAGAACTTGAACTGGAGCTTGGTCGAGCGAATGCAGTAGCCAGTGTGGGATTAGCTCAAAACTAATCGGGTTTACTGCAGGATGCAGACAGACATTCGTCATTCGGAAATGTTGACAAAGGTCCGAAAACGTTTATCATTTTTTTGATCAGCTCCTAAATACATTCGCCAACTCTACATCTGTGGACGAATAGTAAAATTCAGCAAAAAACTACATATCTCAGAAAATTCGATCTGTGGACGAATAGTAAAAGTCAGCAAAAAACAACATATCTCAGAAAATGTTTGTTGTTTATCCTAGTGTTGTTAGGTTCTTTAGCATTTGAAGCGAGGTTTGTCTGATGCGTCAGTTGCAGTTTGCCTCCTAAACGAAAAGTTAGATTGCATTAACGACAACAGCAGCAACAACCAACTGATGGTTGACTGAATACTTTCAAGTTGTTCGTCCGTCTGTCCGTCCGTCAGTCTGTCATTAGTTAGTGGTGGTTGGTGGTAAAGTCAGTCCGACATATTGTGTCTGTTAAGCATGGTCCAAGTCCCTAAAGTCTGCTTGGGTTGCGTAGCCGGTCATGCGAGTGTTTTCCATGGCGGCATTCTAAAAAGTCATGCTTTAAGCTTGAAACCCCAGAAAGGCGCGACAGAGTAAAAACAGCAACATTAACGACTGAATGCCAGACATAAACAATTGTCCATAGGTACACGGATATGTTCGTTATAAAGCGGTTTGAGTTTTACCATCGGGACTTGTTCAACTACAAATGAAACTCCTGTACTAAAGGAAATTCCTTGTGTCACATCAGCGACTGCCACATTCGGTATATTTTCGTGGGTCTTATGTATTTCACATAAAGTGATTTCCGTCCGTATGATTGTTTTACGAAATCGAGCACCGGTCTGTCTCTCCACTCTAAAGTTCATCGCAATAACATTCCAACAGACTTAGAAATAGCAAAATCATGCAATAAAAACGTAACTTCTGTAAATTGCAGTTTATCTCATTTGAAATGTTCCAAACGAATTTATGCATTTAACAACTTTTTGCGTTAATAAAGTTCCACAAGGTTGTTACATTTACTTCTAGCCTGCTGCTGGTGCTGTTGTTTTTGTTTCAGTTGTGTGTGTGTTTTTTATTGTGACGACATTAGGAGGAAATATGTACTTAAAAAAATGTGCTCGCAAAATTCAATGTGTTATTTTTTCTGTCGCTCGACGACATTTGTTGTTCGATACATTTTCAAATTATCCGATATGTTAATTTTCGGGATTTTTTTTTGTTGCGACGGTCGTTCTTCTGAATGGGAATGTGAGTAAATTATGTGACATTTTCAATGGGTTTCGTTCGTGACAAAATGTCGATAATTTTGATGTTGATGAGCTCAAGGCACAATTGGAAGGGAAGCCGTCAGTCATGCGTCATATTGCAGCTGTGTACGAATAAAATAAATTTGTAAAAGTAATTGTTGTTGGAATGTTTTCCTATCCACGAATTCTCTTCGGATGTTACATCGTTTACATCGTCCTTTCAATGCTGTGTTATGTCCCTGCCGCTTTAGTTTAGTTCCTGTTTTACGCTGCCCAACATCTTGCGTCGAGTTTATATTTCATCGATTAATTTGTTATCATAATTGTCGGCACTCCTGCCTGTCTCAGCAATAATTTCACTGTTCCACCACCAATTCCACTTATTAAGTTAGACGCTACTTAAGGCATTTGCTTAGGCATTCCAATTAGCTGTGTTTGCATTGAAGAAGGCGACGGTAAACAATTGCCAACTACGCCAACTATTTACTATGGCTATGGACGCAATTGCACGTCACTTGCCTAGCAATCTTATCTGCGAGTGGTGTTGTTCTATCGCTTGAAAAACAACTAAAAACGAATGGAGTGAATATTTTCAACACTCCATCCATTACTGAGGCAGGGCGGAACACAGGGCATCCAACAGACGAACGCGTGGTGAGATCATTGTAGAAGAAGATCCGGAAAAGACTCTCCGATGAATTACGAAACAAAGTACATGTGCCGATGAACGAAAGCTATTTGACTTTAGATGAAAGTTAAATTGAAATAGAAGAGTTTTGTTTGTTGGAATGTTAGGATGTGTTAGGATGCTACTTTGGTTGTGTACTTGGCATATTTCACCATTTCTCTCTCGAAAAACTAAAATCACAAGATCTGTCTGTCTGAGCTTCTTTGGGAAATGTGATGGAAAATGCGTTGAAAGATGTATGGACCCATTTGATCATTATTTATGTTCTATTCAGCTCAACATTCCATGGTGTGTGCAACACTCCAAACGCTCCTTTGAGTTGGGTATGCATAAATTTGGCCAATATACGTCAACTTCACTAAAGCTTTGCAAGATATTCTTATTTTAGTAGAGTAGATTTCACGGGGCAATTATTCACTACCCCTTTACATTTGATTCCATACGGACAAACTGTTGACCGCCGGACCAGCCACCTAGTTACGATTAATTAATATATATGTCAATAAATTCCAGTAAAACTTGGGTGAGATCAAAGACAACAATTTACCTGAACACAATAATTTCCGGAGCTGAGAAAATCCACCAGAACGCAAACGACAAACTAATCACTTGGGCGATTGTTCGGTCGGTCCACTGTTGCTGTTATTGATATATTGATTTGCAACAACAACAACCAACTACCACAACACACAGAAAACGGTAATAGTCGTGTTGTTAGTCGTCGACCGATTGCTGGTACAGACTTGATATTAGGTAGGTAGGTAGGTAGGCTGTGTGTGTTTTGTTTTTTGATTTGTTGATTTGGCTTTCGTTTACCTTTATTTGTGTGTGGGGGTGGGGGGGGGGGATTGAGGCATATGTTGGTCCGGGGTGTGTAGACAACTCAACAAAACAACAGCAAAATGTGCTACTGTCGGCCGGCTATGGTTGTGAGTGCGAATGCTAATTGGATTAACACACAATTGCAGAGATTGAGAAGAAAGAATTTTCACAAAGATTTCGGCTGTTTTTTTTTTTTTTTTAGTATTTACTCTTTTTCATTAATGCCAATAATCTTTTTTTTTTTTTTATGAATTTTCCATTTATGGAAAACTGGTAGTAACTTGGACAAAATTCCTTTTCACGCAAAAGTAGTATCGTTACATCTGAAACTTCCGATTTTCATATTTCATTTCATATCTGTACTGTTTATGTTTACAAATATAATTTATTTTATTTATGTTGTTAGATAATATCGACAGAGGTTGGGTGTTGGCCAGACCTGATCCTATTCTTGGAAAAAGTAAAATTTCGTTGATTTTTTGCCTATTTTTATATTTTGTCAGACTCTTTCCTTTGCTATACACGATTATCGATTGCACTTGTGTTTTGTATCATCCTCTCTTTGGAATCTGAGCTGCACTTTCTTTTCGTTATGTTTTACTTTATTTATTTTTTTGCTGTTGTTGTTGCTTAGTTTGAATTCTGGATTTCCTTTCGAAACCGACGCTCTAAACTCTGTTCACCTTAAAACGAAAAACAGGCATTTACAGTTTAACATCACATCAACATTATCACAAATCTCCCCCTCTCTCGCTCTCGCTCTCAGTGTCACTTGACTTGATTTCCGATTTTCTTCCCTTGACACTCTTTCTCAGTAGCCACAGTTAATTTCTCTTATGTTAACTGCTACTCAACAAACTGAGAAAAGGTTGTTGTTGTTGTTCATCTGCTCGTGTTATTGTTAGTGGCTTTTGCACGTTGTAGTGCTGTGCGGTGCTGTGCTGCTGCTTTGAATGTTTGGTTTCGTTGGTTGTAGTTTGGTGCGCCAGTGGTTATTATTATTGTTGTTGTTGTTTCCCTACGATATTTAAGCTGTTGAATAATTCCTTTCATACAAATCCGGTTTTATGATTTTAACACACAACAACCAAGCCAACTCTCCCATACGAGATAAATACAAAAAACATACCAAGAGCAAACAAACAGCAAACAATCAACAACGAGCATCAATACCAACAAAATAATCAATCGATGCAACAAGAAAAAGTACGTTTTAAAAGCGACAAAAGAAAAACTCTTCCTTAGTGAACAAAAAATATAAAACAAAACCAGACAATAGGCTTGGAAACTGTGTTTTTTCTTCTTGTTATGCAGAAAATGTGAGTTTTGAACATCCGTAAATTATTATGAATTTCTGACGAATAGAGAGTTTATTTACTATAGGAGTATTAAATTTTTATAAAATTGAGTATTTCATTGGAAAAGGTTTCGTTCGCTGTAGGGAATTCGTTTTCTCTCTGTTGAAATTACACCGAATTTGGCAACACTTCGTAATGTCGCTACGACTTCTTCTAAAGATCTGTAAAAGGAATAATATTTGTAGGAATAATATTTGGTCCCGCTTTTACAATTTAGACAACTTATGGTCATATGGTTTTTGTGATACGGTGTTGCGTGTTGACTGGAGAATCTGAAGTACGTTTGCTGCCGATTGCATCATATGATTGTTAATGGTGGAGAAAGACTCTTCAATTGTGGACTTTTAATTGACAAGTCCACTCTAATCGATATAGCTGCAAGAGATCTTAGAGCGCTACGGATTGCAGAGGTGTGATGCAGATTGGAATTTAAATGCCCATATGTGACTGTTTGATTGGTTTAGTTAGTGGATCAGTGTCGTTTCTGTCATTTTAAACTTGTTTATGTTAAATTGGTTTTTTTATTTTAACTGTTTCATTTATTATACACATTTGTGTTTTGTTTTATCATCACATCACGATTGGCACATGTTATAAATGATTCACCAATTTTTCATTTTCATTTTGTCAACATTTTGAAAAACTTAAAAGGTATTTTATTTTTGTCGAATGATTTTTTCATCTAACCTTTCGTCTTCTTAGTGATTTTTAAATATTTTCTTTTTGATGATCGTTTTCCGTTTAATTTGATGTTGCATTTATTTTATCTTGTATTTAAGTGAAATGCATTTCGACATTACTTCTGCTTTTTAATTTATTCGCAAAAAAAAAAAACTGTTTTTTCTCATCGAAACTAACGTCACACGCGCTGATATGCTCGTTCGTCCGCAAAGTCTTCTATCACACAATGCCGGCGTACAACTAACGTTTGTTTAACATCTCATTAGCTCTTTTTACATCATGAAATCTATCATATTGTTTAACATCACCACACCACACACATTCACATGTACACACACAAAACCTGTGCAGGCGACGCGCGTACTCTTTAAAAGCAGCCAGCTGGCGTCAAACATAACATGCAGCAAACAAAAAGTAGAAATGTCAGTGTTGAAACACGAGAAACCAGCAGCAAAATGCTCTCTTGCCAATATGCTCAACAGCGGTTAACATAATATCCACAAAATGTTAACTCCACGTACTGTGCACACTCTCTCGTGACTCTCTTTGCCTTTCTACCGTCATTGACTGTTTACATTTGTTAACATCAGGGTTGTCATTTCATTCGTTTTAAAAATCGCCAAACGACTTTGAGAGTAACTCAATTAAAATCAATTTTCAATGCAATTCAATTTCAATTGAGTCCGTTTGGACTATACGTGGACAGAGATACATTTCGCTATTAAAAATAACTGTTTTTGTTTAATTTAATTATCCTTATAATTCTAAACAAAACCTAAGAAGTCTCTAAAGTGAGTGTTCCAATTTCCATAAATCCATAGTAAGGAAATGAATACAGTTTGAGGGAAAAGAGAGCATTTTGTTTTTTAGAGTTGGCATTGGTGTTTCTGATAAATCTTCCCGTTTACGAGAATCAGGGTGCGTTTCTGCTTATATCGTAGACAGACGACAGCGTTAATTATCATACCTAATTCCAATTAACTTGTTCATTATCGCGTATCAACGTTGTTGTAAGTGCACAGATGGCAACACAGTCAGAATCAACCGCTGTACTCACAACCAGCTCCCGTTTGTCAAATCAGCTGTTGTGAAATTATTTGCTATTGTGGCGAAATAAAAGAGGATGGTTATTTTAATAGTTTTATTGATTTTTAGCTTTCATTCAAATAAATTGTGACTTTTCACAACCAGCCAAGCCGGTTATTGTATATCGATGTCAGTCGTTTACAAACAAATAATGGTTTACTAAATGCAGAAACGGTCATCTGGCAAAATGTTTATCTGCATTAGTGGGTTTTTAATGCATATTATGTAAAATTTTCTAATTCTAGGTCTTTTATTGGCCGACTAATTAGGGGCAGTTTGATATTAATAAATCGGATCTATTCCATCTTGTCTCGCAACGTTTCACCAAACCTTCAAAAGTCATGTGCTTTGATCGCAGGGAGTGGAAATAATTCCAGTGTTCCAGTGTCTGCCTGTACTACAGGTTAATGTCAATCCAGCAGCAGGAACATCGTAGTACGTTGACTCAGTTGTGTTTTATGTTTGTTAACATTACCCTCGCTCTCGTTGTCTGTTGCCTCTAAGTTACCATCGCCATCACGCCGTGACAGCCTTACAACTACTGTGTTCTGCTCTTGTGTGGTGAGTAATCGAATTTTTTGTTCTTGCTCTTTTATTTGGCGTTCGGAAACCATAACCTACCCTACCACTTCCCGAATTCGGCAGCACTGTTTCTTTCTGTTGTCGCTTTTGATATCGATTTGAACTATGAACCGTCAGCTGTATTCATCCGAGAGCGCCGTACAGCGAACTAGGTGGGTGGGAACACATTGGTAGTGGACACGTTGGGCACTACGGTGTTCGATTCTTTCATTCATTTTCTGTGGACTCGACCCCATAATGCGGAATATGAAAGTTTACATGGACAACGTCCTAGCCAACTTTTGTGGAAAACAAAGTCTTAAAAATGGAGCGAATCCAGCGATTTTCTGTCAGGGAACAGGGACACAAAATTATGATGTCGTGTTCGTGGTCAATTTGAAAAATGTCCAATTCCTTTGACACGTGTAACAGGTCTCCGGCCATTGCATACATAGGATATGGATGGACATATAGGGCATACGATTTTTATTTGATCGTTTCGTTTTGGATTGTCTTTGACAGACATATCCAAAGGTGACACTAGATGACAAGTAGTGATGCTATTAGGCGAGTGTGAGAATAGCGAAATAGTTAAACTGATAGTTAAACTGACTGCAAAAGGCCAGACAGAAAGCGTTCTTTTCACATTTTCATGTCATGTCGGGAATTTGTTCCAAAAGGCGGGCATTCTTTCAGGTTTCCCTCTTTTTAGGACCAGACGATGCAGACCAACCTTTTTTTATAGTAACTTAATTATTTTTAATGGATCAGCACATTGATCTTTCGTTTAGCTGATGTAGGTCGCTTCGGCCGATAGCTCACTGGTTCTTCTCATCAAATTACAGTTACTTTATATTTAGTTTCTTAACATTCGGAGAAATTATTTCAGAGACCACCACCATTTCCATTCCTTTGGGTTTCTCTTCTCACGTCTCCATGTTATTGGGCCATTGACTTGAATAGTCGTAAATCCACGATGCCATCCATCCATTCCTCATGTTTTTGATTGAAGCCCATAAATTACCATAACACTTTAACGTTTAGCAAACTCACCTACCACCACAATCTACACCACCCCTTCCTCCAGCGATTGATAAGAATCTTTTGGCTATTACGAGTAAGTGAATACTGGAGGAGCAATTGCTGCCTGATAACTTCTTACCTTTTGTTTGTATGAAATACGCCACCAGTTCATGTCAAAAACTCATTAAGCGGCCTTTTCCACGAACGCAACAAAAAGAAAAAAAAAACCAACACACACACGCACAGGCGAAGAGGAGCTGGAAGGGAGGGGGAGGGAGGGAAAAGAACTCAGTGAAAATGAACTCCTAAAAAGAGGCGTTTGTTAAGACTCAAATTAACCGAAGTTTAATTAAAAATTCACTTATTTTGTATTGTTTTTTGTTCTTCTTGTTGTTTTTGTTGTCTTACGTATCTAAGGCAAAACTTTATTAAGCATAGAAATGAAGAGAAGACAAAAGACATAAAAAGGAGAACAGAACACAACAACAACAACAACAAAATTGATATGAGACAAAACAAAAGGTTCTCGCTCATATCGCCAAATGAAGGCTTCAGTCACCATCGCCACCGCCATCGCCACCGCCACAAGAGTAATTAAAATGTGGCAAAAACAACAGCGAAATGAGATGCCAGAAATCGGCAGAGACCGAACGAAAATGGGTGGCAGTGGTAGGGATTACAATACTCACACAGCCCAGTGTCCAGTTGATGGTGGACATGTCTGGGAGACCAAAACACACAGGTTTCTGTCGTGACCAGACCAACGACAGCAATCCTCCATACAACGGGCCGAAGCCGTTCAGTAGGGTGTACGCGATATTCGACCTAACCGCATAAGATAGATTTCCTCCTCTCCTTAAGGGATATGCACGTGTTTGCGGCCGATGTGTGGCGTTGCGATGCGATGACTGATTAACACGAGTTTTGATGAGTTCCTATGGACGGCCGTAATTCAGCAAGTCGCCATTACCGGGAAATTTGTTTAGTTGCTTTGTGGCACTTTTATGGCGACTCATTAAAAGATCTTTGACTCGTTGTGGTTTTCGTTCGCTGATGTCTGTGATGATACAAATATTTGCGGTGCACTTTATCCCAAAGAATTCAAATTAAACCAAAAGCGGCTACAGTTCGCTTCTAGCTTTTGGCAAACTGAAATGGCGGGCGTACATTTGCAAATGGTTAGAGCATGGGCGTAAGTTGGAGTTAACAGCCTTTATACATTTATTTGTTTGTTTTTTGTTTTTGAACGTCGAGTCTGTGTTTGGGCCTAAGCTTTTTTGGTGATCATTTCTTGGCGCATTGGCGGCAGTCCTTTGAAAACCTAATGAATTCCTTTGTTTTTGGAATATTTTTTATGACGTTACAGTTACCGAACCAATAACACTAACTTTTTCTGATTCATTTTCATAGAAATACGCGTGAATACAATGCATTTATTTATTTGAATGCAAATGGGAAGGTACGAGGTAAGAGTTAGACTGAATTTCGCCTGAGACCCACTGTATTTTCTTGTGGGACCCACTGTGTGTGGACCCACCTACGTGCGAATGACTCTCTATCGAATGTTTGCTAATCGTTTGTATGTGTTGCCTCTCGAGTGTCTGATTGGATATTTGCCTATAATTTGGAGCACTACATTTCTTTAGTTGTTTAGTTTTGTCCGTTTTGCTCCATGCGGCTGATTGATCGAGGCAACTTGCAGTTATTCGCCTTAAGCCGTTGGTTCGATAACGATGGCTGGACTGCACTTGACATTCACATTGAATTGTGTGTCCACTTCAAAAAAGTCGAGACGTTGTCGTGCACTTGCACTGTTTTATTATTGCCCGTGCGTGTATCTTCTGATCTCCGGCCGATAAGCTATAAGTTATAGTCGAGTAACGATCATGATGTCGTAGTCGTAGTCGCAGTCGCTGGCTCCACCTACTACGCATAGATTAAGACTGGAGCGACGACGATAGTGCCGCTGATAATGATAATGATGAGGATGAGGATGATTGTGATAACGATGACGACGATGTGGTGTTTTGTGGCATTTTTTGAGGCTCTTGTAAATGGGTGTCGCAACTGAAACTGAAACGATTTCATGATGTTGGTAGAAGGTCAAATGGTTGGCTGTTTCTGTAGTGAGCAATTATGTTTATGATTATGACTTTGCTAGCAAGACTCATGCATATGAATAGATACTAAAGTGAAAAAAGCAGATGAGATGAAGAACAGCAAACAGTCGATTAATGACTGTAATGGCCGTAATGGGTGTCAACAACAAAGCGACTAAATGATTTGGAATTTTTACTTAAGATCTCTGAATACGGCACGCTGTTTGCTTTGGGAAACTGCCAGTCATCCAAAGTGTTGTGTGGACGTTCTTAGTTCGTTTGCTGTCATTGCGTAATGTTGTCGCACACTTCAATCAACGACGACGACGACGATGTCGGTGTCGGTTCTCCACAGACAATCACCCAAATACGTAATGTACCATTGCTCTATTGGAAGTATTTAAAATTTGGCCTTCGGGTAAATATCGCAAACACTGATAATCGCAAAATTCTACAACTCCTGCAAATGGACTTTAGGGTTTTCCATAGCAGAGACAATGTTTACTGGCTGACTTCATTCTACTGAATCGTCTCTGTTTGCAGAAGGCAATATCCAATATTTAGCTCTAATGCCTCCCACTCCCACTCCAATGACGACAGCAACGGTTCGTTTACAGTCAAACTTTAGTAAACGAATTGCCCACCAATGATTCACCTGCGAGTGTTACTCAACTTTCCTAATTCGGTTTCAGTCTGTGCGGTGGGTGGGTTAGCCTTACGTCAAACCAGCCATTCATTCATTTAACGCCATTAAACCTCACCCCTCTCGATGCCGTTTGTTTGTGGCAACTGCTCCAGTTTAATAACTTCATTTAATACGTCTTTTATAAGCGTCTAATTTCCAATTGGCTTAATTTGCATGAAAAATGTGGTTTTGTTCATACACACACATACACACACACACACACACAGGAGACGGGAGGCGCAAGTGGGCTGTATTTTCATTTCTGTTGCCGTATTAGGAGGAAATCCATTAAAAAGTTTCTTTCCATTCGAGAGCTGCAAACGATAGTGTTGGCGGACGGACGTGGCAGGCAATGGAGTACAGGAAGCTGTAGTTTGAATCCCGACATTGCAATGGCTGCAGTCGCGTGCAGCTGTGCGAGAATCGCGTATCGTTATAAAGGAAATACGTACCGACCTAACGGGATGCACAACTAAATTGACTTCTTGTCTTTGGGTTTACTTTGAACTCGAAACTTGTTTGTCAGTTCGTTGAATTTCCATTTCTTTTGTTGTTATGTTCTGTTTATTCCAAAAGAGCGCTCCGAAGAAACTAGTTGGGGAAATTGGAGCGCAGAATTTTGAGACTTTTGGCGTGACGGCATTGCTGCAATTGCTGATGCAGACGGTGTGTCTGTTGTGGTGGGAGGTCTTCTTCATTGTATAGGAAACATGGGATCAATACAAAACAAAACACAATACAGATCAACGATATGAGAGAAATTGACCTAAAGCAGCGACAGTGCTGCTTTCCTCAATCATTTTCATTTGATTTGAAAACTGGTAATACCACCCGATGTGGTGTTTTAGACGGTTCATCTGGTATATCCATGGCACTGGTATATCCTGTGATGGTACGGTGGGTTTCCGATGCATTATTACTGTTAGTAGGCGACGGGTGTGGTGAAAAGTCACATGCAAGTCACTGACTTCTTCCTGACATAAAACGGATAATTTTTCATATTCAATAATTTAACAATTGCATTTCGTTAACATTAATGCTCCTCCTCCTTCTCCGTATGCTACGGTCTGCCGATAATATTGTTAATTGGACGGCTGGCTTCTCGATAACAGGGATATACACAAATCGTGTCGTGTGAACGATCCTTTTCATATTCTTATGGCAATAGGGTAACTGTTTTGGTGCACAAATGTTGCCTTATTAGAAATTCAACTAGACACAGCCAGTAGGTGACTATCATAGGTTTTTTTTTTGCCATCAGACTTATTCAAATATCGCAACACACCAAAGTCCGGCAACTCTCTTCGAAAATAAACGTCAACCTAACATAATACGGATCTCGTACGTGGGGCAATAAATGGTGTGCCAATTTATGGTGTGTGTTTACGGGCTAGCCCACGAGACCGAGTTGTAGGCTAAGAACGAAAGTACAGTCCGCTGAATATGGAAACATTGTTTAAATTATTGCCGATTTTCACTACAGCTCTACGGACAAGTGAAATACGTGTCAGTTAGACGATATTGGTTATTGCTGAACTTACGACATTACCTTGGGAGAATTTTGCGAACCCGGAAATATTCAATCCTTAAGTATTGTCGACGATACTTTGAGTAAGAAATATTTGCCAGTTAGGCGAGTTTTCACCAAACACACGAGTCTGTTATCGGATATTTTTCACAGCACAAATGTGTCGAAATGTAAAGGCACGAGTACGAGGATGTGTGTGCGTATTGTTAATTGTATTTAATTTCGATAATTGTGGGAAACATTTCCTAAAATTTTCTTTTCCCAATACCGTTCAGTTGCAATGACCTTTCTAGTCTATCGTTAAATTTTCAATCGCTCGTGTTGATGACTGATGGGAGTTTTCGGTAATGGCTGAGGCATTCGTTTCGCATATTCGGTCGGACGCAATAGAGTTGTATTTTGCCTATTGACAACTAGTTGAATGCACAGTGTAATTATCCTGAAGCCTTTCGATGGGGACTCTTTCGTTTGTGTTATTTATTACAACGAATCACAAACGTTTAGGGACAAATCTTATCAAACAAATCCCTTTTGTGTGTTCGTTCGTTCGTTCGATCATAATCCATACCTGCTCGGAGCACCCGGTCCACAGTCGCCAGAATGTTCTTTGTGTACACGCCACGATTGCATTGCAACAAAACGAGCAGACGGTCGGTCGTATTTCCTGTTTTATCTCTGAGCTGACCCACAATGTACACACACCGAACCACTTGCTTTGGCTGGCCATATACCCATATAATGGCAGACGTGACACTTTGCGATTACTCTACACACACACACACACACCCATACAGTCATGTTGTCCCACTACGCGCTCCGGACATCGGACATGCTGTGGAAGTGCCTTCTCTTCTTGTAATGCGCTTACTTTGCGGTTTTGATAAGGCGTTGTCTGTCTGTCTGTCTGTCTGACTGGGCTGCGATGTAATGTGATGTGCAACGACGAAATGCGTGTGTGTGTGTGTGTGGTGCCAATGAGTGGACCCTGCCGCCTGGAGAGAGCGGAGAGGATGTGTGATATTCGGCGTATCACGTGAAGTGGCAATCACTCCCCATCACTTCTGTACTTGGCGACTTAACTTCCTTGCCTGCGAAGAGACACCGGCGACTGGGCAGAGGGAACGTTGAACACGAATTGTGACCAAGTGGACATATGTGTGTCCATAGTCTCTGCCACATGCAAAACAAAGCGAAGCGAAAAAAAAACGACAATATTTAATCTCATATAATTTATTTTAATAACGTGTCAGAATGGGCAAATGTCATTTGAGTGTGTGTGTTTTCTTTTTTGTATTTGAGGAGACACAACGGCAGACACCGTTTTGCGGTTGCTTGAGATGCAGCGAATAAATCTTTTATTCACGTTTGTTTTGGTGCATTTAAAGCACTTTCCACTGTGGGTGGGTCTCGAATTATTGACCTATGGTAACGGTCGAACACTCGAGCAAAACATTTCGTTTGAATTTAGTTCATTTCGGAATAAATTAATTCGGTTTCATGAAGAAAATGAGTTGATTGTCCGTTTTATTAAAACACACACGCACACTGCCCACCAAAGAGACACAACTCTGAATTTGTCATTTTCGGGTTTATTTGGTTTAAAGCGGTTCATCATACACACAAATCTACCAGCCCAGCTCAGCTCAGCTCAATTTATTTTTGGCTTTACTTGGCGGCCAAAAAAAAAACGTTTGAAAAACAGGTGGCGAATACATTTTTGGATTTTTTTGAAAATTTGAAAATTTCCCGTTTTCTGTGCATTCCGGAGAACTAAAATTGGAGCACATTAAACTGAAATGTATTTAATTAAAATGTCAAGCGCCCCGGTAGGCGATTTGGGTTGTGGGTTCGATTCCCACCAGAGGCTGTGTGTGTCTTTCGCTGCAAAATGTAATGGATGGTGGTGGTGGTCTAACCAACCAACTACAGCAGCAACCACCGTAGACAGTAGCATCCTTTTTTCCTTCTATTATTTTTGGAAGTTGGGTGAACAAAAATTAACCTTGCTAATAATCATTTGAGTTTTCTGCTGACACATTCGTCGTATGACTACCAGAGCGTAGTTCAAGTCGTTAAACTGTTGCTGAACAGTTTTACATATTTCAAGTTTATTTTCCGTTTAAGCGCAAAGCATCCCTGTATTACCAGGAAAGTCCGTAGGCCGGAGCACCTCCAATGACTCCTCACTGGATGTTGTCCAATCCGCCTGCGTTTTCTTGAGATAACCTACGGTGAACTTCCTTAGCGTTGGGGCCTCCGAAGAGTTTTCAACTGTACGACAGAATTCACTCCAGCCTTCCGCAATGCACTCTTGTTGTCATTGTAAATGACCCAGTCCTGTGAAGCTCTTGTGGACTTAGACCTGTTGAGTAACCGCCTACAGTGGGCATGGCCATTCGAAATGTAATAAATACGAACCAGAGCTTATACACAACAGCAAACGTGTCCAAATGACATGTGAGGGCGAATAATAAGACGACATGATGGCCCACCCTATATAGTACACACATGTACTGAACTCTTACTCATGCCGTTGAGTAGGTGCGTATGTATGGTCGCATGTACCTTTGAAATGGTCGCAATCAACAATTGGAATCGCTGACCATTCATTCGGTGATCTTAACTGAAATTATTGCGTGGACACTTTTTTTGGTTGATTTTGGTTGATTTTTTGTTCAACACTTATGGTTTGCTACTAAAATAATTGACAATTTGGGTCAACAGTTACGGTTAATGGCTTTAGTATCGATGGCATCTTATGTATGTGCGTCGGTGACAGATGGTGGCTGCTGCTTCTGGCTTTCTTTGTTCAGACGATTTTATGTGGTGTGAGTTAGTTTTGTGTCGGAAATAACTTTCGCTGCCGGTCCGGGCCGGCACATGTTGTAGTTAGTTTCGACAAGGCCTTCTTTCAAATGTGATTTCATCGATCTTTTGTCCAAATTTGTATTGAATTGCATTTAAATGAGTTTCCGAAACGACTTACGCGATGCTGGAGTGTTCGATTACGTGCAGTTTTACCGTGATTGTTTCGCCAATGAAAGAGAAACCACAAACATGGAAAGTTTTCGAATTCTTTCAAAGCCATAAAAAACATTGGCATGACGGTGGGACATTTGCCTTGTGTTTGCAAATTGAATACAGGAAATACACTGGAATTTGCGCGTTTATTTGATCTTATTGCGCGTTTCGTTTACGCTTCTCAAGAAAATATTGGCAAGATCATGGCAATATTGACCCAGTCGCCACCAGTCGTTGAGAGCGTAATGTTCATTTATCAGAAGAGAGACGCGCATGCGTCATTCACAGTTCTAGCGAAATGACTCATTCGCCATTAAAGCAGCACCTAAAGTTGTTCTTTCACATCAGGCGGACGTCATGCCATTGACTTATTATGGCATTCATTTAAATGATAATGTTTCGGATGGTGAATGCATATAATTGCCCAGCAAACTGAGTGGGTGTTGAAAGCACTTGTGCCCCAATCAATGCCCAATCAATTTAATTGCAAAGTTGATGTCGGCTCTCCGCGTGGACCTTCAATTCGCGTCAATCAAATATCCACGATATTCTTGGTGCAGATTAACACCCATCCGTCCGCCCCCTCATGCATGCGCAACACACTCCTCCATAATTAATAAATCCAATGGATGAATTATTCAGTTTGCAGAGATCATATGGGGGGCCAATGGTGGCAGTGGGCACACGGTCTGTCTAATTAAGTGACTCAAGCAGTTTGCCAAGAACAGCAATGAGTCGTAACTCGTCGTCTGTTGTTTTGAGTTGTTGCTACAACGTAGGTGAGCTTTCTTCAAAACAATTTAATTAGTTAATGGCCGACCGACGGAATATCTGCTGTCATTGATGTGCGACGCGCGACACACTTCGCCGTGTTGCTGCTGGCTGGTGTTGTTTGTTTGTCTTGTGGTTAAACAGAAATTATTAATTAAGAATTTTCACAGACAAATATCGTGACAACGCAAATAAATCTGATGTGCATCGCGTATGTCTGTACGTGAGGCTGGTGGATGCAACGAGCGCAAACTTTGCACGTTGGCACCAGTCGTCCGTCGTCAGTCGTCGGCCGTCAGTCGCTGTTGCAATTGTTTATAAATTTAATGAAATACAAGTGGCCGTCGATGTCATCAGAAAACAAACAAACAGTCGAACAATGTTGGATGATAACAAGCGCCAAACTTATTTGAAAGTCAGATGTCATACGAGGGCAGCTTGACAACTCCGTGACTTGCGCTATCAAGCTATGTCCTTTAGTTTATATTCGAAAATATGTTCTCCTCGTACTCCTAACAGAGGGCAATCCCCCAACGTAATGGCGAGTTTCCCATTGTTTTCCACTACAAAATGTTTCTTGAAGAAGCCAATGGGTGCCCTGGTCCAGCTTCGTTGGAATCGAGTTCACGTTTGTGTCGACTTACAAAGGGCCAACCTTTTGTGTTACAATTAATCAATTACGATTTCCTAAAAACTGACAAATGCTGAAGAATTTCGAAAACGAGCGACACCACTTGTGTTTAATCTCTAGCACGAGTGACATTTGCAGACTTTGAACACTAGATGGGGACTCATGCCAGTCCATGTTCTGTACCGACTACATGACATCTGTGTGTGTGAGTGTGTGTGAAAGTACCCACTAAAACTGCACAACTCAATCGCTGGCGGTTATTGGCATCGATCCGCATTCATGTCGTTCCCCCAATTCATGCGAATACTTTATGGCGGTTGCCTGCCTCAAAACGAAAACGAAAACGAAAGTCATTGTCTTCGGATAATCGTACAATGTCAAACGTTTATAATTATTGGACTGAATGTAACGAACTGAAATTCGAACGGCTGTGTTCGTACGTATGCACACAATCGAACTGGTACTGGCGTCTGCATTCATGCGAATTTCTGCCGCTGCTTCCTTGCCGCAAGATGTTGCACACGTCATGGCAACAAGCGACAGCATGAAAATGAACGAGCGAACCAACGAACAAACGAAAGAAACTGTAACATTTTCATGTTTCACTGTTTAATTTTGTGGATTTAGTTTTCGACGTGCGTTTCATATTTTCGTATTCGAAAGTGAAAATCATTGGAAGCGGGCGAAACGAACAAATGAAATGAAGGCAAAAGTCGAAATTATAACGCGATTGCACGGGACGATGACTGGCAGACTGGCTGGCTGGCTGGCTGGCTGGCTCGCTCGCTCGTTGCCTGCAATTGATTTCTCGTTTTAATTGCAGCATTGTTGCTATTGTTGTTGCTGTTGCTGTTGCACGGCATCACAACAATGACGGTTGTAAACGGTAACGATGATTAAATCGATCTTCACGATGATTATCAATTGCAGCAATAATGTTTGGTCAAACATACAGAGTGTTGGATTGCGGTCGACTGTTTTTTGGATAAATCCACCGCCATCGATTGTGAATACAAGAATTAAAACTTCCGCCTGCAGTGGCAAGGACCTCTAATCATTCTCTGCGGGCACAGACAACTGCCCAATGGATTGTGAGTCACAATGGCCCACCAATACCAACACGAACTCACTCTATCCATCGAAATGACACAAAGTTTTCGATCTGAAGTTCAGTGTAAAGTCTAAAACGATTTGCAGAAAACGTTTTTCCAACTGCCATCAAATACGCATCTTATGCCCAAGTGGCAATGGCCAATGGCCAATGGCACGACCGCCGCTTTAATGCTCCACAGTGTGTTGTATTTACTTTTCCTTCACACAATACCAAGAAGCCACGAGTGGTGAGCGGCGACGCGGGGTGACTGTTGTAATACTCGCATTAATTGTAAGCCATAGATGGGGAGTTTTACTACAAATTTAATTGATTTTTATGTCGAATTTCCAGTCCGACCACTACACCAATCATTAACTTCGTTCAGTTGGCGAGTGCAGGCACCAGCAGCAGCAGCAGCATTCACATTGCACCGTGTTGTCTTACCGGTTTCATAAAATTGTCGACGTTGTCGGGCGCTGTTGCGATTGAAATTGTTGTCGTTGAAAGAAAACAAACACAGAAAACTGTAACATTCATTCCTCAGAGCCGAGGTATTTTGGTATTTGTTGCTTTGCATTGGATTGGCTTGGATTGGAGTTAGCCTACGCCTTTTGCTATTGACCACAGTCACATATGGACCACAGTTGCTTGCATGTACGTTGGCAGCGCGATCAGTCACGGTTTCTGTGTGGATATTTGCGGAAATTGTATTCATATTTTGGGACAAAATGCTGCCTTTCATGTCCAACAGCGAAAGCGTGGACGTACACCACGAGAAGTCGACTGCTTAGACTGTTCCTTGGATCCGTCTTTCGTTTACGGTTACAACATTCAAGTGATCACACGGTTGCCTTGATGGCCAAGTGATAGCCCATCGTGTGGATCGATTTGTACACCTTGTAATACAGGTAATACTTTGGCAATTGTGAGATGTGGGTTAGGTAATTAGGTGCGATAATCCAAGATTCATATCAAGATAATTTTCAATGGTCGATTCCATAAATTTCGCCCAGCAATCTCAATATCATGCGACGAGTAACAGAGTAGTCTCTTAAGTCACGTGAAGCGTATTTCCTTTGGTTCAGTCTCCAATCTGGTGCTGCTTTGTAACAATCGGCAACTCTGGCACAGATTCCTTTAGTTATGGATTCCTTTAGTTACCTCGAAGTTACCTTAGCTTCTACTCTCTGAAATTGTCGTCGTCGGCCAATCCACAAAAGCATTTCCCCCATTGGGCTGGCGTCGTGTGCCGCATGTCGCATGTGCCCAATAGAATTGCTGAACATGTCAATTATGTTAACGTTTTAATCGTAACTCGGTATCATGTAACGCAGCGTACTTGTATTACGTTTCGTATTCCGGCACGGGGAACGTGGGCCGGGGGCCAATTTATACATTACGAAGACTTCTCAGCCAAACTCCGAATGGATCGTCGTTCTGTTGCGGCAAAGGAAAAGTCGTTACATTTCAGTATTCGCGAACGGACCTTCGAACTCACTCCTAATCCGACCCACGTGTCATTGATGCAGGCGTGGGCGAGAGGGCGGTGTAGATTCCTTCGTTTTCGATTATCTGAAGATGGTTCGTGTGGCGCCGTGTTGCGGCTTGTTTGGCTGAAAGCTGACAGGAATTTGCGTGTGGAACTTGCGACGAGTAGCTCCGGCCGCTCTCTACAGAGTTTCATTCAAGCATTCCCACAAACCCCCCCCTTGGACAGCCAATGAACGACAACGTTAGATTGTTGCTAACAATTTCACCTAATCGAATTGAATGCAAATGGCAATTTGAGAGCTTGCCAGACAAATGCGTCGCAGATATACAAATGATAGGCCACTTTGTGTTTATCCGTTTGTCGTCGACATTGTTCAGCCATTTGTCAACTTCTTGTGACATTCACCATTCGTAGGCCTCCCAACTCCAGGCATATCAAAGGACAAAGGGCTCACCGATTGGGAGCGAAGAGAAGGGGAGAACCTTCGGTTGGTTGTTACAAATTTATTTAGTAGACTTTCACTCTGGTCTCAGCATAAATCTTTCAGAGATGTGTTGCAACAACAGTCGCAACAAATAAGAACCGTTTAATCGTTGACTGCACAAAGCAATTTGGCCATTGTTGTGGTCTTTCGGCGGGCGGTGAGGGGGACTGGGGACAATTGGCCCGGATATTGTTGTCACAAATAAAAATTCGCTATTATTGTCATGTACAACCTTTTACACGACGAAACACACAAAGCCAACCCACAGACTGCGCGGACAACAAGCTAGAAAAAAATGGAGCAGACAGGTCGAGACGAATCGGAGTCGCCCTAAAGGGGCAGCAGCGACTACGACTGGGACCGGATGCAATTAAAAAGTCCGAATCTTTTGAATATAAGTGCATCATGTAAATGTGAATCGGGTTCTTTAAAATGTGTCCGTTGTCACAAGAAAGTTAGTCTAGCTCTCTAGCTTTTCGTAGGGTATACAAAGTGCTGCCAACGCTTTGTCAATAATCACAGTTTCCTCCCCATATTTGTTTAGTTTGGCAGCTCTCACTTAATTTCAGCGATTTTCCTGAGGACCTGATTACGTAACCTTTGACGGTTTCCGTTTGGTGCAGCCAACTGCCTGACCAACTTTGCCTAGCGTTCGTCCGCTCGCAGAGGACACGAAAATAGACGGGAATAGACAATAAAGTCACAACATCCTAACCAAACAAAGAGGAGAAATAACAAAATTTCTCAATTTTTCCATGGGCAGACCAACCAGTCGCACATTTCCATGAGTATGTGTATTAGAGTGGGTCATTCGAATGCTCCACTCCGACTGTCATTTTTGCAGAATAACAAGGCGTACCTCGTTTTCTTAGCGACCGCCGCGACGATTGGAATTCTCTTAGGGGTCTTATGAATTCGTCAACAACGGAACAACAAGCGTTCTATTTCAACGACTGTTTATGTAAGGAAGCTCGACATTAGAATCCTTAGAAAGAAGAGTCGACACTCTGCTGACGGGAAATTCAACTAGCTCATGCTTTACAGTGTTGATGATCGGCACAGGATTCGTTTAGACTTTTCGAAACAGGATTTTCCCCCCTTGAAAACACCGAACCACTGTCTTCGCATGTTTTACTGTGGAAAATCTAAAATTCATCCACCTTTCGAAATCCTTTAAAAGCCACCAATGGTATCCAATAGACCAAGACCAGTTTGGACGTTTTTTTTTTTTTTTTGTTGCCATTCGAAAGTAGAAATGACCGACCTTAATGTACACATGTGGTCGTCGTACGGTACTTGCTGGCGACATTCGTTGCCAACATTTGGCTACATAACGGTGTTATTTGAACTCATACTAAAATACATACGTAGCCTGGGTGTGTGTGTGTGTGCATACGTATATGACTAGGGTGACCAGTTTCGATGAAACCGCCACATTGTTGTAGCAGCATTTTTGGCTTGCTGACCAAATTCAAAATGAAATCGACAGACGCAACTCACAAAGAATATCCGTTGGCCACTCTAAATGGGTTAGTGGACCACTTTAGTGCATTGTTCCTTTTGTGACATTTCGTATGTGTGTGTGTGTTTTTTTCCTTTTTACCGTTGCATTTTATTGAGTTGTTAATAATTTGTTTATGAAAACATCCACGAGCCACCAATTTATTGTTTGTGTACACACACATACACTGCAGATGTGTATGTTGGCATGTGTATTGGTGTGTGTAGTGATGCACTCACTATACATACGTATGTATGTATTTAGTCGTAGATATGTTTGTGGGGGTTTTTACTTTTCCCGATCGGTCTAAATTCTGCCAATTCTCTGTGCAGAATGCCACAGAGTCATCGCTACGATGACCAAAGGTCCCTCCCATACGTTGGTCTGTACCGGGGTAAGGGGTGAGTAAAACATAGTAATACAAACATATTAAAGTGTTTTTCTTTTTGGTCATTTATTTATTTAGCCTTAATTAATTCATTAGCAAATTGTGTACATTGCAAATTTGCTAAAATATCGCACGTGCGTTGTGTAAATATTAAGTTTTTATGTCCTCCGCCACCGGATGTGGAGTATGCCGAAGATGACATTTCATTAGCAAACACCTTCAAATACTGACGTCATGTAGTCTGGATCATCGTAAATTCCAAGGGAATCTTTCAATGTTCGTCCTTCAGTTGAAATCGTGATGAGATTGATGGGGGGATAGAAACGAAACAAGGTAGGACTCTGTATTTTAATAGACGAGCGGCTGGGAGAGATCGACAAAGATCTCCCTTCTTCCACACTCTCTTCTAGCTTAGGTTTGCTCTACAATCTGTTGTTGGTCGGGGCCTGCTTTGTAAACGATTTCCCAGCACTTTGGTCGTCTGCATGGCTTCGTTAATTCGTTATACCAAGCGGGTGGATTCGCCCAGTAGGGTGATCGTTTATTTTTGTGAAAAGGAAGCTGAAACGTCTACCAATTTCACCGTTACATATGATTCACCTAATTATGAATGTGAATGCGGTCATCACTAGTGATTGAACACTCTGTTTGTAATGTTTATCTGCAGACGATTACTTCCTCCTTTCAAAAGACAAACAAAAGACAACAGCGAAAGCTTAGCTTTGTGGCACAAACATTTCACATTCCATAGTAACAGCCAATCAATACACTTTGCGGCAAACTGAACCGAAACATACTCGAATACTTGCAACGAATTAACACTCTGATGTTACGTCCGTACGAATACTTTGAAAATCACAGCGTAACTGGCAAATCGAATAGGCTCGAGGCAGCCACACGAATGAGAACATCGGAGGTTTCTCCCGAAAACCGCATTAACATTATTTTGACATTTAAATTGGCGACTTTCAAAATATTTCCATTATCTGTTGGATTAACATTATTTTGACATTTAAATTGGCGACTTTCAAAATATTTCCATTATCTGTTGGATTCGCTGAAATTTGCCACGCCTGCTCTTTTCGGATTTTCAAGTCGACTGAGTGAGGCCCTCTGGGCATTTTCAATAAATCCTGATGAGCTGGGAAAGTAGAGTTGAGCAATATCGAACCGGGTTTGCGGTTACAATGTACACTAAATATCGCCAAAGAAACCAACTGCAAGCGGCATATTTGCTCTTGTTGTTGTTGCCGTTGTGGTTGTAATTGCCTACTAACATTTTGTTAAATAAACTGTTGCCATTCAAAAAAAATTGAAGCAGACACAAAAAACCCAACGATCTTCCGACAAAGGCGAAACCTCAGGAAAAGAAGTTCACTTTACATTTGTGGACGGAACGATGTGCAGCGCAGCTTTAATTTTTTTGTCTTGGTTCAAACGGATGTCTGAGTCTCTGTCCCTGCGAATGACATTTAAAGTTGGGTTTTTTGCTTATGTCATTTCATGGTTGGCTTCTCAAGCGACTCGCATCGCCTAATGACGAACGGTAGTGAACTCTGGTGAGTAGTGAACTCTTTGCGACCCTTCAGTATTATAAGGGCAACATCAAATACATTGCTGGTGTCATGTGCTCGCCAAGATCCTTCACTTTTAGGGTTTTAGATTTCCCTTGAAGATCCATTCAGTAGATGAGCATGTCCCTGCTGGATTATTTTGTATCGTTTCCTGTTCCTTTTTTAAACAACTTTCCCGATTACATGTCACTTATGTAGAAAATATCGGCATAATACGAACAATAATTAAAGGAACCAAAAAATCCATTGGACCGAATGCAACAAACATCGAGGACAATGTTTGCTGGTGAGTTTTGCTGCAGTAAAAGTAAACTTTTGTGGTTGCCACCGTCGTATCGTCGTCGTATCACAATCTATTCGCCCACAACATCGACATCCGCAGATACGCTCCGACAATTCCGCAAGTAAATTGACTGCTGGTGTTGGTGGTATTGTTGGTGTTGGTGCTACATCGAATACTTATAAATGTAGCCTCTGTCGCGCCACTCGATCATGGCTTGTATACAACAACAAAAACACGTACAACTTCGTTTTCAATTAGTGCCGCTGCAAGGACTACTGTAAAATTCAATTACGTGCAACATCGAATAGAGAGCGAACGGTTGTGGACAAGGAGGAACGTGGACAATTTCTTTGTGTTCCTTTTTTTTTTGAATTAACTGACAGTCGGTTGGCCCGGTCCATTACTAGTTATTTACGGGATCCTTTGAACTCGACGGACTAAAACAGCCCATCAGAGACGAAGTAAGGAAATGTCCCCACACCGCTACGGTTGTACAGCGCATATCCGTGCCTTATTACGTAATTAATTCAATTGATTATCGCAACTGATTGCTCAGTTCAGCTGTTTGCATTGTTCGATGTCAAGATTCGTTAGTTAGTTGGTCAAGGATTCGACCATGTTGGCCTCAAGTGGTTGCGATTCCACAACTGAATTTTGTTGTTAAAAAAACGTCAGAGAACCTGAATACATCACAGTCGCTACACATTCGCCCTGATTGCGTCTTGATGTCACCAACCCATTTGCAGTTATACACACAGGCACATACGCATACATGCGGCCCGTAAACTCCTCGTGCGTATGATTAATAAGAATTAAAATTGCGCATACATCATACGCTCCAGATAGCTGAGCAGTATGACATTGTGGTGGTTAACGCTCTGCTGCGCTCCGCTCTGCTTCACATCACATCGAGCACAAAGTGTGTATTGTTTCTCTAAACGCTTTTTTGTTGCGTTTTCGTTGTCGTCTTTAGCATTTAAAATATGTGCATATTGAATGTAAATCATGTCATTGACTCAAGTGGATTATTCAGCGCTGCTGCGAGTACACGACACACGACACAAAGCACACATGTCCTGTAGATGCGGACGACAACAACATCACTCAGCAGCATCAGCAGCAGCAGCAGTTGGAACTGCAGTAACACGAGAAGGACCAAGGAACGCAGCTGCACAAGACAAAAGTGTAGCACTTGTCACTTGTTTGTCAATAGGTCAAAACCTTTAGGCCGTCAAATGTGTGCTCTTCAGAGTTCGTGTGTGTGTGTGTGTGTGTGCATTCGTCGTATCGTTTTAATATCAGAGAAGCTGACAAAGTGTGGCCAGTGAACGTTTGGAGAAGACGTCCATTTGACCATACGAAGAACGTTAGATGCCATCGATGTTCGTGGGTTCAAAGAGATGTCGAGATCATATCCACCAGTTTTGAGAGTCTTTGCCAACGGTCCACTGTCCCACGGGCAATTTGGAACGAGGGCGAGCAGTACAAAGCAGATCATTTTCTTTTCACTGCCATTTTTGCTGTGTGTGCTGGGTTGTTTAACGGATTAAACCAACAAAACACCACATGCAGTTCGTTTAGCATGCTCAGCACCGTAAGTGGATCTGACGGAGATGATACTCAAATGTTGTCTACCCCCCCTCCCCCCACCACCCGTCTGTGTCTCGTGGGTGACCTGGCCATAGACACATAACTTGGCAGTCTATTTTCCGGAGGACAAAACGTACAAAAAGACGTTACTGCTGTTGTGCAATCCCCACCCACATCGACGTTGTTTGCCATGAACAACCTGGTATTTGTTCGGTACAATGACACAGCCTTTAGGCAAAGCAAACCACACACACACACACACACATAGGGAGCACAACGGACGAGAGATGAGGAGAAACGTGTTCGGAGAAACAGCAAAAACAACAACAACAACCACAAAAAAAAAAAGAAACACCCATTAACAATAGCGATGTATGAAGGCCACTGGAGCACAACCAGGCAACATGAAGGCTTACTACAGACACACATCGAGATGTTCGTAGTAAAAGAAGAAGCAAAATCTGGTTCACTGTGACAGTAATCGAAGTTGTCGATGCTCGCTAAGGCAAATCCATAAAGACGAGTGTCACAAATAGAACAACAGGCTGCGTTAAGTATTCGGGGTGATCGGGATTTTTGTCGTTCGGAGCCACCTCTGCTATTGTGTGCCACACATGTGTGCCGAGATGCGGTTCAATGCGTTCCTTGTCTTTCGTTGTCTGTCGTCCGTGAGACATGTGAGTGATGTTTTGGGTCATTAGTAAACAAACAGGGTTACATTATGATGTAATTAGTCCGGGAAAAGCCAGGAAAAAACAATCCAAACACTACTCGGGTCGGGCGAAAGTTTTTTTTCCCAACTCAATACTGACATAATTAGCACCAGACAACAGCGTACTAATGAGGATGCCAACTAATCGAGACATCGTCCGCAGCCCCGGGAATACGGAATGCATATGTCTGTAGTTGTGTACACATGTACGTGTATGCGTAGATGGTATAAACACTTGAATGTTTTAATTCCTCTCAAGCATCTGACGCCCTTTAATTGTTCGGGGACAGAAGATTGTCTCTGTCATTCGAGGATTTACTGTGAGGACAATTTCATTCCGATTACTCAATTCCAGTTTATTGTCAAGCGTTTTATTTAAACAGGCTTCTCCAGGCTTCCAAATTAAATCAACTCTGCGCGAAAAAAAATTCGTTACAAATTGAATTGTGATTGGACTCCGGTTTACGTAGAAAATGCTCCAAAGAGAGCAGGCAACAATCGATTTCAATGAAGATTCTATTAAAAAATCGTTTGATCTATAGGACACAATGGTCCAGATGCAGGTAGTGTACAGGTAGTGTGATGCCCCCCAAGAGCACGAATAATCCGGAGTGGGAGTTCACGTTCCAGAGCGTGAGTAGAACGAGTAACTGGGATCTCAGACGACATTCCTTTTCTACAATTCAAAAGTGGAGTTTTGGATTAGAGCAAATGTTGTGTACATAATAAGCAAGCCCTGAAAGAATGGTATCGAAATGTTAACACGGCTCCAGTGAGCAACACACGACTTGTCACTCACCTCTTGGCGCTTGAAGAGTCTCAACCAACCTGAGCTAAACGATTTGCTGGTATGAGGCACCATTAAGCACCATTGACCTAGATGAACCCAATGATTATTTTGTGAGCTCACTTAGATCGAATGAACTCGAATAATTAATGTGTATATGACAATGAATTACACATGTTTACATACAAATTCGTATATGGATTTAAATGCGTACAATTCGAAGACACTGGGGGTGTGGAAGAGGACCTCCCGTCGAGTGTGCTGTGTTCTGCGGTCTAGTTGTTCTGAATACGAGTTAAATGCGGGTACTCGCTACAACAAAAATGAATGTCTAAGTCTAGGGCAAGTTCTATGAAAATCTCTCTCTATATAACCGTGGGTCCCGTGCCACTTTACCCCAAATTCAGCTTTCTTCGGAAAGTATGGGTTTCCCAATATCGAGCAAGCCTTTCGTGAGATAGAGCCAAAAACCGTCAACGAGGTGGTTGCGCCGAAAAAGCCATCCAATGCAGCCAGCCACAGAAATCAGATCGTGTTCCCTAAAAATAATGGGAGTGTTTGCTTATGCGTATAGAACAATAATAATATTCTCGAAATCCGAGGAAATCTCATCAAATGCATTCGAAAGTCGTTACTCACAATGAATCGAGTACACCTTTAAGCCAAATAACCGGGTACTCTTGGCCAATGCTAAATACTTTGCCAGCAATGGACACATGACTTACTCGTACATCTGTCCATGTACACAGGCACCCAGACACACACACACACACACACACACACATATGTATGTATGTGAGTATCGCGGAACCTCATGACTGAGAATCATAAAATGTCCATTATATGTTTTTTTTTTGTTTTGTCTCTTATTTTGTACAATTTCCATTTTCATTACAAACCAAAAAAACCAAACCAAACAAAAAAAAAACAAAACAAGGAAAGTCATATTTCTATTAATATTCTGCTCCTCTTTCATGTTCTTCGATAATTTGTATACTCGGGCTTCACCCACCAGGGATGCAGAATGCGGTTTTCACAAATTGTACTATTAGTTGTGTACTGTTTTTTTTTAATCCCATTGTACTAAATTGTCTTTTTTGAAATACGACTTAAATTATATGTGTATACATCTAGATTGGCGAGTTTTTTTTCATCTACTGTGTTGTTAGTCAATTCAAATTTCTAGGACTTTGGCTTGTGTGTGGCGTAGGACCCTGCTGTACGTAGCCACAAACTTCACAGTAAATATTTATGTTTTCTGGACAATCAGTTGTTGAGATCTGAATGTAAAGAGAATTTTCCAGGACCTACTACTTCACGCTAATTCTTAGACAAAGTTTTACCAGCACGAATTAGATGACTTCAGCAAATCCTTTGTTTCGATTCGATTGGAGAGACAGTCGAAACAAACAGTCTGTTCGTCTCTTCTGGTTCTTTTTTTTATTATATTTCGATACAAAAGTATCCTTTCCACATTTGCCGGTAAACGTGGAATATTCGTCTACCAATTCGTGAGATATCAACAAGTGCAGATGTACTTTGACGGTCGTCTATTCGGATGTTTGAGGCTCCGCCACACCTTTTTTTAGTTTCCTTGGGCAAGGAAAACTCGGCCACTCTCCCAACCGGGGAAAAAATACACTTAATTTCTTCGAGTTTTTCCACTTTCAATCTGACTTGCTTCCCTTTTTTTTCTCTACAATCCTCTTCGAATTTTACACACCACGAGTGATGAGTCTGCCTGTGTTTACATTTATTTGGCGGTGTTCTTCTTTTCAAGCGAGCTCGAGCGACCAGAAATACTCAACGCCTGTCAAGAAATTACAGTTGACGTCGCTAGTGAGACAAAGTTTTCTTTTTTTCGTGCAATGTCAATTTTTTTAAATACGCATTGCTAAACTAGTCGCATAGTTCGGGAAAGTGTACAAGCGTACCAAGTTTTGGCATCCCTGTTACACACAGACAGGCGGTGGTGGTGGGAGTGAAGGTGTGGGTGTAGGTGGAAGTGTAGCATACTTTCTGGTGTTCCACGGCAATATTTCCATTTAAATGCGCTTGTTTTTCCTAACAACTTCGCCTGCCCAGAAAAAAAAACCGAAATTGTGAAAAATGTCCGTTTTCTTTTTATATTAAAAACAATGTGGTTGTGGACTTTGTTGTTGTTGCTGTTGTTTTATGTGCCGTCCGTCCGCCCGGTCTTTGTCTGTGTCCGACTGCCCATTAAATCCCGTGTATATAAAGTGAAATGTTAAACCTTTTTAATGTCGACAATTTTCATAATGAATGAATGGCAAAATATTTTGACAACAATGAATTTTAGAGCAAATAAATGAAAGCCACAGCGGACTGGAGTATGAAACACTGAGACACTGGAATTACATTCAGTCCGGGTGTCCAGGACACCAGTACACCGGCGGTTTAGTAATGCCAACTGGGTGTGGACAAATGTGACGTCAGGAGTTTAGTGGGACTGTGTTCCGGAAATCTGTAAATTATGCCATCCAACAACTCACACGCCACAACTGGAGTCAAAAGGCGTCAAATTATATATTTCGATATTCTGACAAACCGAAGAACCCCATGTTTATTGATTACCCAGAAGCATTAAGCTTTGCCTACTAATGCAATAAGAAATACCCCGATGGCCATTAACTCTCGAATGCCACGATATTCGTCCCGCTGCTCCACTTTGGATGTACCCGCATGTTCGTAAAAAAGCTTTACAATTATGTGCGAATTTGTGATGGCAAAGACGTCAGGGTTTGTACCATGCCATGCATGTCAGACCCGTTTCCAGTCTCTCTAATCCGGATTTCAATTATAATGTAATCACAATTTTCACAAATTTACCCGTACATGCCAAACACAAATTTGAATATATTTTGTTGTTGTTTGCTTTCTATCTCTGCTTCTTGCCTAGCCCCAGCTAGAGTTCAGATGTCGTGACAAATGTATGTTTCATACAACAACAACAACAACAGCAGCAGCATCAGTGGCAGTGGCGACGACGGTGGCAGCAGCAATGGCAACGAGACAACTGAATTAAATAAATTTCCCAACGAAACGTGTTACCTGGCAATTTGAGAGACAAAGACAACCTAATGTTGCACATAAAGATTAGCCGGGTAATGCAAAGTTTAACGCCACCAACACCAGCCAACAGCCAGCTCAGCCGCAGCAACAAAATATGGAGCTCATGGGTTACCATGGCAGAGATAAGTGGAATACTGCCTTGAGTGAAAACGTGCACGATCCCTGAATCCAAAAAAAAAAAACAAAAAACACAAGCAATGAGCGTCAGACCCATAAAAGTCCGCCGAATTCAATTCAGAGACGCATAATTGTCAAAAACAGTTTCTTTCAGCCACCGACCGAGTAAAATGAAACATCTTGGAATCAGTCGTCGACGTCTATCTGTGTATGTATGCAAGTGTAATGGTATTAGTTGAGCGCAACAAACAAACCACGATTGCACAAAACATGCACCACAGCCACCACCAACGCCGACTCGACTCGAGTCAGTCTGTCTGTCTGCCTGCCTGGTTGTCGGCAGTGATGGTGGCGGTGGCGGTGGTATGCGCGACTGGCAACGCACCTTCATCTGCAGAAGTCTTCAATTCATGGAAGAAGATTCGCTTGGCGGCGGACCCTACCCCGGCAGCCACATTCTGGTGGGGTACGACGGAAAGCATAAACGCAACCGTAACAACATCGGATTGTGGGCTAACGAAAATGTGCAACATGCCCAACGTCTTCTCCAAGTGAAACTTGTGAGCTACCGAAACCCAGAAGCTGTTGTTGTTGTTGCTGTGAGCCGCTTGGCAGGCAGACACACAGACAGACAGACAGACATCGAATGAAATTGAAAGTAAATGAAATTTTTAATTTACTTGCGAACGAACCAAACAACTAAATTAGAAACATTCATTCGTTCGTACCCAAGAAAAATGCCAAAATAAAATAAAATCCCCATTTGCTGTGAACGAGGGCCATGACGCTGACGCTAGAGATAAATGTGGAATGAGTGGTGATGTGCTGACGATGATTCGATTTGGACGAATTAAGTGTAACTCCCTCCGACACATAGAGATGAAAATGAAAACAAACAGTAATCAAATCTTGCAGGCATCTTTAACGCAACACGTTTTATGTTTTATGTTTTACGTCTTTCGTTTGCCTTTGTTTTGTGTTTCGTTTATTCGCCAGTCACGCTTGAGAGGTGCAAATTATGGATTGCGTGGACCTTCGCCAAAGCAAGGCAGTCAAACGCGAAATACCAAAATGGAACATGTCCACAGACACACAGACCGTCGAGTCTACGATGAGCAATTAAAATGCGCCGACTTTTTCGAAAAGAGCAGAAAAACAATGGTAAAAAGAAACAATTATTTCATTTGTTGGTCCCACATGCGTTCAAAATAAGTTTTCTTTAGTGTTCGGCTCCCTAATCGCGAATTAAAGGCCAATGTGAATTTCCGCCGAATAATCCCAACTGAATGTTTTCTTTGAAATCGACCAAGAAATTGAATTTGAATTGTCTGACATTTTTATTCTGACATTTGCACTGTCCAGGTCATGTCCTAAAACGACCCATAGACGACACATGCGAGTTCAACTTCTGTGCATTTTGTTATTGCGGACCAATGAAATCAATGTATTTGCTAAAAAGCGATTTATGCCTTAGACACAAAGAGCTGCTCTAAGCTGCGTTTTGTCGATCTTCTGAAGAAATGTCACATTTCCATTCGATCAACGAATATTGTGTAACATGTCCACCGGAGCTCGATCGTCTTAGGACTTCAGACGTATCCACAATTCATCGTGTAAGACAGAGTGAAGTCTAAGAACAGAAGATTAATTTCTGCAAGAGTTTTGCGAATTAATTGCCGTCTAAACGAGTGTTGTTTTATTGGCCAATTTGCCAGATTAGCTTTGAGCCTGCGTAGACGGGCACTACTTTTTTTATTTGTCGGTTTCACTTTAATTGTTACATTTGTGGAAATTATAAATTTGAATTCTTTTCCACTGACTAGTTTTGTGCAGTTCTTCGTCTTGCCTTTCACACGGCGGATGTTTACGGTTCGTGGGTGGTGTGAAGAGGAACGGACGTTGTTCTATGGAATTCTAGTCAAATACTCTTTAGTTCGGCACCAAAACTCCCGATGTTGCTAATTGTTTAATGATACCTTCGGATCGTCGCATTCAGCTTGACTCTATTTAGTCTACACTATTTACATGTGATTGAGATCTTTTTTTTGCTTTTGACTTTCCAGATGTGAGCAAGAACCCGAACTTACGATAGTTAAGACTCTGGCTTTATGTTCACCGGACAGAGACATGGCATAGCTGGCCAGCCGATTTGCTGAGCATGAAGATCTCGCTGAAGCCTTCATAAATAACCCACGTATGTTTGTACCCACACACACACACACTGAAATGTACGCCAGTATGTGTGCGAGTATAACATTCTGCTACTTGGCATTTGTTGATAAATAGTTGTAAATTTATTAAGCTTATGCAAATGAATGTTACAAATATTTATCTTTCAACCAACCATCACAACTGCTCCCTGTCCATCTATTGTGTCCTCGCTGTCGCTGGCGCTGCCGCTGCTGCTGTTGCTGCTGGTTTAGTCTTTCTCGACACTCGCATTTGCATTGCTGTGGCTTAAGCTGGTAAATTGTGGACCAGTCAGGACGCTGCAGTCCTCATTCGTCAGAGTGATGGCCGACGAGAAGGGATTTTGGTTTTCCATGCGTTTTTTTTTTTTTTTTTTTTTTGCTATCCGGTCTGTCCTTTTGTCACATTAATAATGATACAGTGAGGATGAGGTGGTGGTCTGTGTGTGGGCGGAATGAGGTGTTTCTAATTCGGATTTGCTTGCTGCAAGCTTGTTATGAATGGCGTTTTTTTTTGTGTGCTACGAGTACGAATGGAATTAATTTCAGTTGTGCTCAGCACTGGATTTGGTGATAGGAGAAGATTTAAATGAATATGTTTTTAAGCAGCAGCATTGCTAACAATTATCTCTGTTTTTAGTTTAGGTCAGCGCAATAAAGTTGCCAGCCCTTCCACTGGCAGAATATTAACGGACAAGTTGTTAACTCCCCTCTCAATTATAAACTTTATATGATTTCATTTAATAGTTGCTTAATTTTGTTGTTACTAAATATGTTTTGTTATGTATGTGTGTGTGTGTGTGTGTGTTGGGTATTTCTATATCCTTTGAAAGGCGACCACCGTTGCCACAGAAGCGTGTTTTGTTACGGGTTGTACACCAGCAACGACACATTCCGAGCACATAATGGGCTCTGAGCTCTGTTCGCTGGTCGTGTGGTTTACATGTTTTGTTTGCCACAAAAAGTCCACTACGTGGTCACCACATAAACACAATTGAGAGTGATGCGAATCCAAATAGGCCTTTTTGAATTTTCATAGACGTTTGCGTTGATTAAAAACATTCCATTTTTATACATTTTGCCAGAATCGACTCTAAGTATATTCTCTAATTACAGTTTACTCATTACGAAGTTGTCCCACCATTTTCGCTGGCTTGTGATTTGTACGAAGCGTTCATTCAGGCCCCACGTACATGTGATCGAACTCATAACATGGCGCTCACAAAATCAGTTGCAAATCGGCTGTCATAGGATTCCAAAGGAATTTCCATCGACTACCTTCTTTCGACATCGCAAACTGCCCTTATGCTGCACAAGAAACACCTCGGATTCATATCACCCGCATCATTTATCTTCCTCAACGATTATGGCACGACAGTTAACCGAATGCCACAAGGAAAAATGTTTCTTTACATCGATGGGTTTTTACTTTAATTCGGCAAAGTTACGGAAAACATTCTTGTACGGCGGGAAAACTAAACAAACCATCGAGTATTTGAACTCACACACACACACACATCCAAGATATGCTGTAGAGAAGGCAGAGTGTGGTCCTTACTTTGGCAGAACTGAAATACATGCTGTAAATCCGAAACTCGGAACAAACCAGCATCCAAGAGAGATGGCCATCAGCAATAATATTGTAATATCGAATATAAATCCAAAAGAAACAAAAAATGCAGAAGGATATCTAGGAATTGCAGGCAGAACGGATGAGGTTTTAAGTGACATAAACTGATGTGACACAGTGCCTTGAATGTTACATATGCCAGTCGAATATGGAGACTGATATTAATCTGTTTGAAAGCATGGTCTACCAGATCGTAGCTGGGTTGAGTTGGGTGAAGACCAAGAGAGTAATCTCTAAGCCAGGTACAACTTCTGTAGAAAGGCAGTAGCCGTTCGAAGCCGGCTTTAAACACGGATTCCAGTTTCGTCATTTCCTTCATGGAATGTTAAGGGAAATAAGTAAGTAAGGCGGACAATAAACATACCCGTGGGTTACAAGACGAGAATGAAGACAATCTCATCCACGCCCACTCTAATTGTCCCAATCAGAACTTGTGAGACTTCGTATTTAGAGGACTTTGTTCTGTCCACTGGATTGATATGGATTTAGTTGATTCCCGAATGATTGAAAGCTGCCTTAACACACAGAGATTTTGGGTGTTACAAATGTTGAGCCTCTTCACACCTCCACTTACCCGCCAATGTAGAACTCTAATTACCTGCAACTGTCGACAGTCAGACAGACAGACAGAGCGAAAAGTTTACTTTTGTACAAAAACAAACTTGAGAGTTTTATTATACGATTGCTTGGAAGGATGCCTTCTATCCACTTGGAGCGACGCACAGCGTCAAATGTTTCCAGTTGTTTTCTTATAATTACGCTCAAATTACCGTTATTAAGAACTCTCCAAAAAGTTGTCATTAATGTCGTCTTGTTGTACGCAAACAACAACAAACGCACCAAAGAAAAGTCCAACTTTCAATGGGGCCATTTGGCGTACTCGGGGTGCTTCTGAAGTGGGGGCGGGGTGGTTGTAAAAGTGCTATAATTATGTTAACAATGACTGGCAGATCACTTACAGCACCTATTGTTTGGCGGGGCGGGGAGGGGGAGGGGGATGATGATGATAATGCCTGTGATATGAACGTGAATGGGCATAGTTTGAAACAAAAGCCAGCACTTGCTGGGTCTTCTACATTTGCAATTCATTGCATCTTTTCGTCATCTTTAGAAATTAATTCATTTAGCCCGTCCAGTCAGTCATTCTGCCATTCATTAGGAATTATCAAAATCATATCATCAGTGGCACTTGACTTTTCATTAAGAGACTTCAGATGCCATCCAGCTGTGCCACACGACATTGTCGTCATATACGAAAGAGCTACAGAACGTGAGACAGTGGTTGGTGTAGAAGGGAGGTTGGGAGTAACAGACTCTTATTAGAATACTCTTTGTTTCAAGCAAAAAACCAATTGAATTAAATCCTTCTAAAGGTGCTCCAAAGGGTATTTCGATAAGACGGCACAAGTATTCCGTGTCCGGATCAAATTTCCCCTGAAAATTCCGTGTGATGTGGAGATGTGGTGAAGTGTAATGGCTGCTCGGCATTCTAAGTCTTTTAATGCGTCGTTTATTCACCTTAAATCGCCTCAAATGTAATACCCCTTGCTCTTTTTTAGGAGGTCCGCACAAGGAAGTGAATGTGATAAGTTGACCCAGTCATTTGTAACACCGGCAGTTGATGAACACATTCTAAATAGAATGCGATTTTTCTTCGCTATGGACTACAAGACGATAATAACGATTGTGCCGCCGTTTGGTAGTTATTTTACTTTCTGGGGGATTTCTGTGGAGCCTACCGGTGGAGGGATGCATACGATTCGTCATAACCGCTTTAAACACCATTTGCCCCTATTCATTTATTCCTTTGTACACACACACACACATATTTACATCCATCTGTATGTACAAATATGTATTAATTACATTTTGTAATTGTATTTCAGTTTGCGTTCGTTTAGGGACGGTAGAGAACAATTTACTTCCCTTCGCATCCGTATTCGTACGTAAACACACACACACACACTCTCACCATTGACGATTTCAGCTTTATTTTCAGTTTTTGCCGTCGCATAAAAGTAAAACTGTGAACGTGACTTAAGAATAGGACACGTATGCCAAAAAGGACCAACTCCGTCCGTCGCTGCACAGCAACGTATGGAGTTCTAAAAAAAACGTACCATCTGTTTTATGTGTCAATTGATGTCACATGCTTGTGTCACTAGACTCCTGTGTACCCTTCTGTGCAAACCGACCCATTGCAGGAAATGGGGTTGCGAAAGGCCTGGTCTGTCACGTGCCCCGTCACAGAGTAGGCCAAGTCAGTGCTTCGCAACAGAAGCAAAAACGTATTCGAAAATAATATTACTCTAGTCCATCGCCCAAGTAAAAATTTAAGAACCAAATACTTTTAACTGGATCGTGCGCTTGACCACCGAGTGTGGGGTTTTTCGTTTGAAAATGTGTTGCAGGGCAAATGGAAAACCACACGCAATCAAATCGAGCTTTATTAATATCGTCAGCGATCCAAGAGCCTCCACTATATGTTTGGATACCCCTTAACTTATTTCCTCTTATCTACACGACAGCTGGTGACGTCATTGAGTTATTGAAAGGGAATTGTGTCGAATGGATTTTGTATGGCGCTAACTTAAGTCGTTGTCAAAAGCCGCCAGCCCATGCTGTTAGAAGAGCGAAATATCCAACGCTTCGATCGAAATGTGTACCCGAGTGATGGAAATGCCATGCTCAAATTTGACATATCTCAATTATTCTGGGCATTTTTCATCAAATAGTACATAGTACCTATTAGGCTGTCTGTAATGTATAAGATAGTCCTTGCAATGCTAATGCCATTTTCGCAATCTACCGCTCCAACTCACTTTGAATCCTGTCCACATTTCTGATGACGTCGACCTTCAACGGTTTGGAGCTTTCGGAATTGTCAATCAGGCCCCTTTTTAAGAAGGCCTCCGGAATTACGCATGTGTACGTGCAAATACACATATTTACGCTCAAAAGGACATCGCAACACAGCGCAGACGTTTTAAAGCAGTGAATTGCAGTGTGTTTGTATGTGTTGGAATCGGCACACTTGGCAAAAGGTTTAGCATTTGGCATTCGTAAAGGAAACCAATTGACTCTCGGTGTGAGCATTTACTCAAAAAAGGCATAAGAAATTAAACTGAATAGAACACGCTGGTCTACATACTTCACTTAACATTCCATGGAGGAACTTCTCTCGTGATCAGTGAGCTAGATACGATGTAATTTGTATACCCACTGACCGAGGGCCTGCTGTTGAAAGCCGGCAAGAGAACTTTTAAATGGCGTAGAGAATATTCTCCTAAAGACGCCAAGATGTGCGAGGAGGAAACAGTCGCCGTAAAATGTTCGATGGTCTTACCCGATTTTGAACCTGGGTTTACTGTGTAATAGTCGCATACACTCACACTGCCTACCTCACGTCACTACTGCACACGAGTAGAAATAATTCTGGAGCTGACTATTCAAATGCAGTCTGCGGTCATCTCCTGCGAATCGTATATTAGGAAACCAATATTATCATAATCCTCTGTCCTCGGCCTCTGTTATACATCCGACCTATCGGTTGCGATGTGCAACAGATAGCTGATGGTTGGATGGATGTGGTGGCTTGTGACAAGTGCGTGTTATCGCTGGCGAAAGGTTTCCTGAAACACCCTCCATCGCGTTTGGTTTGTAATCAATGTGTGGGACACAAAGTTGGAGCGATGTCAATGAACACGTTCGCGCAGATTCGCATAATGACCGTTTAATGATGATGGACTTTTAATGGTGCGTCCGTAAATGAAATGGCAGTTTGAGAAGCGGGGGGTGGAGATAGACAGCCATTCATTCATTCAGTCAGTCAGTCACAATCCAGGGACAACAAGCCACTTTGCTGCTCACCGCTGTCGAACTAATTTGCATAACTTTGTTACGGACATTTCATTAGAATTTCCAGGGTCTTCTATGGAAATATTATTATTATAGTTTTTAGACGCAAATTACCATAAAGTTTTACATAAGCGCTACTAATATTACAACCGCAGGGTGTGTTGATTGGGAATGATAATAGTTGGAGGTCGCTCATTTTGGGTGGTGATTGTAAAGGGTGTGCCGGCAAGATTAGAGCGCAAGTTTTGGCCGACACTCCGGTTGTTCCCATGCGAATGAGTGAATTGTGATTGGGACAGCTTCGTTGAAAGGTGCTGGGCAGGATGACGCCACCTGTTTGTTGTTGTGGTCAAAGTTGTTGCCACGTTGAATTCTAGGCCCACCCGAACATATAGCTTCCATCTAGACAGTAGCCTCAGAGAAGGTTATGAATCGTTCGCTTTGTAACTTTTGCCGTCACTCTAAAATTTGTTGTAGCAATCCCCGTTCCTATAGCCGAGTAAATCCTATTTAGGGCCTTAAACAAATATCGTTATTTGTTATTTTGATTTTTTGTTGTCCGTCTTTCGTTTCGTCCTTCTTCATCATCTTCAAACGTTCTCCACACAAACACACATACGGACACAGGACATACGTATCCTTTTCGGACAGTCATGGACAAACGAACATGAGGACCGGCAATCCTGCTGCTGCTATAAATCCTTTCATTGGGTAATTTATCGCAGCACGACCAATGGAGAAGGTAAGAGGGCTAGCACCCTCGCTTCTTCAGCTAAAAGGTTTTCCCAAATTTAATGTTCAATTTATGTAAAATAATAGAAAACCATTTTCGTACTTAAATTTATTTATAGAGATTTCCATGGGAATTTACTGTGATTTACTTTCATTTTTGTTGTTCTTGTTGGTTTTTTTTTGGTATGCATGACCCTACTTAAGGTTTGGACCTGCATCGAGTTGAGTAGTTGGTCAGCACCATGAACACATTGGATTTCCATTGTCCTCCACATTCGTGGTAATGTTTGATATCATTTATTTGACAGCTTTGCTGAGAAGGATATTCGCATTGGTGTCCATTGGCTCAAGTCATCGTTAGACCACTCAGCCAAGTCTCGTGTTCCATTGCAGGGTAGACGGAATTCGTCTTAGTCGCATAGGATTTTCTGGCTTTTGTGCTTTTTTTTTATTAATACGCTCAGCACAAAAATCGTTGAAGGAAAGGGGGGAATGGAAAAGGTGGAACGTGCACACAACACACGAAAACCGAAATTAGATTTTCCACTTGAGCTAATTTAATCCGACTACGCCGACAATATGAAAGGGGATGACTCTGACGAACAATTCCCCAGCGAGGACGGCAGGCAGGTACTTGTTGATAAGTGACTTTATTTCTAATATCACAATAGATTGCGCTGCTCGGCTATCCTCCACCGGATATACCGCAGACGCGGCGTGTACAATAGCACAACAACTGAAGGACACGTTTGTGAAGCGAACTCTGCGAGCGCGTGTGCTAGTTTATTGGACATCACTTTGCGGTAGATTGCCGGAAACTAAACGCTCTGTTTGTAGTGTATTTAATACGAAATCAAAGTCCTTTGTGTTCGGTTTCGACAGGACAATACGGAAAAACAAACATTTATCATCACATTGTGAATATGCAACATCTTAGAGGGATGCCTTGTTGTCTTCGAAATGGATGTTATAGTACGGGGTGGCACAAAAGTCATGGAGGTTTTTCCTCGAGTTGCAAACTTCCATAACTCAAACCACTAAAAGAAAATTCGAGTTTGTCCAGTTGATTCTTCCATCGGAGTCTCAGTCCTTTCTGTCTGCGCTTCTCGCGGTAATTTCGGTTGATATGAATGCCTTGACAACAAAGCCAGCATCTGGTAAAAGGACAAAAAGTTTCAAGACATCTAAACTCCTCCATGAAATGTAGGCCGGCCTGGACGAAGGATGGTATCTCAAATGATATTTTCGTTTTTGTTGTTGTTAATTGTATTCCCCTCAAAACCTTAAACATTAGCGATATATTATTGTCTTTGCCTTATCTTCTTTTCAGATACTAAAAGTAAGGCGTTTATAAGGAATTCAAACATCTAAGTCGTTCCTGGACTTTGACTAGATGACAGAGGGCTGTAGCTGAATTGTACACCACCATGTTATATTTGGACTGAATCGATAAATCAGTTTGATTAATCGTATTGCCGGAGCAGAACTTTTACCAAGGAATCGTCTACAAACAACTCTTCACTTCGAGTCCAACTATTTTTGATAATAAAATCTTTGCCAAAATTCAGCTTCACTGTAAACGTCAAATATTTCAAAACTATTGCAAAGTTATTTGTTTCCTGCGGACACAGTATTCGGAAACTATTCGTACTTGCAAATTTCATTGTCCGTCCGTCCATACGCATGTAAGAATGATGTATGTATGTCTAAATCTGGTGCTGCCCCACAGTCGTGTCACCTTTCAATAATTTACAATAAAATCTAATTTCTATTTTATTTCAGGTCGTTATTGGTGCCTTTTTCTGGACGGTGGCTCTACCCGCTGGAGGTCTGACGCCTCCACCGGTCTTCCTCAGGCCGACCAGCAACATCTTAAGCATCTTATCAATCCAGTCTGCGGTTGCGGTTCTTCAAATAAAAGGTATGTCTATTTTGTTTTTCGTTCTTTGTGGAGTTTGTCCGAAACAGGTTGGGGAAATGTCTGCTCCTTAACCCCCAGACATGGGAGTTCTAAACTACTGTCTTTATTGAGTGTGTTGGTCAAAATATCTTTTCCATTACCAGTGCGCGTACCCAAATAGGGCAAGTGATCATTCATCCAGATAACATTAGGCCAACTATCGGTGGCAGGGCTCAGCCACTCAGCTGTGTTTCGGAGCACTGTTCCTTGGTAAACGCAGAGTACTATTTCATAATTTATGTAACAGTTACTCAGTTTGCTGTGCATGCCAGTGTTTCAGGTCTCTCCATTGACTTCATTTCCATCGTTGTGTTGCTTTTCTTTTTTTTTCCATTTGCTTCTCATGATGCTGCTGCTCATCCAAAGATATACATCTTCTTTAATTTCGTTGACAGTCACGATTTTTTTTTTGTTGGCTGTTGTTTTTATTTCGAGTTGTGAGTTGTTTTTCATAGTTGCGGGTTGTCTTAGTGGGATGTGCTGGATGCAACTCTTAAATTAAATTGGAACTAAGACGCTGGTAAGGAGTGAAGGGTTTCTTCCAAAACTACTCCGAAGTGATCTATGGCCAATAGTTTGGCGGAGATCTGCACAAGATTTGACGATTGTGAAATGCATCCGCGAGTTCCTGGTATTCTGTGGCCGGTCTTTGTACACTCTGTCCTCTTGTCCGTCTCTCGGGTGTAGGTTTTCATTGTTAATTGTGGTTTATGTGTCTGTCTACGCCTTGTCTGTTTTTGTTCTTCGTGCTCATTTCTTTTCCGTGTGGTTTACATTTTCCATTTTGTTGTGTGCGTGGTTTTCATTTACTTTCTCCCGCTTCCACCGCTTCCTTCACACAACCGTGGTCACATCCATGTCCTGTTACGATGTCCTGTGACAATGTGACCCAATATTTAGTTTGAGGACATAATTCTTTCATAAAATCTGCGATTCTGTGAATTATGCGCTGTTCGTTCGGTATTTTACTTGTTGTAGTTGCCGGCAATTCTCCTCATCCGCCAACCGGGACGACAGAGTCCGTGGCGTTGGCGATGCTGGTGTCATGTGTCGCAATAAGTTATTTCTTTTTTTTTCTCTGGCGCTAAAGGTGTCATCCATTTATTAAAAAATAACATAATTTACTACGTGGTTTCGGTGTGAATTATTACTTACTGCAATAAAGTAGGAAACCTCAAACGCGAGTAACTTTTGCTTGCCACAGGGTCACCGTTGGCGCCATTACAGCCATTTTTCGACGTGTGCGAGACAGGTGTGCGAGAGCAGTTCAGAGCTAGTCGAAGCTTGGAATTGGCAACCCTTTTCGGCTGACACTTTCTTTCCCCCTCCCCCGGTGTTGGAGGTCTTCAAATGAAATATTTCCCGAATTTGGCGTTTTGTTTACAAAGTGAGGCCGGAGATTTTCAGCCATTTATGATGCGATCTATTAAAGTTTAAAGCCATTTGGTGGAATGACGTCCGTCCGTCCCACTTCCGCCGTCTAACCACAGTGGACAGTCTTTACGAGTCCATTTGAATGTTGTACTAAGCCACAACTTCATGAGTACACTCCTCGAATACGAAAAAGAGAGGCGCAGAGAAGCTTGCAGCGGCAGTACTTCCTATTGAATTACACAACCATTTATCTTGAGCCATGTAATCGAGTACAAAGCCAAACTGGCAACAGTGAGTAACCTTCGCTGCCACACAATGTTGCATGTTTGTCTGCTGCTGCTGCTGCCAAAATGGAATATGTTTAACATTTAACCATTTAGCAGCACTTTAACCTTTTTATGGCCCCACAAATGAATGGCACACACACTGACACACACACACACATACGGTTGACACAGTTTACATTACACTTACACGCTAGATGTGTACATGAGTAGATAAATATTGAGCATTTGGCTGATTGTCGCTGCTGTTGTTTAATTTTTGTGGTGATTATTAAAGCCAAATGTTAAATGTGTGTAATGTCATTCCCATGCTAATGTACACATGGTCCTATTTACCATAGACAGGGTCACGTTCCCTGCGGGGAACATCTCAATCCGATCAGTGTTGGTGTTTGTCTATAGGCTGGAAAGTGCTTTGCCTCGAACTACTTCGGGTATTCCATTTAACAGGCGATGAATCGTTTGCGGAAAAGAAATGAATGGCTCTCATACAAATCTGTTTGTACCGTGAATTTGTTGGGGATTTGAACCTATAGCTGTCCCTCCATGGAATATTCCATATACAGCGGACCACTTATTTAAGAACTCTGCCTCGAATGGTCATTTCCATTTCCAGTGATTTGATTTGCAACATTCGTTTCATTTCCGGCATTTAATGGATTTTTGTGATTCATTTGGCCAGCATCAGCATGCATCATTCATTATTTCAGCTGTTGTTTTGCATGCAGTTCCTCTAAAAGCTTTTTCATTCCATTTCAAAATGTTTCCTCTATTATTCACTATTATTTTTGTTGAATTTCCATCGGAACTTTGTGCATCGTGTGTGTGACTGTGTTGGTGTTTTGGCATTTAAAATTGATTGAGGAACGATGGGATGAATTAGTTTGGGAACGGAAATGAATGCAATGCCGTGTGTATGTGTTTGAGATATTGTGTTGTTTTGTTGTGGTTTGTCTGGTCCGGGTAAACTGTGTATATCTGTGTGTGTGTGTTGGAGGTTCTCTATTCAATTTGGAAAACCAAAGTTTAGTTGGTGTTTACCGCTACTGACATTTCATCGTTCCACAGCAGAAGAACCGTTTGCCCGACTCTATTGTTTCTGTCTGTATTGAATTCACTCGTAATTATGGCATCCAGATGAAATATTTAATTGCTTCCGCATTGTCATTGTCACGGAAGAAGACCGTTCATGCGTGGGACAGACGACTCATGTTTATGAATGAAACATTTACCAAATGTCCCTTTTGTTAGTTGGCGGAATCAGAATGTTCTGTTCGGAGCAAAGACAGAACTAAAACTGTGTACCGAACGGTTCCGTTTGGAAATGGGGCAGCACTGGTCCAAGGACAACTCACATTAGGGGAACCAGTGAAATTGGGTTCTACTACTTATTTAAACTTGTATTAGTTGCAAATCTTTCTCTCCGTCCTGAGATCACGACAAAAACATCGTAGGATGTCCTTAGGATGGCATTAGCTAACCGCCACCGGATATCCTTATTAGGAAAAATCCTGCAGCGTGTAGAAGCTCCTTCTCTGGCGTATCACTTCACTAATCTGTGTCAACTAAATACAAGAAAGAATGTCTCAGCTAAATCGATCCTGTTTACTAAGTAAGTCGTCTCTGGATCTCATGTATCTATGAATCGGACACAACTCCACTATGCGCCGTGCCAACTTGTTCTCTCAAATGGAAACCGCACAGTCTACACTTTCGAGGCATCCTGCATTTGGCTCATGTGTATGGTAATCCAATCATAAATATCATCTCGGAGTAGGGTAGGTAGTCGGTGGCCAGACCGTCCGGGGAATTAACTTTTAAAATAAGGACAATTTACGATTATGCTGCACATGCATCCTACACAGTGCATTTGTGCAACTTCAAGGGTGTTAACGTGTGTTTAAACTGCCTCAGCCCGATAACAATAGCTCCGTCCGTCCGACTCGCTGGTGGGAGTAATGGTAAGTTCGAGTACACGGCTCAGTGACTCAGCCGTGGATGGCTGGTCGAATATGCATGCACAATAAATGACCGTGATGATAGCTACTCCCATAATGCCAAAATGAAGTTGTAAAGTATCCTAGTGGATGGTGTGGGTTTTTGCATTGGCCGGCATTGCGTGGCACATGCCCCAGTCGTAAGTGATGTCGGTGGCAATGTTGGCGGTGGCATTCGCAAAAAAATAAAGAGCGGCGAAAGCATTTTTGTAAAACGATTGCCCACTTATTAAGCCATAAATAAATGCATAATTGTTTCACTCCTCGCACACACACACACTCGCACACACTCACTCAGTTTGGGACATAATTGTAGTGTTGGCCTATGCTTGAAGTGAGTTCATGCGTGTACGGAGTATGGATTTATCTCCATGCAAAGGATGCGCGGGAATGTGGGGATGGGCGGGAGATGCCCAATGTATCTTTCTTTGGTTGAGTGTGAAATGAAGTGATCAATTTAAAGTGATTTTAAATGGATTTTTTAACAAAGAAAAATGAACGCTTCATGCAATTGGAACCACCAGCACCTGTGAAGTGTTGACACCTTCCGAATATTATGGCTGGTATTCTGACTAGCGTTTGCCTTTTCAAAGCCTTGGCCAAGGTTCATGCAAATTTTTTTCCGACACTACACCATACTAGAGCAGAAGGAGATCGACTAGACCGTCGGTGGTCCCGGAATCACTTACCGAATTGATTTAGTTCTACCCACCGATGATCTCTACTGAAGTCCGAGAACATTGGATCGTATTTAACGCCGTCCCAATAATGGTGTAGTCCACGGCTGCTTCACATTTCATACATTCAATTCATTTGTCACCATCCGAATTCGCTGTCGTTGGCTAGAGAATGATTTGTTCGTTTGACCCTGAGTCGGATCGAGAAGGGTGGGTAGCCCATGTTGAAAATGAGATGGACGGGTTTATGTCTCTCCGACGAAACAATCAACTCCATGTCCGCCCGGTAGCTTAACAGGTGTGATTTCTAAAAAGATATTTTGGCCCTTGTAGATTGTGTAGTCTCCATAAATCTGAAGTGTTTCCTTTGCGAGCACGGAAAAACTGTTGTATGGATCCTTACAAAAGGCTTGAACAGTGCACTGATCACTGAGACTGAGATTGCCATTGGAGGTCACAAGTCCTTTTAGCAGAGGTTTGTCATACTCTGGGGAAGATACTTCTCGACATCTTTGGGTTTCTCCACTCTTTTGTAGGCAATTCTGGATTCTTAACGTCGATATTTTCCATTGAGTGGATGTCACCACAAGTGAGCAACTGCGGAGTAGATTTTGAAGTAGGATGTCCTGTGAAGAATAAACTTGTTTCCGATTGGAAGTTCCAGCTCAGTCTTTGTTTGAGTAAAAACATTACTGGCACCGCTTAACTGGTCCTGGGTCTGTCCGTCTGTTCCTCCGTGGAAATATCTTGACGGTTTTTTTTAGAGCCCTTTGTATGAGAGTATAAAGTTTCAGAGGTTTCTGATTAAGATATCTGTACTACAATCTCTGTGCAAATCTTTGAACTTGGCAATCTGTGTCCCACTGTGTCTGCACTGTGTCCATGCAAAATGCATACATGTTCTCATCGCGCACACACAATACCATAATTTTAATATAAATTGGTTTTTGCTCGGTCTTTTGCAAACCATAATTAGTTTTTGTTGTTGTCCCCGGTCAACGGAGGGACGGATGAGCGGCTGGTTGTGTTAGATGTCCATGCTGACCTGTTGACATACAATTCGTGTCCTCTGGCGACTGGCGACTGGCATCAGCACACCGACTGCATGCATATTCAGGAGGAGTTTAATAAATATTAACATTTAAATACAGATTTGCATTTTTGTGAATGTATGCAAACTAAATGTTGACTGTAGTACGGACTCATCCAAACTCGCATCCGCAAGTAGGCACTTCATGACAAAGGCCGGCGATGATGGCGTTGATGGTGATTGGGGGGGGGGATGGGGGAATGTCCTAGGTGTGTGTCGATGTCCGTTTACGAATTTTGTTGTGTTAAATTACATTTGGCTGCGCGCGTTCAAAGGATTATTGGCCAACTTCGGGGTGATCGAAAGTCGAACGCATGTCTTCCTCATGTGGATTTGCCGGCTCATCCAAATCATTCGTCATTCCAAAATGTTGCACCTTGGGCAGCCTCCTGCGATGTGCTGAGTTCAACTTGAATGTATCACTTGCGTGGCTGCTGTGTGTGTATGTGTGTGCGGCATCATTTTGAAATGAAAGCATGCAATATTATGCTACTGATGTCTGCAATTTGCATAAATTACCCAAACAAGGGCTGCCAATTGTTGCCGTGGCAAGGCTGAGTGGGGTTAACGGGAGTGGATGGGGGGTGTCGACATGTACAACATTGGCCTGATGTGGACACCACACACAACACAACGTTGTCCATGTGAAGCCAGGAAAATCTCACCGAAGTCATATCGAGTAATTTGCTGAGCCGCCCATAGAGGACACCGACAGCCATCATTTAATAAGAGACGCAGTTTGTTTAGACTCCGTTACACGTTGCATGGGAATGGATTCAATGTGAATAAATCAATATTAGATTCGATAGAGACTTCAACTACACTGTGCGACACAAGTCAAGTGCACACATTGCAATGAACTATTTGTCTGTTCGTTCATGGATCTGGTATTTCGACACTACCGCGATTGGTGCGAAATGACAGTGGGAGTATTATATACGAGGAGCTCGGAAGCATTTCGCCATACTGTCCATCCTTCCATCCAAGGTCGTTGCACTCTAGTTACTTTAGCAGATCCGGTGGTTAAACCACAGACACCCCATTAATTCCCGAGGGACCGCATCCTTTAATGTGCCACAGGCTGCATGTCTTCTATTAGACCTCGGGACCAATAAGTTAATTCGCTAAGTTACACACTGATCACTGGTCACTGTTCACTGGCCAATGAGCCACTGCAATTCAAGCCATATCGGGTTTCGGATCTCTTGGTCCTTGGATAGATCATGGCTATGTCCTTTTGTTGGTTGTTTAAACTGTTGTTTCGCCTGTTCAAATTGTGTTGCCCAGTGTTCTTAGTTGAGTAGAGAGGAAATCCTATCCCATTCCATTCTGGGACTAAATAAATATTTGTATCGGCAAATTAATCGGTATTTGACTCATACAAAATAACAGAAATCACTTAAAAGATGTGACCGAATTAATGTCCACCACTTCCGTAATTGAACCAACATTTTCCTTGACATTTACATGGCCTCCCCTCTCTCTATCTCTGTCGCTCACACACCGTTTGCCACTATACAAAGTAAACCACGACAAAGCTAGCCATGCAAACCCAGTTGCCGGGCTTAAAGGAAACTCTGTTTTTGCAATACGACACTCAATAACAGCAAATTTAAAATTCCTGGCCAACACTCTGCAACCGCCATCACCCACCGTCAGTGACATGAGCAGGAATGCGGCGGAGGCAAATAAGGAAACACTGAAACGTTTACAAAGAGGAAATCTAACTAAAACCCTACACAAAACACAGACACACGCACTCACCGTCGACATCACCTATTAAAGCATTCAGTTGCAAGGAAATGTTGCAACAATCGACGACGATAAGCGACACTACAAAAAAATGAAAATGAAAAAATGCCACACTTTGCATTCCCGGCAAAGCAAACCCCTGGTAAGAAGGGGCTGGGCGGGCAGCAGAGCGAAGGGAGACAACAGGAAACAACAGCAGCGCCAGACGACGTTAACTGTCATTAGCATTTACTGGCATGCAATCGTGTCCCTGCCGCCATTGTCGTTTCTCTTGCTTTGATGATCGTTGTTGACGATGTCGCCGCTACTGCTGCTGCCGCATCGTACTCGGTGGGGGCAGGCGGAAGGATCACACCACACAATACAATTACCACAAAACAGAATGACAATGACAACAGCGATAGCGACAGCGACATAATCCAGAACAATGTTACTGTAAGTGTCCCCCTTCCATTTGGATTGTATCCTTTGCAGGGGTGCGCACACATTAGAGCACTGCAAGGAAGTAACAATCAAGTTACTTTTAGCGGGAACTTGCCTGAAACAGTTACAGTTACTCTAACCTTGAAAGCAACGCTGTGCTCAAAACCGGGACAACGTTTTTGCCTTGTGGTCACGAATTAACAGTATTTTGTCTCCGTTGGCCGAGTAGAGATTTTATTAAAATCTCTGGCAAATATCGCTGCTTGTAAAAAGAAGGCTACACGGATGTCTGAATGGTCACGCAAACAAGTTGGTCAATCTCAATGCAACATGTGTTTTATTTAAGTTCTTGAAGAAACATGTTTTTAGGACCGTTTGTCCCTCCGATTAGTGAGCCTTAAAGTTTCCACATCAGAAGGTCCACAGGGACCTTCTCACAAATAGAAGGTCGATGAGATGGTTTTCTTTCAGAGAATTCAATGCAACTAATTTTGGTATCGAAATCTCGAAGGTTATTCTTGTCATCAACTGTTTATACGCCTGACTAGATCCATAAAAGGGCAGCTTCTTTTGACTCACATTTCTAAAGTTTAGCTCTTTCCGTCACTCCAAATAAAAGTCTTTCCGCATAAATTGTAATTAGTTAGAGCGGTGGTGGGAGGTGGGCACGAGACACAAACAGTGTCATGTGCAATCCGGATGCCGGACAATGGAATTCCAACAAAATTAGGTTAATTAGAAAAATTGCATTTCATTCCTCCTGCTGCACCTACCCTGTCCTGTACTCTCGCACAACCTGCCGACCCACCGCCGGAATCCCTTTGTCCTGGATAAAGTCAAACCGAAGCCCAGAATGCGGCACTGACTGCATGAAGGGTTCTCCGTGTTATTAAAGAATATATTGTTCCATTTGTGTCATATAATGCGAGAGTATAAAACTCGACATTGTTGCTTCTGCCGCCATATGTTGCAAGTTCGTTTATTTCGAAGCTTAGCCAAATCCCTCACATACGGATACGATGTTGTTCCGTTTAAGTGTAAACAGATTTTATTTGTTTAAATGGGTTTCTAACACAGCACGACAGACAGACAGAGAGAGAGAGAGAGGGAGGGAGGGAAAAAGAAATTTGAAATCAGCTTAAGGACATAAAGAATTGTTAAAGGATCAACGCCAGTGTACGAAGGATAACAAGAAACAGTGACAAAGTAAAATTGTTGCTGCCCAGGATGGCAGACTGCTGCCATAACAGGGGGCCAGGGAATGAAACCCTCTTCCAAGTTTGGATAAGGAAATGCTATTTGCAAAAGTCCACTTTTCTTAACCCTGTGCATTGGACTCATTCCAATTAGCCTTGGAGACTTCAAAACCATTGTTGGCTGATTGGCTGATTATTAAAAGGCTGTCCAGCTAGAGCTGAAAAGTAATTCACCGCATCGACCTGGTGTCACCTTGAATACTCATGGGCATGGGCAACATCTTCCAGCTGTCCGTCTACAGATTTATCAGTGACTGCTTCCTTGGCTTTCAGTCACTTCCTTGTACGTTAGAGAGGTCTGATGATTGTGATACAAATTGTTTCCGAATAGAGCTGCCACTTGTGATTGTGAGTTGTCATGTGGGCAAACCCAAAGTGTGGATGTAATTCTCGTATGAGAGTTCGAACGATAAGGAAAACTTTGAAAACCTATTTGGATTGATTGGGTTTAATTCCACGCTGGCCAAAAATGTTGACATTGGCTCGTAGCCGAGGATAATGGCGTCTGTTTTAGTACCGGATGTATGAGAATTTAAACGCGTGAAACTATGGCGCATCTTAGACCAACAATTGGAAATCATTGCAAATGAGTAACGGGTAAGAAGTGAGGCAGCTTCTGAAACGGAGCCGTGTTCCTTGTCGGCAATCAGACGTTGATCATAAGAGAACAACTCCAGATTGGTGTTTATTTCAAATTGTCGAAATATTTTGCGAATACTCGTTGAGGCGGGCTGCCGACAGGCTGATTACCGAATGTGGTCGGCCCCTCTCTAATGTACTCATATATGTGTGTGTGTGTGTGAGTGTGTGTGCGTGATTGTGTGCTGTGATGCGTCCCCTGTTTATCTTTTATCATCACTGATTTTGTTATTGTGTCCGTCCATTCATATTTACTGGTGATTGCGTTCTGGTCCTATTGCTATCCGTTGGCCATGTTGCACAGTTTCCACATGTGAGCTGGAAAGACAAATACAAGAAACATCCAGTTACAGATTCCCCAAACGCTTTACAAACACAATGCGGAGCATAACAAACCGTATCCGGGCATTTACAACGAGGTGTGGGCGGAATAATGCTGATGCCGCACATTCTATGCAACGCAAAATGCTATTTGGAGATTTCGTTTGCAACCGCTCCAAGATCCATTCCTGCCACTGAGTTGAACGCGGCTGGGAAGGACCGACTGTGAGTAATACAAATGGATGGCTATCAGCAGCGACCATAAGAGTCGATTCAATGGCGCATCTGATTCATAATGGCTGTGCCACTTTATAGACACACACACATACACACACATATACAATACGCACAAGGATGTGTCTATGTCGGCGTGGATCTGTGAGATGGATTCATACTTTGGCCTCACACATACATGACAATGAGTGAGTGACTGTGTGTGTGTGTGCGTTTTGTTGGGGAGATAGGGAAGACATTCGATAGCACTCGCTCTAGCGTGCGAGTATGTGTGTATGTGGACATACGTTTGCATGAGTGTGTGTGTGTCTGTGTGTATGAGGAGTATATTTTTATTTGCTGTCGATACGTGCTATAAATTTCTTATGAGCATAAATTCTCTGTGCAAAACTCTTTTATTGTGTTTCACTTTTTTATGTGTTGAAGGAGAATGAAAAAAACACACACACACACTCGCACACACGGCAAATTAAGTTAAAACAAATATAGAAAATGAAATAAAGCCGGTAAATAGCATTAGAAGTTAGTTGGCAGATGCAATTGATTCTCGTTGTATTCGCTACTGACAGGCGCACCGACTTACGCGGACAGTGGCAGATTTGCTTTTAAATGGCAAATTCTCCCGGGATAAACTGATAATTCAGGGCGCTGTAATGCTGGCCATTCATGATGAACCACAATATTTTCTTCATTTTACAAATGTTTCCATCGGGCAACTCTGAGATGGAAATTTTGTTTCAAAGAAGTCATAGCAGCGGCAGTGGAAGCACTCGCTATAAAATATATTTGCATTTGTATTTGCTTTTCTTATTTGTTCTGTTCCGACATTCCAACGTATTTACGCAAATGCATGCTGGCGATGCCTTAAGTGCCATAAACACCACACGCCGCATAGTGGATCAGTTTCACAGAAAACGCTCCAAATCAATAAAAAAAAAAGAACAACCACAAAAAACCTAGTAAATACGACTGAATCTTATATATCCTCCTCAGCCGTTGGCACGTCTGGCAGTAGATCGAAGAATCACAAATCAAAATGTTGTCAACTCTTTTGATTCTTCTCCGGTAAAATGTGCTTTTCATGAGATAGGTCCTTTTTACATTGAGATAACGTTGTTTGTTTTTCGACAACATTGAAAGCCTCTCAAATGCTGCCATTCTAATTACTGACATCTACAGTTTGCAGCCGAACCAACGTCTGCCCTCTGCATGGTATTTTGTCGTATTGTCCTTATTAATGTAGACTTTTACCCTTCCCGGACGCATTCTTGTCTTCATCTAAATCGTAAACTACAACTATGTTTGCTGAGGTGACGTAGCAGTGTCCCACTGTGCACAGTGAGCTAGCCAGCAGCGCACACCCGCCACTCGACACCCGCCGCGCCGTCATGTATGTGCAGATCCGCAGATACCGATACAAAAACATTCAATTTACATACATCCATAAGCAATGAGCAGTTTCCCCGTGTACCGTGTCGGTGTGTTTGTTGATATTTTTTCTTCTTTTTTTTTCGTAGGAAATTTACATAACTTTAACATTAGTTGTGCTTCAAATACCGGTGGGCCCTAAGCGTTTTGCTTGCTTTCTGTCAAAATAGCACTTTACGGCGACTGTGCGAATGTGGTGGGGGGGCTAAAGCCAAAGTTCCGTAGTGCACTGAAAACTCAAATCTGGGAAAATTGCAAACTGTTTCTTTCTGAGTCACATCATTCACAATGGTGATGCCACCTGAACAGGTGTATTCCCAATATGCCCTCTATCGCACAGTGTGATGTGATGGCAGTTTATGCAATAAATTTAGGGATTTTTTTTTGTTTTAGGCAAAAATTAACAATTTTCCCAAACATGAGATGGCTTTAACTCACTGAAATCATGTTTTGCGAGTCCCCCCCATCAGACATAAACTACAAGACGAATGAAAGAACGCGCGTGCCATTAACTGACGTCACCTTGGCCACTAAAAGGTTAATCGACAAATGTCTGTCCCCCCCGCCTATTTACAGAAATGAAACTTCACTGATTGCAATGAGTTGCGGAAGTTCAACGCTGGGCAACTGCAACTTTGTGCAAAGTGTTTCGTCTGTGATGTTTTTCACCGCAATTTGCACAGCACCCCTCGTTCAAATACGGTTAGCAGTGTGTGTATCAATCTATGTATGTGCTCAAATGTGTAAATTTCACCCCAAGGAAACAAATCTGAATTCCCCATTTGCGTGTTCCCCGTGCAAGGGGAACATATCGCGTAACAAACAAACAAACGAACGAACAAAAAGCATTTGTATGTAAAATTTTTTGCTTATGCGAAGAAGAAGAAGAAGCAGTTGTGCTATGTGCGTGTGTTTGAGTGCGTTGCCTCTGTGTATGTGTGTGTGTGTCGGTGTGAATGTGTATGTTTGTTCACGCAATTCCTTGTGCATATTTCAACAATTTACATGCGGTGCGCGATGCGTAGTGTTAAATTAACGTTGTTAACAAATACCCTCGCATGTATTTTTGTCGTTCTAGTCCAAGTGAACAAAAAAAACCGCCACCTATGCAAACCTTCTCCCACGACGACGTTGAGCTGCCACGAAGCATTTCTGGCATTTCTCTTATTCAAATTATAAATATTTTAAATTCCATAGGCCGTAATGATGCCGCCGCCTCTACTCTCATGCAAATACGCGTTCGTACGCGTGCAATTGTGAATTTATGCAAATATTTTGTTATCGTTGAGGTCTCCAACTCAAATGGTATTTGGTGCGAGTGCTCAATAGGGACTGGGCACAGTGACAATGCTCCGTGTACATACATACATACTCGCTCGTATGTATATGAATCGCAACTTGGGTAATCATCGCAACATGGAACATCCGTCCACCCGTCCACAAGTTTGGAATCGACAATGGGGCAGGGGTACAGCCACAACTGCTGCTTCTTAACATTTCAATTCACATGTCAATGGAATCGGAATCGTATGACAGCAGCAACACATACACGTCTCACCTCAGATCCACAGAAGATATGTAAGTTCCATACATATCGCAAACTTAAGTTCAAAAAAAAAAAAAAAAACCGGCTCCTTTCGGCATGACTGTCGATACCACGAGCTTCGGCAAACACATATTTTTCAAAATAATTATGCACTTTTCTGTTTTTAGAAAATCAAACAATTTGAACTGGCCCGTTTAGAACGGACTGCATGGGATATGTGCGTGCGTGTTACATCTTATTTAGTTGTAGACGTCATTTTAACCCGTACACATGACATGAACTACGGACACAATCCGAATAATGCAGTTAAACATTGTGGCATTATCCTAATGAACGAACGCAATGCATGCAATACTAACACATTTACACATACCTACAAACATACACACATATTCACCATGTCATAGTAAGGCCTTTCCAAAAGAGGCCTTCAATACTCGGCCGATCTAACTCGGTCATGGGCTGATTAGATCAATTTAAAGGTCGATGCATTATTTATTTATCCACGTAGTGCATGATGCTATCTTGTGTTTGGTAGTGTCACAATGGTGGATACGTTTAAGGTTCACTTTGCCAATGTACGAAGGCTGAAGGCATTTCCATGTGCCAGGTATATTTGCCCTCTGATAAACTCTGATAAAACAAAAATCACATTCTGTCCTATTTTCTAATCCAACTCTTGTTAGCAATGACCCGATTGATAAAGCTAACCGTTTGGCTGAAATATTTGCAAACAATTGTGGTATGTGCTTCATAATAATGGCACAGCCACGTGATTGTCCCAGTTTGCTGGTGTCGTGTATGGACCCTGTAAGTGACGCTTTGTCTGCTCTACGCGAGGAACACTTGAAATGGTCATTGCTCGCCACAGGAATGTATTTACTTTCCATTTATCAATTCCTTGAGTTCCGCTGGTCGCCTATTGGGCCTTTACAGTGTATGCGACTACATATACGAATTGAAAAGGCGTGTATGTAGCAAGTGGAGAAACTAATTAAGTGAGTGTGATGATAAAGCCAGGCCAACAATCAGAGACTGCATTATCTAACGCTCGCTGGAAAATAATTAGTCTAGATAAACTTGGATCGGCAAGTGTTTCTTGCCTTTGGATTCTTACTAGGAGTTCCACTCTACGATTTAACGTCAGACGTGCCAAAAAATATCACCAGTTGCAGATAAAAAGTACCTCCCAACCACCTTACCACCTTACAAGAACAGCCCTCGTACTCGCACTAACGACGTACAAAATCTTGACATGCTGCACAACTACGATGTTCACCGAGTAGCGTGTACTAGTCGGTGTATCGCGTTGAGCAACGTTGATTTTTAATCCCGTCATTATGGAAAATGTTCAACACAGCCTTTTGTATGCGTGTGTGTGTGTGTTGGTGTAATAGCTCGCTCACAGCCAACTGCGAGTGTATGCAGGCACGGATGTGTCGGTGGAGGAGCCAACATGGAGACTGCTCCACCACATGAGCTCAGCACGTAAAGTTCCTAAGTAAGTTACGTGAATACAGGTAATTTGTTGTAAGCGAACGAACGAGCGAGTGAGCGAACGAACGAACTGAACTGAACAGTAGAAAAACGCAAGCAAACATTTTGTGTTGAAATATACATATTATCCTGTCAGTGTTTATTAGGACCACAGCGAACGGAGGGTGGGGGGGCAAAGCGACAGTAAGGCAGAGCATGACAATAAGACCGAGAGAAACGGGTGTGCGTGCATGCATGCGAGAGTGTAAGTGATTCCGAAAACCAAAAAAAATCAATTATTGCAAACACACAGCAAGTATTCCGAAAACAAAAAAACATGTTAGCATGCTTTTAGGCTAAAATGTTTCACATTGTTGCATACTTGTTCGGGCAGCCGCCTGTAGCCTCAATAGGGTTTCAATGGAATCGTAATCAGGATTTATTATCATACGAGGGTCATTTGGAATGATTTACGGTTGTGTCTGTACGAAAAATTGGGCTAATTCAATTAATTTTGTTCCGGGCATCAGTGGGGGTTTGCGTAATTCACATCGGCTTCGCCCATATACTCGAGGTGTGTACTGGGGGTTGGACGTTGATATGTCGTAATGACACCACACTTAACCCGGCAATACCTGTATGTTGTATAACATACGATGAACCCGTTAATTAAGAGTTGGCCCATTCGGGCTTTCTCAACTTCCTGGTACTACTGATGACGTCTAAAGACTTTGCATTTGAACGTAGCTGTGTCTCCACGCATTTGTAGTCCGTAGATTTCTGTTTTCCAGAGAGGACTCTCCTTTGTACGGGGGTCAAACATTTAACTTGTCGCAGAGGGTGGGCCGTGATTCCTCTGGCAACCTTAACCAACACTAAGACGATTTCTTCCATTTTGGCCATCATCGTCTTTGAAGAAGCACGAGTCTAATGATGGCACCAACCCATAAACCCTACAAAATGTTTAGGGCTACATTGCTAGCTCTTCAAACTATCTCTGGCAACTCTTCGCACCAAATTCAGTTCTGTTTTATTGTCGTTGTCGTGGAGCCAGAAAGCGGCCACGTCGCCGAAATTTAATGAACATATCTCCAAATAATCCTTCGTCCTTGCCTGCAATTGCCTTTTACATTCCTCAATAATGTTTGCTCTATCAAAAGTTATAGAAATCGATTCCGAATCACATGTGCTGCCATAGAATCTTCTGCAGACAAGACACCATCTGCGTTTAGACCCTTTTCGAAGTATTGGCGACGCATATGTGTGTGTGTGTAATTCGGTTTAAGTGAATATTTTTAGACCCGCATCCCCTCGATTCGATTGTTTGCATTTTACTAAATATTTAAATTCGTTTCTCATGTGCTTGTTATTGTAATTTGTACACAATTATTTGTATGTAATAAATAGAAACATATTTTCTCAATTAAATACTCTCACACACGAACACACACACACGGTTGTCAGTTCCAATGTCGGAAGCCGCCGTCCTGTCCTGACTTTGTACTGTCCTGTCTGTAAACATGATTTTTGCGGTTATTTGAATAAAATAATATTTATGCATTGCAAATATAATGTCATCATTTAAAGCACAACAACAACAACAACTACAAATACACAGACAAAGGACATGGCACAACAACAACAAGAATGGGAGGCGGCGCACCGACGAATGCAACACAACTCGAACATTTTGCGACCGAACATAAAACTTAATTAAAAAAGATTAAATTTCATTAAAATATTACAGCGGCAAAAATGAAATGGTGTAAAGTGAAATGGAAAACAACGCACACACACACTAGCACACATAATATGTAAATTGAAATCAGATATCAATATGTTCAGAACAACACACACACATGCACCCGCATGTGCAGGTATGTTTTCACGTTTTAAAGAGTCCAGTGGATGCGGGAAAAAATGCATGAGGAATTTAATCAAACTCATGTGTGGCATTGAAGGAATGGAATAGTTGTATGCGCCCTAAAATATGCTCTGCTTTTAGGTGACTCTGAATGCCCCTGAGGTAGGCTGAGAAGTTGAAACCTCAGCTGAGAGTGATAGATGACGGCTGGTGGGTTCGAATCCCTGTTAAAAGTCCAGCTAAAAGTCCATTATTCATCCTGAGCTGAACTCTGACTCGAGTACTGAACTGATTGATCAGGATCAGTGTCGTATTTCCCACTGGGTATCTTGCTGTTTCTTTTTTTTTTTTTTGCTCTTTACTTCTCGTTTCCATACATACGTATTTGTATGAATGAACTAGTTGATAGTTATAATTAATTAATTAATTTATTATATATTTAATAACAAAATAATGTGAGGCTACGTACAGCTGCCGCCGTAGTCACTCATATTGCAGTGCATCGGTGAGCGTTAATCAAGTCAAGCGTTTTTTTTTTCTCTCCCGTTTGTTTCGTTTTTATGGCTCCGATTTATTTATTTTTATTGTGCGCTTTTGTCATTAGTTTGACACAAAATTAAAAATTCAATTAAAGTACTGTGGACCCATGAGTGGTCTCGTCGTTGTTGTTGTTGTTATTGTAGCTACTGACATATGTTTATTTATGGTTTTAATCAAAATTAACAATAACAATGAATATTACATAAAGCCAACCGTTCAAAAAAAAAAAACAACATACGTACATGTGTCTGTGTGTGTGTGTGTGTGTCATAGACTATAAACAGTAACAAAAATAACATCTTTAGGGTGGCTGGTTCAAAAATCATGGAGTGAATTGTACTTTGCTTTACGTGCTCATCTTGATTTAGAAGCGGTTTCATCGCGAAACATTTGTCCGGCCAGTTGATTCTTTAAGCCCGAGCCTGGACCGAATTCAAAGTCTATGCAAAGTGTGGTGTGTGTTCACACCGCGCAGATTGCAAAACTCCAAATTGTGATTTGGTTAAACCTGCATTTGCTGTGTGATTGTCGCCCGCACTGCGACAACAAAGTGGCCGCAGAATGTCACACGTTCTTATCGGGATAATGCCCGGGGTCTTGTGTCTGATAACAGCACACCCGGTATGAAGTTATAAATTCCATCCCAAACGGATACACACACACATTGATACGCTTAGAATGTGCTCGTACATGCAGTAAGTTTTATTTCAGTTTTATTGCTGGCGCATTTGTCAGTGCAGCTGACACAGCACAGTACAGACAGACGGACACCTTAATGACGGCTGTTCGATTGCACAAGCACGCTCATCATGCTGCTGAAGATGAGACGTCGTCGACCACATTCCACCGAAGGTGTAACTTTGACACCAAAATAATCGTTTTGTGAGACAAATGCAAAGAAGGAAAAACAAAAACGAAACCTCATTCTACGAATTTGGTTAATGTTCCGTTTTAATGGATTTACACCGAACAAAAACACGGACAAACCGACACTCGAAATGCACTCGACAGAACGAAGAAAAACTACGGTGTCACTCAAAGTGACAACCGCTGCTGCAGTACGTAGTTCTACGATCATCGATGTACATAATTTACCGAATGTGACACCCTACAGCACAGCAAGATATGCTTCGTATAATCCCAATCTCAGGGCGTTAAATTCCGGGTCTGATTGTGGCTTGGCAGTGTCGCGTCCCTATTACAGAGTACTCGATTTGCATGAACGGCAAAGCCAAGTCGGTGCAGTGGCTCTCTTTTTCCCGTACTGCTCCATTCAAAAGGAATGTGGGCTTACAGCAACCTTAAAAAGTGAAGAATATTAATTTTCGAAAAGCGTTTAAAGTTAACAGAAGCATCAGCATCACCATCAACAGCAGCGGCATCATTTTCATCATCATCGTCATCATCTTCCATTCTCGGTGGTGTTGTTATGGTTGCCAAATACTGCACAGTGTTTGGGTTGCTCGCCAGCAGCAGCAGCAACAACAGCAACATCATGCTTTAAGAGGTTTTCTTTGGGTTGTTTGCTTTTTCGGTTTGTTGGTAATTTAGTTATTACGATGATTGCCCAAGAACTTTATATTGTCTTACAAACTGCTTCTGCTTCTGCTGCAGCTCGCTCGCCTTATTGAAAATTATATGGGAGTAGTAGTCGTCCCCCCCCCCCCCCCCACTTTTGATGGCTTCTACAGTAACTGCACAAACGTGACTTATGGAAATGAATGGGTTCCATTCGACAACAACACCAACAACAACAAACACAACATGCAACAATAAAAACATTACGAAACGAAACTAAACCTCAAAGTGTTTGACATAAATGTTGCCAACAATTGTTTTTCTAACACTTTTTAATGGATTTAGCCAAAGTACTTCTAGCCGATGGGCTTGCCATGTTTGGGGTGACGGAAGACCAAATAGAATCAGAGACAATCTAGTGGGCCGACATCCAAAGTGAGATGCCACCTTATTGTTTTGTTCTAATTTAGAATTTCTCAGGAGTTTGCAGCCGAACCAATGTCCTCGACCTCGATCTAATTCAAAATAAAATTGTGTTCATTTGCAACAGAGCTGCGAAAACTGAATAGAGCGTGTTGTAAATGTCTGATTTTCCAGATCCTCCTCGGACAATTGGACACTGTCGAGTCTTATATTGATAACTAGGGCAAGGAATCTCATGCAAATGCATGTTTTTACTAGGCATACTAAAACGGAAACGGTTAAGCTATCTTTGCGAATCGTGAAATTTCCTTTAAAACGGCATTAAATCGTTTTTGCATATTTTGCTAAAAATACCCGTTTTTGCATATTTTTGCGCATATTTTAGCGCATTTTACAATAAACGCGTTTTTTTTTTTTTTTTTTTTTTTTTTTTTTAATATTTTTGCTATTTTGGGTAGCATCAATTTGAAAATGTAAAACGCTCCTGATACTTTGTGCGACATCTTCTGGTAAAAGTTCACATATCATTTGTTACAAACTGTCAATTACTCTGTTGAACTGTCAATTTTTATATTTACGCAACATTTTTATTGTTTTGCTCGGGAATTCCCTGAAAATTTGTAACTTTACACAACTTATCACGTTTTAAATGGAAAGTGAGATTATTGAGATTAAGATTATTTTCTGCAAAATTATCGAAGTTAACATTTGATCAAAGCAACTTCATCTTCAAACCTTAATAAATACGTGTCTGAACATCGGAGTGTATTTCAAACCGATGGAGTCGTCCTTTTCTGCAAAATTTGCAATAAGGCAGTGGGCTGTGAAAGGAAATTTCAAGTCGACCAGCATTTGAAAAGCACGAAACATAAGGATTTGCATGATCGACGCTCCGAAAAAACACAGCCTTTGATTACTACATCGGGGCTTAGCAAATATTTTTAATTGCATATTTTCTGTGTTTTTATTGCAAATTTTCTAATTTTAAGTGCATGTTTTATGCGCATATTTTCGATTTTTAAGTGCATGAGATTCCTTGCCCTATTGATAACTATCAGTTGTGAGAGATTCTAAATATTTTTCACAAATTTTGTTGTTGTTTGTTTGTTTTTTTGAGAGGGTTTTTAGCTGGAGGGAAAGAGTTAAAAGAAATGCATTTTTCATTCCGTTGGATGTTCCTTCTTGGTTCTAGTTTTTAATGGTCTTTTATTTGTTAAAGAAACACCAATTTCTCCTTGGCCGACCTCGACCTACTTCTTTAGTTTTCATCTGACCGAAGGGCGGACAAATTAAAAATGATTTCGCTCATTTGGATTCGCAACAATCACATCTCATCATTTCATGATTTGTGAAAAGTGCCGGTTCTTTAGAATTTAGATTGCCTAAATGAGGACGGTCATCGTAGATTTCACTTCTGGGGACGGTATTGAAACGTGGTTTCATATTTTCACAGTTGGTTCGATCGTACATCGTATGGGGACGGATCTTATGGAATGGGACTATACTAAAATCGATCAAGATTGCATATCACATGTGATCGATAATTTTACAAATATTCTAACTTAGCAAGCAAGAATCGATACACGGACATCAGCAACACAGGGGGTGTTGCTTCGACCATCAGTACATAGAATATGTGTGAGACAGTCTAATGTGCAACAAGTGGTGTTGGGTGTGCCGGCATACAAATACAGACGAATAAAAGAGAATTTGGAAAACACTTTGACAGTGCCTATGGATGTGCCTGCCAAGGGGCGTTTAAGAAGATTTGGGAACTGGCACAGCACAATTCTATTATGAGGACGACGGACTGCATCTGAATGCATGACCTCCCTCCGTCCCAGAAAAGAAAAAAAAAGAAACGAACCCAAATAGAAAAGGGTCCCACTGCTGCGATCCGGATTCAAATGCAAACTGACAGATGGATACAAACACTTTTCTCTCTGATTATTTTCAACTTTGTGCATGGACAAACATGCATGTGCCTGTTCACTGCTTACTCACACACACACACACACACACAGACACACGTAGACAAGCGCGCGTGTTACATACAGCCAAAGTGACAATTTGATATATTGCTTGTAACTTGTGTAAACATGTTCAAAAATTTATAAACATGTAGAACAGTGTAACACACTGCACTACATTTAAGCTGCCAACCGAGCGGCGAATGTTGTGTGTCTGTGTGAGTATGAACTTGAATGCGACTACATGTGTGTGTGTGTGTCATCATGCCGCCAGAATTAAGTGAAACGGCAACAGTGAACCAAACTGCTGCACCACACACACACACACACACACACAGAAGGACAAAAAAACATGCGAAAAGAAAAGCAAATTGAAAAAGGGATTTCAAAAGGAATTTTTGTCAACTTGCACAGTCAGTCGTCACACGTCGACATACACACACACACCCAAACACAGTGAGTAATACATGAATGTGGGTACATGAATACATGTATGTGCAGAAATGTACTCGCTGTGTGTGTGTGTGTGATGCCTCACTAACACAAATACAACCATCATCTATCTCATTGACAAAAACAACAAGAGCAACAAACAGCCGGAACATGAGAGACTTCTACTAAATGTTGTTACAACAGAATTACTCAAGTGTAAGCACAACATGTTGTTCAACGTCATCGTACTATTTGCATGGACTTAAAGGATCTTAAAGGCATTGAAACAACAGCCCGCCCACCGGCCCCTTCTCTTAACCTTGCACCCAATTCCGAAATTGAGTTTAACGCTTTGCGGGAAAACCACTACTACACAGCATTCATTAGGTTCCCAATCCACTATCGAATGTTCGCTTGTGAGACAACGCATTCGGTATTTCCAGGGCACACTCATGCTCAGAAGAACAAATACTGGCTGGAGTTACTGGACGGTCTGTGTGGTACCGTACAATAACTGTAAAATACAGAACACCCCATCTGCCAGAAGAAAACTACCAAAAACTTCAAGAAAAAAAGTATCATTCCAATCTAGGCAGTTGCCACCGACCATCATGTCCTCGGTAAATAACTCCACACTCCCACTAGCTTTGTGTCGGTCACCGCAGCAAAACAAAACTAACAATGTTTCGATAAATAATTTGCTTGTCTGTTTGTACACTCAGTGCACACATATTCCCCATATTCGAATGTGCCTCACGACCCCGCCCCCCCCCCCACCCAACGGATTGGACTTGCCGACATTCAAATTCAAATGCAAACAGTGCAATGAATTTAATGTGTGGAAGTGATTTTGTTGGTACGCTGACACAACTTCTGCGGGAAATTGCTAGGAAATCATGGGAAATTAATGAATAGTAAATACAAAAGAGGATAACCGCCAACAACAACAACAACAAAAAAAGAATTCCCATAAAATATTGCTCACGTATCTCCAACCAGCTGCCGTTTTCTATGGTAATTCAGTGAGAAATGTTGTAACTTGCACCAGATTCTCAAGTGCGATGAAACTTATGTGGTCGTTGGTAGGTGGTAGGTAGTGGCCTTTGAACACACTCACACACATGTGGAAAAGGCAAAAGTCCTTCTTTAATTTATGTGCTTCACTTTCATACACAATTGGCCGTAGAGTCCTTTTTAACGTTAACATAATTTTTGGCAAGCGGGACCACCGAAATGTCGATGCTAAAAGCACACTTTACTAATTTATGAAATACATTTGCTCCAAACAGAGTCTCTTCGCTGCTCTTCTCTTCTCGTGTCCTGTCCTCGCCACAACACCCGACACCACCCCACCCCACCCCTGTGTGCCTTATCAACAAATGAAAGAGTTCCTGGCAATGGCAACTGAAATCGCAACGTTTTGCGCAACAAAATATCACAGAGCACCTCGGGGCGGATGGTGAATATGGTTGCAAACTGGCTGGTTCACTGTTGTCCTGTTTCATATGCTCCGGGGAGGTGGCAGCCTTTTAACGCCTATTTAAAATTCCAATTGCTCGCCAAGGTAGCAGATTAGTGTGTGCAAAGTTGAAAATATGTTCTGAACTTTTACCATTTACCAACAGAACTGAAAATAAAAAGAAATTTACATAAAATTTATTTGGAGGAGAATGCGTTTTTCTTTGCGCTCTGTCCTCTTTTTTTTCTACACACATTACTCCATTTGGAGCCTTCAAATAAAGTCATTTTTATATCCTGCGAATGACATTATTCATGTCGTCAGCTTAGCAGAAGGATATGCGCGACACACCACACAGACACACGACACACACACACACAACGACATTTGTGTGAATGTGCCATTTGAAACCCTTGAATAACTTAATATTTATGTACAAAAAGGGAACTTTCCACTTCCTCTCTCCCTCACCTCCGGTAGCTGTCAAGTGTTTTTTTTTTTGAATGCGAACAGAAATAAATCGGAATAACGATTGGGTTGCATGCAAGCCACTTTCCTCTGCCATAGGCTAAGGCCCGTCTATGATACCCTACACCATTCATACACTACAGCGTTGGCATTTAATTATCTCATATGGGAGGACACTGCACCAGTTGTCCGCCATAGGCTGGATCGTGGAAGGTATGTGTGCCAATCAGAATTTTATGGAGTCGACTCTTTTCAATGTGAATTCTTGTATTGTTTTTCACTTTTCCATTTCCAGTGTCAAACACAATACGGATGTTCATTTTCATTTAGAAAATCTGTAAGGAAAATCCCCCGAAAGACTTGCTCTGTGTGGTTTCCTCGAGCGTTGCTTCGTTCGTACGCATCGACACAGTTAGAATACCTTCCGCAGGGGAGAGGGTACAAACAAATGCCATTGTTAGTGTTAAGTGGAGTATTTATCATTGGGCTGTGCAGACTACCCCCTTCTCCGAATGGGGATTGACAGTGTACCCATTATTGGGAAACGTGTACGACACGAGGGCGCGAATGTCTGTTCGTAACTAGAATGTACGCAATCCATCTTCACTCGCAGCCATTACTGTGAACATCGCCCGGAGGAATTTCTCTAACGTCTATGAATGTGTTTTGGTGGCATCAACATGTTGTGAAGCCATTTGTCTCCTGCTGGCATTACATGTGCGGTAGAGATTGAGTACGAAACGGATGAACAGTTTTCCGATCGATTTTTGTTGTTGCTGAAGTGTACAAGTCATTTGATGAGAAGTTTAACAGTCGATAGAGACCAATCTCAAGAAGCGACAATTGTCTTTCTTCCACACAAGGAACATTTCGACACAATTATGCAGGATGTCATGAAGCCCCCGTTTAAAGCTAGGAACACAAGTTAGTGGAGAGACGGCTCAATTGTCAATGAACAGGACAATCGACGATATTCACACGAATCGGTGATGCCAGCAAATGAATCGTCAGGTCAAGTCGTCTTTGAAATAAACCACAGTGACTGTCGGTCCTCCCTAAAATTAAAGTCAACATCAGACAACATACGCTGATTAAAAGTTTCCAATAAAAAATCCACATACAGACACATACACACACATGTGTGTGTGTGTGTGCATTTTGCAACTGTGCAAGAAATTCTGTTGATTTCAGTGAGTTCCATTGAAAAGGAATTCCATTTGATGTTGTTGGGCTCCTTCATCGCAACAGTCAGCAGCATGAACACCATGTCGCAGCCCACACATTGCGAGCAACAATTTGGAAAATGTGTACCAATATTTCCGTCATTGGAACAAAACACACGCACGCTGCCACACAGGCGGCGTCATGAATACTCAGATTACTGGGAATGGGGAGAACAAAACCAATCAACACACTATTCACACGACGGATGACATTTTCCGAAAATTTGACATGACTTTAAAAGTTTTGTCCGCCCGACATTCATATGTGCGTCTGTCGGTCTGTCTGTCTGCCAGTCAGTCTGTCTGTACCCATGAGTGCATATATTCAGTTGGCGAGCGACAGACATGAACAAATAGAATATTCCAGGAGCATAGTGGTAGTATATTCGGGGAGGAGGAAATAGGAAAAGGGACAGCACTGGGAGCTACACCATCTTGTGTTGTTCGGGCTTAACAGCTTTCAGAAGGACTTCATGGATATATGCCCGTAATGAGCAGGCTCGTAGGCTCATTGAAATGGAATCGCTCACGGCATCTTAAACATCATTTGCTTTCCATGTTGTCCAGGGTTGAACAAAAAGTCCAGATTCGAAACAGACGCCACTGGTCACGACTGCGAATTGGCGACTATGAGCATTGGATAGGGTGAGTGTTAGTGTTAGTGGTGAAGAATGCAACATTTTGCTGTGGCGAAACTTTCTGAAACTAATTGACAGCATAGCACATGTAGACATTTCTCTCATGCTAGGGCAGGGTAGGCATGGACGCAGGACTGACAGGAATGTGATGAAAACTGCGGGCATCTTTGCATTAGGAAGGCTTCTGGAAGGTCTCGAGAACTTCGAGCTGTAGGATCTTGAGAAGGTCCGATAGGAGACCTGCTATTCGAATGGAAGTGGGTCTGCAGGCTCTGGCAACAGATAATGCCGAGGTGGTGTCTACAGACTGCTTCGAAGGGCCTTCCATTTCCGCCCCCCAGAGAATGTCTCAGTCCTTGTAGCATGCCACAGCGGTGGAAAATATCCGGCCTTAAGTTAGGACTAAAGTCTGGACTCTATGGTTGTCAATCGGGATATACAAAATACCGGGATATCCAATTTATATTTTATTTTTGTTGACCTGTTCTCCTGTTGACCCTTCCATTTGTTAACTACATCGCAGCCCAAGCACTATCGAATTTCCGTCTTTGATATGCAGTGCATGGACTAATCGTGTGTCCTACTGCCACCTCCCCCTACTCCCACCTCCGTCAAGAGTAAATCGGACTAGGGAAAAGAAAATAAGCACACACTACACGAATCTAGAGATGACAGGATGTTAGTCGTGTGTTTGTTAGTCCCTCATCCCGGTCGTCGTCCTTTGTTGTCGTACATGGTGGCAAAATTCGCTTGGCAAATTAATTATTAACCGTATACGTTCCGACAATTGTGTCCGTCTGTCCACCTGTCCGTCCGTCACGTAATAAATGCTTTGAGATTGCTGTGTAATAAAATCAAATGAAATGCCATAAATCACTTAACGACAAACACTTACGGCCACTTAACGTAACGGTGAACATATGTCTAAACAGCCAAATTGTCAACGACAGCAAGGAATCGAAATTATTCTCGGACCGATCGAAAACCACCACCGGCCGTATGCGAAACAAAACGAAAAGGCGCAAACGCCATTTATCACTGGCGAAATGAGCGCCCGCACACGAGACACTCATTTCGATAATTTGCCTGCGGGGAGTGGGCGTGGCGTGCCGTTCCCCTGACACCTAATGCCACGGAAACTAGCAAAAACAAAAACATTCGCCCACGTTGAACCAGCCTGAGCGACTTCAGACGTTCCTGTGTCGGTCAATACGACTCGGGCAGCATTCGCACCCATGACTCGCAGACAGACGTTTCTTATCTAATCGGGACTGAATTGTCCACAAGTGATCTTAAATCGCCTAAAAGAGGTGAGGGTGTAGAATATCCACGACAAATTGAAAAACTTTGAAAGGATGCAACAAAAGAGTGTCCCACGATATTAGAATCGTGGACTCACGGATGAGTCCAAACCAAACAAAAGGGATAAGTTGGCACGAAATGTAGCGTCCGCAGTGGCGACGAGATGACAGACATGAAAGCGATGAAACACAAAAGGTTCCCGTGCGAATGGACCTCATTATCACGTGCAAATGTCCAAATGTCGCCACACGTTCGCTCCACACAACCGGATTAAAGACATTTGCCACTTCAATAGGGGACAGTGGCAACAACGGGTCCACTCCATAGCATTGCGTTGGTAATAAAGCATTCCGTGCTCGAGTGCTGGGTTTGTTTGTGGACAATCAACGTTAAATATCCAGGCAAGAATCACAAGAAAAACAAGCGAGCACTGGACACACAATGCCAGGGAAAACGACAAAGTTGGCAAAAAAAAAAAAAAAAAATCACAAGTATTGTTTGTCCAATAAATCAGTGAATGTTTGCTTATTTTTGGGCAGTAGCTGCTGCTGCTGTTGTTGTTGTTGTGATTACTGCCAATACAACATTTGCACCACAATATTAAACATTTGGACACATTAAACCATGTCCCAAATGGTGTGTGTGTGTGTGCGTGTGTGTGGGTTAGGGTAGGGAGGGTGTATTGCTGATGTGTTGGTCGGTCCATTCCTTTTCGGGACATAACACCCAATTGATTCTTTGTCGTAATTTATGCTCATTTATTGTTACATTTTCCTGACATTTCAAATGAGCTGTACTTTTGTTTTGGACTCAAATGCAGGGAAAGAGGACATCTCTCTCACTCTCTCTCGTTCATTTCGATGGCAGTGTGTAATGAAATGTTAAAGATTGATTTATGCCATTTATTTATGGGCATCAGGACACTGGACTCCCCCTAGTGGAGAAGAGGGAGTATTGCGAACTGAATCTATCAATGTCCTCATAAAAACGATAGCAGCTTAGGCGGGTCCTTAATGGCAAAACTAATATATACGTAAATTACAATGTTAATACTTTAAGTTGTAACAAATTGATGTCACTTCTCAGCTGATTCCGAAACACACTCAAATCGACATCAATTCGAGTACATTTCGACTTGCGAGGAGTAAACGGTGCTCAGCTGTGGTAAATTGTACTCGATGTGAGTATGCTGGGAAATATTGTACGTACTTAGAATAAGTAAGTGATTTTGTACTAGGTCCCATATGAAGATCAAACTTACTAAATTTTAGTCGGAATTTGTTGAACCCTTAAAAGCGGCGTAATGACTCGAACTTCCATGAATGGGTGTGAGTCGATTTCAAATTGTAATCAACGTGTGTTGGCCATTGCGTAGTTAACAATTTTTAAATTAAGCGAGTAAGAAATACCATCGAACGCAGCCGATATCTGTGGTCACCAGCCATAACAGCCTAAGTTTGTTTTTAATTGATTTTTTTTTTTGTGAAAGTTTTAAGTCCTCACTAGAACTCAGGAGTCAGTTTTTCCATGGACTATCTGACTGAACTAAAGAGTAAAGTTAGGTTGTTATGGTGTGTGATTGTGCCCAACCGAATTAACACCCCCCCTCCCATGGGTTTTTCATTTGCATTACAATATGAAATTATTTGTTAAACTGCGGCCATGGACAATCGTCAGTAATCGTTGTCGTTGCCGTTGTCGGTGCCGTTGATGAAGTAAGGGATTCATTCAATGGACTGTTATAATGCCATCAATGCACCAATCATGCATGCTATCAGTCAGACACTGGGCGACCGTACACACACGATTAATAAACACGCACGAATCGCCAGGACAACGGCGGGGATGCGACAGCATTGGGAATAGACATTCTCATTACTCGAACCTCGGCGTATTTGTATGGGAGCACACATGTGTACGTACTCCACTGAGTCCAAGATGTCAGCTGGCCGGCGAGGTGGGTGGGAAAACATGAAACAGACAAATGCTATGAAATGGCCGGAGTCACGACGAATTGTTGGTAGGTTTGGATGTTGTTACGGAGGGTGAAGCCTTGTGATGGTTGAAGGGCGACAAGGCACCCAGATTGGTTTATTACAATTATGTCTGCGATCGATCGATTTCAATTGAACTGGCGCCATTGTCATTTCAGAAACCGAGTCTTTGGCTGAGATTTGGGTCGTTAAAGAAGTAGCCGACTGGCTGAGAGATAACGGCTCCCATATATGGGATGCGAGGAGGGCATCAACACTGACTTCTTATTTCTTTGGGAAACTCTCTAGCTGATATTTCTATTGACCGACTCGGAAGCTTTTTGAAGTGCACATACGTTAGTTACTCGAACACTCAAAACTAACCTCACCTCACTAACCCCTCATAGACGCCTTTTGCCTTTTAATGTCGCCTGTATTTCAGGAAGTTATATCGCAGTGGCTTTTCACATTCAAATCGTGTTGAGACTTTTCATATTTCCCTTTGTCTTCTGTACTAACGGATAATCAAGAACGGACCAGAAAAGACATTTTGAAAATACTGTTGCAGCACTTGGTATTTGCGCCCATGCTCTGCTGGCTCGCCTGTCCATACATGCGGGGATTTCGCCCCTCACCAAATTGTATTGCGCAATCTTGGAACTGCTCCATGATGGGGGGGGGGAGTGGGCGAGGCGGGCAACTCCGGGAAAAAAACACCAAACAATCAGCCACAAAAGTCGGACGTTTGTACACAAAATTTAAAAACTGCAAATGAAAAACAATTGTTCGTAAATTGTTTATTGAGAAAGAGCAAAAAGAAGAGCAGTGAAAACAGGACGCAGTCAAACAAAAGGACGCAACCAACCCGCCTGCATTGCATATTTCCTGGTCGACTCCTGGTCAGGCAGTGTGTGTTGTCGTGGTGGTGGGCAGTGGGCGGTGTGTCGTGATGTCGTGGTGATCGGGTGTGTGTGAGGGAAAACTGCAGTCACAGTATATTTCACGCAGCATGGCCAAGTTCGTTTGCCTGTAGATTGAGGAATTATGTCCACAGTAAACGTTGAAATCCCATCGCTGAAATCGTGACAATGAGTACGGCATTTTTTACATATCACCCACAAAAGTCACTCCAATGGTCGGTCGACGCCATCACTACGACTTCCGTTCATTTATTTGCGTTCTGTTCTGTTCGAGTGTTGTTGTTTTCCCTTTGCTTATTTTGTTGTTGGTGGCGTTGTTGGCATTGTTGGCTTACGGTGGCTGCTGCTGTTGCTTTAAAAATTGTTTTTAAATATCCCGTCGAGTCCATTATAAACGAAACTGTTGTTGTGGTCTACAGACGATTATGACGGATGGCCGGACCGGGCCGGGTGGGCTTGGTGATGCCACAGCGTTGCAGTGTGTGTGTGTGTGTGTCCAATAATAACAATAGCGAATATTAAGAGGATTGTTAATGTTTCAGGTTTTATTTGGTGTGGTGGGGGAGGGGAGGGAAGGGATTTGGGGCACTAGGGAGGGTTGAAATCAACTCCTGTTAGGGAAATTATGTGCTTATTGCTTTCATTATTTACTTACTTATTTACTTACAGATTTATGACAAAAGGCTTCCCGGGTTCAATCATGTGGGCCAATGAATGTTGGCCACGGTGTTAGATGCGTGCCATTGAATGCTCTGGTATGATCACAGCCCTGTGTTACATGTGTCCCTCAACATCCCCTCAAGGGGCAATTGCGAAACTGACTAATTGAGGTAAGAACGATTTTCACCTTTTGATACAAAAATGAGCTCATTGAAATTCCATTCGCTTTACTCGACGAGTTTGGTCGCTTAAGTGTTGTTCATCAAATGACAAAGACATTTACGTCATAACTCCAAACCTTTTCGACATGTTTTGGTTAAAACAAAATCGAGTTGAGCAAAATCGAGTCTGTACATGTCTCTGTACTCTGGTTCAACTTGCAGTTGCCGGTCGGTATGAAATGATTTGAAACCATAAATTTTAATGTACGAACACTTGTCCGACAGGGAGAACAAGAAGACACAACAAAAAAAACACCGGACTGATTTGTTTCGAAATAAATCATTTCATTCAGGCATCTCTGAAGTGTGCGCAAATTGCATTATGTTGCATTCCCAAGTAGCAGCCAGATGAAATCAAACGCTGTCACTTGGCACGAATGACGCTTTAACTCAAAAGGATTCCCAACAATCCAATCGAATAAATCATTGAACACTTTGTGCGTTTTCCCCTTGGCCGCTGCCCCAACGAAGATGCTCCCAGCAGAAGTTGTGGCGAAAATCATTTATCATTTTCCTTTGGCACGGAACAAGGAAAACACACCTCCCACCACCCCCCCACCCAACACACTACTTTTTTCGACTTCCAAATTGAGTGCTGCAGCACAGAACCATCAGTTGAGGCAGACACGAATGGCGGCAGGGATGGCTGCTGCTGGGTCGACTCATGTAGGGATCACGCTTAAACGTCCTTAAATGCTATCGTTGCTTTTGTTTAAGTCATTCTTTAGGATTAACCCGTTTCCGGATTAATTAATATTCAACAAAGCCTTCGCCGCCGTAACAAATGAAATTTCTTCATTGGAAACTTTCTTGATTACAACTCATTTATCGCCCTGGTTCCAGGCCACCGAAATGTTCTATGTCCCCCTTTCTCTCCTTTCACTCCTTTTTCCATTATTTTTTTCGATTCGTGTCTTTTCTTGCCGGGGAATTAATTTATTTTTATAGCCGAGCACAAAAAGGAATTGTTATTCTTTTGGGTGTTTTTTTGTTCTCTCTCTCTCGTTTTTTCTGCTCTGATTCTTATGTTCGTCTTTTTGCTCTTGCGCTTGTCTTTTTGTTTTGTTTGGCATTAAAGCATTTGTTACTTCTTAATACAATTGGATGAATAATTTCGTTAGGAAAGAGTCTTACTATACTCGGTTGTTTTATGGTTTAACCAGCTTGGAACGGGGCTGGCAGAGGGTCATCTCATAAATTGCAATTGTCTGAACTCCTGCTCAACACGGGGCCAATTAAATTGTACGGTCTCTGCGGCGCGTTTGCCTCCAATGATCGCTACTCGATGATCACTTCTGAAGAAGTTTTGTAAATGAATTGAAACTAAGGCCCGACATAAGGCTGGGATATCCAAATGACTGTCGGTCCTCAAGAAATAAACTCATGCCCAGAGCTTAGAAAATCCCTTCATCATTACATTTTGCGTGTATCAACTTTTTTTTTCTTTTGACGAACATGCTTTTTGCGTTGCGTATCGTTATAATATTTTGTTGCTTTCGCATACATCGGCAGTTCATGTATTTGTTCGATGCCAACTAAACTTTCGCGTGTGGCTAAAAAAAGATAAATTCTCCACTGAGATGTTTTTCGTTGTGAGTGTGTATCGTTTTAATATTTGGTTGTCGAGATCTTCGCATACAACGTTAGCAGCGTTGCCACGATTTTTCTACGCCTTTTCTTCAGATTCTCCAAAATAAAAAAGCATATTTTCAATCAAAGTAGAATTTTAAAAGTTATGACGAAACTTTTGAGGAGCATTTCCTTTGGCACTGCCCAGCGTTCGCACACAATAGATCCCGTTTCATGGGAGAGGACTCTTCAACAGGCTTGACCTAACCTAGGGGCGCAGACTGGACAATTCAGTTAATAGTACAGAGTTCATAAAATAACTTGTCGGGACCAATCCAATTAGAGAGCACAACCGACCGAATACTGGCCTATGTCCACTGACATGAGGCGGACCACATCTGCCTCCTCTTCTCCACCTAAACTAACCTACAACTTATGAAAAGGCCAGTTGTATTCCAGTAGTATTGTCTAATTGATTGAACACTTTGGTGTACTGGCTCACAAAGTCCTGTTTCTACTGACCGCCCTTTGACCTATGGATAATTTAATTCCAGCAATTCATCATGTACCAAACTCTGGTCATGTTAGCTATAAAGAGGTGGGCCTTCATCATGACATTTGTTTTTATCTTAGAGGCGTCTGCTAGTTTCTCGGAATCCATACGAACAACTAACAATGTCTATTCGTCTATTGCGATTGTCTTGTTTCATGTTTCCTTCTATTCCAGTGATCGTTCCAGTGATCGTTCTTATCTCTCGGAACGTATTTCGCATAGGGAATTCCACAATCGGCCAAAGTCTAATTTCGTTGATTCACTTCAAGGATGTGGTTTGTTTTTTATTTTAGTTAACATGTTTTGGTTTTTTTTTTTAGGGTTGTTGGTAGGGTTGGGGCATTTGCTTAACAAAGGGCAACAAAACATAAATAAACACTATTTTTGAGAATGTTTTGAATGGGAATTCGTTTAGTTGTTGCTGTTGCTTGGCTTTTGTATAATTAAACAATGGAAAAGTGGATGCCATAAAACAAAACACAGCTAACCAAGGTATAACCGACAGAACGACAGAACGGGTTAACACTCTGCTCAACCGGAAATGGATTTCAGATTTATGACGGGCTCAAAGGATATACGCATACAGACAGACTGACATACAGACACGGGCAAATTCAAATGCGATTTAAAGTGAGGGGACTGTGTGGCAATGCCAGAAAGGGAACAACATTTATCTTTAACGTTTCTTAACAAATCGCATGTAGGACTTTCCCCTCACACAGACTGTGACAGCTGTCTGCATGCCCTGGCCTTTGAGAGAAGGACGCAATTTGCGAACACATATTGGGAGAGATTGCATGCACATTTTGCCTGGCCAAGGACTATGGGTTCTTGTTTTGTTGGTCTTCCATTGAAATGCACATAATTTCGGGCAAATATTATTTAAGCAATCGTTCGTTATAAATATTTCAAGTGATTTTTCTGGCATTTCCTTCAAATAGATATTCGCCAAAGATTCCACCTTCCAAGAGATCGATTATCGAATGGTTTTTGGTCGGGCATCAACGAACGAAAACTTGAAATGTTTGCAATACTTATATTTCCACACCAACTACACCCCACCCTACCCCCTCCGATGGTATTCCATGCCATCCATGGATATTTGCAAGACCCTCATAATGTTAATATATGCCAATGTTTGTTTGCCTATCTGTACACACACACACACAAGTACATGTGTGTGTATCATCGTATGGGTGAAGTAGCATATCCTTTTTTTTTCTGTTCCATACCCGAAAGGGTAGCCCATCGCTATTTCTTGTGGATTCCAGCGGCAAAACATCGTAAGACAATCCCCTAAAGATGATCTAGATAATCGGATCGAATGAAAGCCACACGCGTATATTTGCAGTCATCAGGGTTGCATTTGCAGGGGATCCGTCCGGCGGGTAAGATCAGCGTCGACGGAAATACTCCGTGTAGCACTTACCGGCCTTTGGACGATTGGAATATCGTTTGATTGTAAATGTTGGCACTCCTTAGTGTGGTCACCCTGTGTTACCTTCGTCTATTGCTCCACAACATTTTTCGCATGTTTCATCAGATTTCTTTGCTCGTTGCCAGTGTCTGCACGCCAAGAAGTAACAACAACAACAACAAAATCATTTTCTTTCGCAAACGAGTTCACGAGTATTTTCCAGTTCTTTCCCTGTTGTTCTTCCGCCATCGCAAGCCGTTATCAATGCGGAGGAAACCGAAGGAGAAACAGTATGAACAAAAAAAAGGAATTCATCTCTATTTGTATTTTGTTAGGAAAAAGTTATTCCCGGCAACTTTTTCTATCGCATCGCATCGTTTCAGTTTTGTTCGTTACTTTTTTGCTTTTCATGCGTGTAAACATCACATAGTTCAAATATTTTTTTAACCCGATTTGGTTTTCCTGTCATTTTCCCTTTGTGTGTGAAAAAAATACAATCGAATCAAAATGACGGGCATATTCGGTTTGAGGTTCGCCGTTACTTTAATGGGAACAGACAGACAGAGTTGTCTTCACAAACGACGCATCAAATCTGTCTAATTTAAATTCGTGATCGAAACAAGGTCCAGAGTGCCGTAGCTATTTCATTTAAGGTGTTTTCGAGTCCATATGACCGAATATACAGTTGGTGTTCTTTTCTTTCATTTGCAAATATTGAATCCCACCAACAGCAGTCGATATGAAAACAAATAAATAAGAAATTTCATCCAGTCCTCTGTTGCCTGGATCACGGTTGGACCTTAAAGAACACATGCTGGTCCTCATTCCCCGGTTATCCCGGTTACTTGTCTACTCTCTGTACTCGCAAGTACCTACCCCGGCTCCGAATGGAGATAACGCTGTTGTTAGGGAGGCTTAGCAACTGTCGCCGATATTCCGTGTGGTAAAACTGTCGTTCCTCGCATGGTCGGTTACTCAAGTCGACTGGCTCGTGTATGTACGGCTGAGGTTCGCCAAAATAATATTCAGGTGTGGCCTCTCAGCCCACCCGAAGTTTATGAGAACAATGAGAATGATTTAGACATTACCAAATGATTATTTTCTGGCATCCGCCTGTAAGTCTGTAGCAACAACTTTCGGGGACAAATTGATTTTTGTTCCCTACTAAACTTCCGTTCGATGTAACAAAGGAACCACAAATATACCAGTGCTTTCTTGCCACACGACAAATTAATATCGCCCCAATGTGGGACAGTCTCCGAAGTACAGATTCCTATGTGAACAGACACTTGTCTTTGGTCAATGGTGACAACTCACCCGATACCCGGTTTAGGCCGATTGCGCCCATTGTGCTGCCTTCTGCCCAGAGTACAATTGTGTCCAGCTGACTTGGTATGGAATGTCCCATATGCATGTTACGAGGTTTATGCAAATACAAATATATATGAGTATGTTAATGATGTTAAATATCTGCGGTGAATTGTGTGACCATCGATTTGGCATAATGGACTCAGGCGTGAACTTGTTGATGAGTGGGCGCCGGTGGGTGGTGGGAAGGTATGGACGATTTAATCGAAATCCTGCGGGTATTCCGATTACCGAATTCTGACACTAAACTCAATAAATTGAGGCAGGCAAATGGCGGGCGGGCGGTGGTTGGGCGGTCACAACTGAACTGTGCAAACATAAAATGCCGAATTTTCCAATCAAATATTCAACAATTTATTACTTAATTTTCTTAGCAAATCATTGAAACTGCATTTCCTCTTGATTTTGCTTTCATGGGGCGAATTGTGTCATTGGAGTAAAAAAAAACGGAGTAACGCGTTCGAAGTCTGCTTCGTATTAAATTCATTCGCCGCTCCTTCAAACCCTGCACTTTCCATTGTTCAATTCCAGTTTTGCACATTTTTGCGCATTTTCCACACGAAATGAACAACACAAAAACTAATTAAACTCTGACCTCTCGTATTTTTACGTCTCATTTAATATTTATGAAAATAAAAACGTTCTTTTGTTCCAGTTTTTTTTTGATTTTTTTTAGTTAAATTTGCAAATAGATTGCAAGAAAGGCACGCTTTTACATTTTTCGCTTAACCACCTTTTTCCGCATCACTTCGGTTAGGGGTGAGGAGTAGGTTTTTTTCTTTTTTGTGTGTGTTTTTTTATTCAAGTGCCCTCGTCGTTGACCTGTTATTTTTTTTGCCCCCATTTCGTCCGTCTAATGAGTCAGACCATCAAATGCTGGGGTGGATGGGATGACCATCAAATGGGGCCAAAGAAAATATTTCCATTTAAAGCGAGCGATAAAAGAACATATCAATTAAAAATCAATCGATTGCTTTCTTTTTGTGTGTGTGTGTGTGTGTGCAAATGAGAAATACCTAAGGTAGTGAATAAAGAGAGCTGTGGAATGATGAGGGCAGCACTTCAGCAGCTGGGAATTGGTGGATCGAAAGTGCATTTTAATGAAGTGCTCCAGAGCTGTGAAGGAAATGAATACACCGTCAATGAAACTGGATGCTCTAGGCAGATTTGCACCGAGCACTGGCCAGACTTTAATGCTGGTGTAATGTGTGTGTGTTAGAAAACTTTTAAAGGGTCACCAAATAAAGTCGGACAGCGATTCTATGTGATGTGATAACATCGTGAAATCTCTCAAGAAATGATTCGGCGCCGTCGAATTTATTTTTATGGGACTACGTTAATTTATCGATTAATAAAAAACAACATAGACAACTGTATGGCTTTCAATTTGAGTAGTGCCACTTGTTTGAGAGACTTTTTCCACCGGACACAGTAGCTTGTCCCAAAGCACACACATATATTCCATGCAATGTATGTATGTGTGTGTGTGTGAGAGAGAGAGAGAGTGAGAGTGTCGATGAGCCCACGTAATTACTCCCTGTCTATCCCATTGTTTGTGGAGCATTTGTGGCTTAAGATTACTTCATGGTTGGCTAGTTTAACCCATGTTGACGTCGTCTCGATGGCATTTGACGCCTGTCCTTACATGTCCTTAGACATGAGGACTGCAACAATAACAACAACAACAACTCCACTGAGGACTACCGCAACACAATGACTGCCCCAACGATAGACAGCAACACCACCACTATAATTTCCAACATTCAAATGACATACACGACCGTTCACACATCACCCTCCTCCCCCCACCGCAACGGTCCACAGCGTGTTGCAACACTTTGGTGTGCTTTGGGGACAGCAAGGCCCGAACAAAAATATTTTGTATACACACATATGCAGCAAATCTCACTCACACAGTCACTTCCTCCAGGGAGTGGTCTGCTGACTGCCTGTCTGCGAAGCCACACGAGCTCCCCGCCGTATGGCTTTGAGTGTACACTGCCTGTATGAGCTAGTCGGGGAGCGTACGAGATCCCCCGTCCATGTTTGCATATCACATGGAATTCATTCTAGTCCATTACAAGTGGCTCCTTTTTAATTAATTAATCAAATTAATTGAATACGAATGACATTCGATCACTTGAATCACTTGTTATTTTGGTTGGGGGGAGGAGGGAATACGTTGTGCTGGCTTAGTTGCTCGAATGTTGCGAGTCGCTGAAGATTGTTTTTGGGTCACTTGAGAAGGTCGCCGACTTTCGTTGACATCAAAAACAACAAAAGTTCCTCACGTCATTGATTGCAATTTCGGCCACACATTTCGTTTGGCACTTCGTCGACGTTGAGTGTCGCCAAACGTGTTACCCGTAAACTGTTCCATTCGTAAATGTCTCACGCTGTTAACTGTATTTCATCGTTTAATTTTTGACAGTTCACTGCACCGGAAAATGCATTCGAAACTTGTTATATTTCAATGCGTTCCCCAAATGGTTCTCTGTCATGACCACCGAAAATTCATACTTTCCCGTCGCACATGACTCCTCCCGATGCCTTTGTCGCTCTTAAACTGTCATTTTCTGTCTGTTAAAGCCATAAATTTCCATTTAACTTGGAAAACATTTTTTGGCATTACTTGTTATTTGCTAAGTTTTCTTTCCTTTGTCCCAACTTCCACCCCTCCCTCCCTCCCTCTCTCGCACCGACAAACCAACCATTTCGACTGACAGAAAAAAAGAAATCCCCATAAAAAAACGTACTTCAAACGGGAGGAACACGAACGACAAAGAATGCAATGGCAGCGGCGGCGGCGGCTACGGTGACCAATCTATGGGATCCGTGACAAAGAAATGATGTTTGCATTCAAAAGATAATCGAAATGGAATACAGATAAATCATCTGAATGGGGAAACTCTAGCAAAAGAAAAATGAAAACGACGCCGTCATTGTTTTCACAAAAATTTATCGCAAATGAAGCAAATAATTGCATTCAAGTGGGGACGAATATCGCAAACTTGTCCGGCATGATTTTGTTGGACAAAGGAGAAGGGTAAGGGTAGGAGGGGTGGACAAGAAGGGCAAATCAAAAGGAACAACACAACAGACTGAAAAGAAGTGTGCGACATTTAAATGCAAATCATAATTACAAAATGGTGGTGGACTTTGTCCAGGACGATGGTGAACCCTAGTTCAGTCTTCATTTCACCGCACCGCACCGCACCTCACCACCCTCCAGTAATGTAATGTGTATCCCTTTTAGTACTCGGATGACCCCCACCCAACGTCATGGATTGGTGGTCACTACGCGAAATGCGGGTACTTTTAAAGAAATGATTGCTGCTTCCGTTGCCAATGTGGTCGGAGTCATTCAAACTGGGTTTAGTATCATGACCATGCAGTCGATTTTTACGTTCTCGTTGTAACACCGTTGCACTTATAGCTGTACCCACATCGTGTCCACACAATGTGACCTTTGCCATCACCACCACCACCCCCCCACCCCCCACGATACTCGCTCGGGTGGGCAACATTGTCTGGGAAGTCTTTGAGTAACAGCGGAGAAAAGCAATGGGAATTGAACGGAACGTTAACTCAAGTGAACGCTTGGCCATAACGCAAAACAACAAATTATATAATTGGCCATAAGAACACGATTAGACGGCGACACCGACGACGACGACAGAGTACAAGAGTACGAGTAAGTGGCAGCAACACACATTCAAATCACGGGCACCGACAATGCCAGTGGACAAAAGATAGGGCGAGTGCGAGTGCGAGTAGACCCCCATCCCCACCTCATCCCCGTGGACTTGTTTGCTGATGCTGTTGCTGCTGCTGTTGTTGTACTTTTTGGAATTGTTTAGGTTTCCTTTGGCTGCAGCGCAACAAAGTCATTGAGGTTACATAGCAATAAATTCTGTGTATTTGTGGCTCAAAAGGGTCTGTGCAAAGGCATGATTGCTTACCAATCCACCGATGGTGGAAATACCCACCATTCCACCAGCAGAGCACTCTTTTGCACGTCATTCTTTCCCACCGTTCTCATATTCTTTTATTTTCTTGTGCTCTTATGTTTTCACGTTGGCCACAAGTTCTTTGTGCCAAGCGGAGGACGGAAACCGGTGGGGGATGAAAACGGGAGTGTTTCAAGTTCTGCAAGTAAACGAAGAATTCCAGTGGAACGTGTATCACCTTTTGCGGACGGACGCCGGCATTGATTTCGTTAACGTTGCATCCAAAGTGTGCGACATGAGACCAAAGTGTGTTCAAATCGGATGATGGACAGGAGAAGGTGGTCGTGATTGCAGGCACCACGCAGCAAAGAGAGAGCGAGCGAGAGAGAGAGCAAACTCGAAGTGGCAACCCTGGACTATTGCGGGTCAGTTCACAATTTTAGAATTGTTCCTGTTTTTTTTCTGTATTCAGATCGGATTTCCGACTGCATTGTATTTCGAATTGATATCCCGTAACCCCACCAATTCCTGGAGCTTAGCCGGTCCCTATCTGGGAACATCACGAAGACTACTATGGGAAGTGAAGGTGGTCTCCAGGTTCCATCCATCTGTACCTTTAGGATTTTTGTTTTTTCACATCCGTTAGAGTTCACGTTGAATCCATATGGAAGTAACGACAGGAGTGCACCTACGGCCGACTGAGCTGGCCCAATATTTGCCACTATGGCCGTTTCTTAGTCACGGGCTTGCTGGGCACGGGCCCACCATACCATGAAGTTGTGCTATTCGGTAAGAGCACTTGGAGTGAATAACGAATAAGTATCCAAACTAATAAAGTCCTGCTTCATCGGAAGGGGCTCAGTTAATTCATTTCAGTCAGGTATCTGGCTTGGACCGGACACTCGTGTTACACAGCACCTTAAGACGCTGCCTAACTATCGATACATAAACCGTTAGCGGTACTATAAAGCGGCCTAATTGATTGATGTCCAAAAGCACTGGCAATCACATAAGTCGAATCATTTCCGAGTTACATTCATATCCAATTGCCAGCAGTGACTACTAGACATGTAACGAAGCGTTCTCCCAATCGTTGTAGAAATCTACATCAAATCTACATTTCTCCTTAAAACTTTATCCCAGACTGTCTATACTTCTGATGACATGGAATTTGTTTACTGGTGTGTTCGTGACATTGGCCCTTCTCCTCATGGGCACCCCTCGTCCTAGTACGTAATGACGATGGTGTACGAATTCCCTTCAGTTGTATTCATGACTTACACAAGTTATTACATCATTGTGACCAAATAATTTGCAGTTGTTGTTGTTGTTTTCATCATCTTCCCGTTCCCCGTCCGCCGTGCCACTGTCCGTTTTATAACACGTAATTGAAAGTTTTAATATCGAGAAAATTGTACACTCCTTTGAAACGTACCAACCACTGAAAGCACTCCTTAATTTGTTGTTTATGAATGTACAGACACCCTACGGTAGGGACCGGTATAAGCGACCACAAGACTGTGTCTGCCACTTTCACCCACTCCAGGTCAAGATTCTCAGCAAAGGGAAATATCATCGGATATTAAGAAAGAATGTGACTGTTGTGACATTAAGGACAAAAGGGATCAAGTGCAAATTTCGAGAAACATTGCAAATGCCAACCTCTCCCCGCCCCTTTTCGAAGAAGGGAACTGATCCACCAAGAGAAGTCGTGTTTCCTTTGCTTGGTTTCTTCGGCAATTGTCCCATTGTTGTGTTGAGCCCTTTCGATGCGGCACTCGTTCTGTTTGTCAACTACTTAATCGTCTAGTGACGGTGAGTTGGTAGTTTTGATTTCTCCAGAAGTCCTTCTCACTTCGACCACCCTAACGATGTGTCTGTATAATTCCGCCCACAATCCGCAGAAAGACTGGTTCTTCTTCATTATCACTTAAATGGCCAGTAATCGTATGTATTTGGGAATGTTGAGTTTTGTCGCCAGAATTCCTAGCGATTGCGCCTGTAGTGTGTGATGCATGTCGGCCATTGACTTTGCAAAACTGAGCCACTGAGTCGTTAGTCATTTCATACAATTGTTAAAAACTGGCAGTACATTTTGCAATGCCCCCCATCCATACTAGGACATCAGAGTGTTGACTGGGCTCAACGTTTCTTTCCACGACTTTCGTTAAGTAGATAGTGAAGGCGGCCGGTCGCCTCTTCACTTGAGCAGTTAGCCAAGACATGAAATAACCTGTTGCACTCTGTGTTGTGGCGTGTCTCCGCCAACCACGAACACATCTTCATCAGTTTAGCCCAACGTTGGCAACAGGTTTTCCTTTTGGTTTTCCGCTCGCAACTGAATTTGATTAAGTGTTTCGTTATTTTCCGATTCCAATCAAAATGGAAAATGAAAAATGGAAATTTTTGACTGACTGGCTTGGCTGACTGGTAATTGTCATTAAGTAACGGCAAATGTGGGTCGCGACTCCAAGCGCAGTGATTATGGAGATGAATTAACTGAGCCCCTTCCGATGAAGCAGGACTTTATTCGTTTGGATACTTATTCGTTATTCACTCCAAGTGCTCACACCCTTTCGTTGCCTTACTGGCGGCCGTGTCATCAGCTCCAGTCGGTTAAGTCCTTTGCTATTTTAGTCATTTACATGAATCATGTATGGCTAACAAGCTCACATTTCCGGTTATGTTTGATGTTCTCTGCCGCAAGTCAATAGAAACGTGAGTAGGCATATGAGACACTCCCAACCCAAATGGCATGAGCTAATCCATGACAATTGAATTGTTCAGTATTTGTGGCGGGATGAGCTACGGCTGATCCTGAAAAATCGATGCTACTTTGGACAATGCACGGGATTTTAGAATAAAGTCGTCCTCACACCCCGAACGCAAAACAACATGGAAATGGTGTTGCCTCCTCTATGGCACTGAAACTGGGCACAGTTGAGACAGAGTGAGGAGTGTATTTCAGACAAGATTTCTTTACCAAATCAATGGGCGGTAAGAGCTGCTCCCAGGAACAAACTGTATTGCCCGACCTCTGGGCTTCTAACTGTTTTGCTTCGTCGCTAGCCATGAGCGCAATGTTTCTCCACCATGATTGATACTCGTCGAAATTGATCACAAGGAGTGCGTAAACAAAGTTTAGTTGGGGAAAAATGAATGTGGGTCGTGAGCTACAACCAAATACATGTCCTATGTCTGTCATGGACCCGACTCTATTGCAAATTGCCAATGAAATGTCCCATGCGTAGTCCATTTGAAGTCGCCCAGGCCACTCTGTCATCGTTCATCGTTTTCGTGTTGTGCAGCAGCATTCATGTTGGTGCCCGTTGTTGCAACATGTTGATGTATGTAATTTTTTGACATTTCCTGCATGATGCCGATGCACAGTTCTTCACTGACAGGCTGAAAAGATGAACTGGTGGCAATTTCCTTTTTTTTTTTCTTTCTTTCTTTTGGAATAGTTTAAGTCTCAATAGAAAATCGGCTTTTGGCCTCTTTAACCTTCGTTCGCTATACAATTTGGGTCGATCTCGAAGCTGCTGGTCAGTTCAATTAACGTCACCCGCTCGCTCACATTTCCTTTGCCATGGGCTCTTTAGTTTTTAGTGAAGCGAATCACAATAAAACCCAGTTCTTGATGGTGTCCTCTCAATGGGTATCTGGTCTGTCGCACACCAACAAATGCCAATCCAGTTCCATTCCAATCTCAACCGTTCCCCGAGCACCACCACCACCCACTTCACCATCCCACCTCACTTGAGTTCAATCTCTTCCATGATGCATTAGCGTTGGTATACACACTCGTTAAGTCTATTAAAAGTGCTTAAGACAATCGCCAGAATTGTTTGCAATGGCTCCGGCCCACAGAAAGTTTAATGAAAATGGGAAACATGGAAACCCGTACTACCCAAATGTGCGGTTATATCGGTGTAAGTGCATCTATCAGTTGCATGCGGCATCCATATGTGTGCTGCAAATCGGAGTGCGCTTCATCTCATTTGTGTTTAGTTTATGGTTGCAAAGTGAAAGAATGCACGCTGACGATGTGCCCACTTATGTATATTTCTACTTACTCGTATGTATGTGTGTGTGTGTGTGTGTGTGTGTGTGTACATACAACATTTCTATTCGTATAAGTGTATACGAGTGTGTGCGTTTTGTAGTACAGCGTCGGCGCCTGGACATTGGTTGGCCAGCTAGCAGGCCTTCTATGATGGTCAGAACCAGGACCAGCCTTCACTTGTCAGGGTCATGGTCAATTGAACTCATTGTGGTCCAAGGTCCATTGTGGAGTTCGAGTAGCAACAGAAATCTGTTGAAAAATGTAACCATTTTCCGGAGAACTGATTCAGGAACCGGAAATCTATAAGACACCTGAACCAAAAACCGCCGAATAAAAAAAAAAGCTGGAATAGAAGAGTTGGTTTGGACAATAGGTTCAGGACACGCCTCTCCAGAGATACCGCGTAGGAAATACTAATCGGGTATTTTAGATGATGTCGAAACAACCGATCATGCTTTAGAATACAGTGAACATGTGCTTCGAAATTACTGGTAAATTCCAATTAGCCGAGAAGGAAATCTTTTTTCAGAAAGGAACGTTTTTTTTTTCTGACCTTATCAAGGACACACCAATAAATTCTCTAAGCAGCCTTGATCTGTGATGCGGTTATGTTTAGTTGTCAATAACCTCGAGGGGGGGAGATCTTTTGGCCCGTTTACTGAAGGCCTCACAAATTCTAACCTCCCTTGGCACACACATACATACATAAATAAGTATGTATGCATGAACGTGGATAGATTTGGGAACCGGTTTCTCATTTCATTTGTGTACTTATGAAAGGATTACAAGTAAATGATTTGAGAGGAGAGAAGCAAACCAACATCGAAACTCAGAGATATCCATATTTGTGCAGAGTTGTACGAGAAGATAACGGGGGGGGGGGGATTCCGCTCAGAAGTACTCGAAAACCAGTCAGTGTCAACGATCGAAAGCAATTTGGCGGTGGTGGTGGTGGTGGTGCCGACTAAGAGGGTACTTTGCGAAAGATATGGCCACAGATACTCCATGGCTAGTACAAGCATATGTAAATGTTGGCTATGCCAGAGAATGTTCTCCCATAAACTGTACTTGAAGTGTGTTCCGATGGATGTAGTGGCATTTCTGTAGTGAAATTTAAAATTAGTAACAGGAATTTAAAAAAAAAATATTAGCTTGTCGCCCTCATTTTCAAATTAGAACGGAAAAGGTGGCTGCAGGACAATGATGGGAAAACACCGCCGTGGGTATTTCGACCATCCATAACATTCGATTGTATTTGTATAACATATCATGATTTCAAATCAAAATTCCGTCTGATCTGTAAATAGTTTTGAATTTGGGTATCCGTTTTTATAATCCGATGGCTGTGCGCCAAACCAGTACGACTGGCGAGAAGTTTATAATGTGCGGCACTCACTGCCACAGCCAACTCAACCTCACATGATGTTGCACTGAAAGCCGGCATACAACTGCTAACACGCTGCCAGAGTCAGCACCATTACCTGGAATGAGTCAAAGGGCGAAATACGCTCGCACTCTCTCACTGGATAACATATGGTCACATCACGCACTCATCTCTCTGACACACACAGCCATGTTAAGTTAACATAACATCCACATTGGCTCGTTCGCTTACATTTGTGTACTGCATGCCGATGTTATTTGGTTTTCGGAAAACTCACAACAACAACGGTGACGAGTTGAGGAAGGACATGCGGTCGGCCATCACTACGGAGGACACCATAACCTGCCTAAACAATGGTGTGGGGGGGGGGGGGGAGAGATCAACTTATTTCGAATGAGTATTTGAACGGAACACGAATGGAATTCCTAATAAATTTAAACATTTCCACTCAACAACTGGTGGAACTTTCCATTTCAGTCAGGGTCCTGGTCGACCACCACCACTATTGGAGATACAGATATCGCCAACATTATTCAGAGCAATTGGTAACACTGGATAATATATTTTATTTTCGTGATATCTGTTAAAATTCGGAAATTTCGGGGGGAAAATGAAAAAAAAAGGAAGTTGTGAGCGAGGTTTTTATAGTTTGTTGTCCTGTCTTACTAATTCCAATGCGTGACTGTTTTTTTTTTTTAAAGATTCAAACAATCTCTGCGGCATCCTTAAACCGACTGATGCGGCTTCAGTCCCAGTCAACCCTTTCGGGTCACCGGGTGGATGTCGTCGTTTACGTTTTATCAAATTGAAAATTCGTATCACATCCTCACTTTTTTGAACACGTTCCATGCCACTGTGCAGGTCTGAAAAAAAAACGTCTCAAACGTCTCAAGAAAACGTAGTATTGAAACAATTTCCGCTTCGCTTTAAAGTGCTGACCTCGAAAACCAAAGTAGTTTAATCCAATGATTTCGGCTTTTTGTCATTTCTCAAGGCATCACCATTTCAGACACCAGAGAATGCGCCATATGCGTCTCACAGTGCACGCACTTTGAAGCACTTGAGTGCGCGTCTCAAAAAACAAAGTCCCCTTGCCATGGAAACAGACAGGCCGTCGTCGCGACGCTCCAACAGCAACTACGACCGAGTCAAGAAGATGGGCAAATGTGGCGGGTACTTGGAAGCAACAGCGGCGAAGGCGGCAGCAGCAGCCACAGCCATCACCAGCTCATCGTCACCGTGAGCGCGTTGTTGTTTTCGGTTTAACGGTTTCATATTGTACGGATATGGATTACAAAGGTCTAAAGTATGCGCTCGTTCGTTCGTACGCGTTGGATAGACTCAGACAACGTCTCGTGGTGCTGGTGCCTGTCACACATTTCGTTTTCTTTGCCTCGTTCCCGTTTGTTGACTTTACACTTGACATTCACATTGAAAAGACTTCCAGCTCATGCACGCGTCTCCGCCACCTCCGCGGCTTCTTCATCTACCCCCCCCCCCCCCCCCCCCCCCATTCAATGGAGCACGTGAGTGTGTATGTTCGCACTTGTTCACATGATTACGACTAAAGATTTCATACATTTTGTGGTATTTGCATACGATTGTAGTGTACGCATACACACTTAAGTATCTGTGTCAGTGTGGGTATCTGTATCTTGTCTAATGATACAAAGTGGTTTGCCACTACCAACTACGTTAGTGGTTTAAATGCTCCCATATACCAAAACTAACACCAGCGGCGAGGCGGCCGTATGAAAAGTTGGATGCTATTTCGAAGGGAATACAATCGCCGATGTTTTCTTAAACGATTCGCACCCATACCGATAGACTTTCGCCAGTGTAGCTGTGATTGAAACCGACTCTGCGGGCCGTAGCCGATCAGAGACAGAATGTCTATTACGACGTGCTTGAAATCCTAAACACCAGCATCACCAAATTTCCAATTTCATTTTCATTTTGAGGTTTAAATGAACGCAGTTTTCCGAACAAGGGCATCACATGTCCTTATGCAATGACTTGTCATACCGACCTCGTACTTTGCATCTGTATGAAGACATACTGGGGAATGAATACTCGTGTATGGGAATTGTGGGCTAGAGTTGTTTCTCTCCGCCTCGTCTTGAAACATTCGTTCTTCGAAGTATCGCACAGACGTCAGGCGGAATAAAGTTTATTGACAAGATGACGACGACTATGATGACGACGACTATGATGGCGATGACAATGACGATGACGTTGGCCAAGACGGTAACTGTAGCCCCGATAAGGTCAGCATTGTTGTGGGCGAACGAGGGTCGAGGGTGTTTGCTAGCATTCGTTTTGAAAAACTTAATGAAATTTAAATCTTTACTCTCTACTTCTGAAGTCCGTTGCCCACTGTTGAGCCAGAAACCACCCCGACCATTGCCGATTAGAACACACATTCCATACCGTTGGTGCTCCTGTTGATTCATTCGTAGACCACATTGTTTTGCACATGTTCTCGCTCTCTCTCTCGTCGTTGTCGTCAATTAATTTGTAAATCTTTGCCGTTTGTCGTTGCCATCAAAAGTGGCTTAAAGACATGTCTGGCGTCTGTGCCGGTCGGTAGCTGCCGGGCCCACCACACACGCTGCACACTTTCGTGTCACGTTCATCTTAAATGCTCAATGCTCATAATAAATTATCTCGGCTTCACATTCGAATTGATTTCGTTGGTGTGCTGGCCCAACTTCCACCTATGGCACACGTTGAGATACTTTTGTATCTTTTGTCGTATGCGGTTGTTGTTGTTGGGCTCATATAAATTATGGACGCTATGCTAACGACTATTTAGTGTCACGTACTTACTACGATAACGTTTGCACGAGTGGAGTGAGTGGAACTTCTCGCAATAAATGTGACGTTCAACTAACTGCTGAACCAGAGTGACGCAGCGTCATCGAAATTGAAGTGAATGCGAGTATTTGCATGTCTCTCGCAATAACACTTGCAAGTGTTGGATGTCAGCCACTGTAATACCCCCACCCTACGCCGCCAAATGGAACCAGCAATTTCTGTTTTGTAAAATAATACAAGAAACATTGAAAAATAATGTTGCAAAACTAAAAAAAAAAACATTAAACAATGAAAATAAATTAAAACACTTCAGTGCAGAGTTCGATTTAATTGCATCTGCTCCAGATTTATTATCATTGACCTAAATGATATAGAGCCCCGGGGTCCGCCGCTACACATGCCTTCCGTATTGTCCTCGGTTAAGATCTTGCGGATGCCCCCTCGCCTACAAGTAATTCAGAGAATTCACATTCTCCTTAGAACGAATGACTTTTCGTGGACACACACAAGCTGACTAGAATTTTTATTAAACCAGTTCACCGCTTCGCATCTTTCGGTCCCGTTTTTTCCCCCTCACCTTAGAGTCATCTGTTCCACTGTTCTGTCTCGCTCCCAAGTTTCTTTGTGAGCAGGTCGAAATATAGCTCACGTGCTTCGTGTAAGATCCAGCCCATTAAACCGCATCTACTAGCAGGCCTGTCCGATTCCCATCTACCTCCATCTGCCCGTAACTCCGTCAATTAGTGAAGTCAGCCCGTATTCGCCATGGGGATTTCCATGGTGGAGCACAAATTCCTCCATCACTGTTGACTACATGTTGTTATCTCTTCTCCAACGCCTCAATGCTCTACAACTTTCCTTAGAATCTTTTAGTTTGGTTTGTATTTGTTTTGTTTTTTTGTTGTTGTTGTTTTTTTTTATTAAATTTCCTTTTTATCATAAATTGCATCTATTCTTTGGTAAACAGCACCGAACGAACGAACGGCACGGCACGACTATAAATCAATGCAATTGTACATCCTGCCCCATCAGTTTTATCTTTGCAGGAACTAAACAGCAACAACAACAACAGCAACGACGGCAGCAAGGATGAACGAAGAAGAAGAAACTATTTCCGGTTGCTTCGTGACGTGCCTGTGCGTGTTTTAAAACAATATTATGGCAATCAATGGGAAATTGTTGAAATTCATGTGAATGCCAGATAAGCTTTTTCTTGTCTCCTCCCTCCGAAGGAAACTATCTTCGGATAAGAGTGCATACATTTTTTTTTGTAAATTTGTCAGGAAATCGGTGCCGCTTTGCGCCGCACACATACACCCGCACGGAGGTTTTCTTTATATCGTGTTCATGCGAACGCGGCCAGAATCAAAGAAAATTCTCACCCAAAAAATAAACCGAGACACTATCAAATAATCGATCGCATTGAGTGTTAAACGTGCGTTTGTTTCTGTTTTTAATCGTTTTTTTTTTTTTTTTTTTTAATATTTACTTCATTAGTTGCCTGTGAACAATTTGTTCACGCACATATGTTGCTTGGCCCACGGAAAACAACTGCTGTACCCCGAGACCATAACTAAGTTAATGTGTATTGTTGTTGTTGTTGCAGTCCATAAAACTAAAAAGAGAAAATTAATGAAAATTTACGACCGTAATAAATTAAACAAATCCACGTAACATATGTAGAGCAATATCGCTTGTGATCACATCCAAACAACAAATGTCCCCTCAAACAGGGCGCAGGCAGATACATGAGATATCGTTACAATCAACCCTTCAGCAAACCCTCCGCCTGTGCCTTGCAGGGATATGTACGCGTACAGCCAATTAAACCGTTTGTAATACTATTTGTTGCTTGGCCAACGTGAATGTGTCAGAATGTGTGTGAAGTTAAATTCTTTTTTATATTCTTTTTTTGGCGAAAACCTCCGGTCCTCAAAGGGTTAATAAAGTTATATTCTTTTTTTTGTGAAGTTAAATTCTTTTTTTGTGAAGTTAAATTCTTTTTTTGTGAAGTTAAATTCTTTTTTTGTGAAGTTAAATTCTTTTTTTGTGAAGTTATATTCTTTTTTTTTTTGGTTCATAGGAAACAAGTTATGTTCGGAATATAACTTTCTGGTTTATGAGAAACAATTTATATTCGGAATATGACTTTTTGACTCATGGAAAACAACGTTAATTCGGAATTTAAATTTGTTTCACTAATATACAATCTGAAGCAAAATGGCCAAAATTACTCTAGAGTGGGACTTAGTGCGTCCGTGGAGAAAAAATGGAAATACTTTCCACTATGACACTACCCTTAAATTAAAGCTAATAGTGACCGCTAAAAACGCTAGACGGACATTTGTCTGAAATAATTTTAGAAATGTCGAATTCTTCACCTGGAAAAGTGAAAATGGCCAAAATTACTCTAGAGTGGGACTTAGTGCGTCCATGGAGAAAAAATGGAAATACTTTCCACTATGACACTACCCTTAAATTAAAGCTAATAGTGACCGCTAAAAACGCTAGACGGACATTTGTCTGAAATAATTTTAGAAATGTCGAATTCTTCACCTGGAAAAGTGAAAATGGCCAAAATTACTCTAGAGTGGGACTTAGTGCGTCCATGGAGAAAAAATGGAAATACTTTCCACTATGACACTACCCTTAAATTAAAGCTAATAGTGACCGCTAAAAACGCTAGACGGACATTTGTCTGAAATAATTTTAGAAATGTCGAATTCTTCACCTGGAAAAGTGAAAATGGCCAAAATTACTCTAGAGTGGGACTTAGTGCGTCCATGGAGAAAAAATGGAAATACTTTCCACTATGACACTACCCTTAAATTAAAGCTAATAGTGACCGCTAAAAACGCTAGACGGACATTTGTCTGAAATAATTTTAGAAATGTCGAATTCTTCACCTGGAAAAGTGAAAATGGCCAAAATTACTCTAGAGTGGGACTTAGTGCGTCCGCTAGCGTTTTTAGCGGTCACTATTAGCTTTAATTTAAGGGTAGTGTCATAGTGGAAAGTATTTCCATTTTTTCTCCACGGACGCACTAAGTCCCACTCTAGAGTAATTTTGGCCATTTTGCTTCAGATTGTATATTAGTGAAACAAATTTAAATTCCGAATTAACGTTGTTTTCCATGAGTCAAAAAGTCATATTCCGAATATAAATTGTTTCTCATAAACCAGAAAGTTATATTCCGAACATAACTTGTTTCCTATGAACCGAAAAAAAAGAATATAACTTCACAAAAAAAGAATTTAACTTCACAAAAAAAGAATTTAACTTCACAAAAAAAGAATTTAACTTCACAAAAAAAGAATATAACTTTATTAACCCTTTGAGGACCGGAGGTTTTCGCCGAAAAAAGAATATAAAAAAGAATTTAACTTCACACACATTGTGTCAGAGACCCTGTCAGAGGTGATGACCCGACTCGATGCGATAGACAATAACGGTGTTTGCTTTTTTTTCTTTCGAAGAACGTAGAATGAAAGTGAAAAATACCATGAAATTTCACAAAATCCTACGATACTACTGTGAAACTACTCCCTAAGTCGATGAGCGTCCCTCATTGACAGCATAGGGAATTTTCACCCTAAAATCGCATAAAGGTTTTATTTATTTATACCTGACATGTTTTTTTTTTTTTTTTTTTGATTTTTCAATACAAGACTGTAGGATTGCCCATTGTTTGGCGGTTTCTTTCTTAAAGCAAAATAAAAATAAATAAATAAAACAGACTTATGCCCTCATTTTGAATAACGTAAACGTAAATTTCGTTTCTGTTCAAAACGCAACTTAATTAACGTTTAATTGTTGCAGCGTTCGCTTAGTCTGCAAAGGCACATTGACCAGATATCGTCTGTCCCAAGTGGATCGGGAATTACCCACAAACACTTGTATTATATTGCGACAGAACAACTGCGAACTCTAGGCCGGTTAGAATTTGAACCTACTTTGCATTGCGATGCATAGACAAGTCTGCGTTTCCCAATGATTTGTTTGCCAATTTTTTTTATTTCAATTTAAACTCGAAGTATTTACTTTGTAAATTAGGATAGAATTGAAGCTCGGGGATATATCTTATTACTATGTAATACATTGTTTTAACCGTTCGGCAACTATGGTGAATTTATGAATATTTCCAAAATTTGTTTCACTCACATCGACCAAAGATGCCATCGCATAATTCAAAATACACTGACAACCACTGTAGTGGGCTTATCGGCTTCGCATATGTAATAGGCCGCCTGGGTGCAGATCCAATCGTTCATCTGAAATTTGGTGCCTACGAACCACAAATGAACACAATTCTCACTTCCACCCGCATTGTCCGGTTGCCCGGCAGACCAGTCGGCATAGGCCACTCGTTCGCCCGTCTTGTACCAATAGAAATCACCCTTAGCCTGCAGGTCAGACCCCGACAGCCACCACCATCGGTCGGTGGGATAGTTGGCCTTCAGATGGTCGGACAGCTCCGTTAGTTCCCCCTTAGTGTCAAAAGCGGCCAGATATCCACCCATGGAACGGCAAATCAAATGAGCCTTGAACCAGGATACCTTGAAAGAATCGTGTGAATATTGAAAAAGGGGCGAGCAACTGTCAAGCTGGCAGCGATGAACGCGGCAACTGTACTTACCTTGCTCTGACCGAAATGGTACAGTTTGTGGCCGACTTTTGTGAATGGTGCCACATCCAAGCTGTCCGGGTACCCTGGAAATATCACATCAATTGCATTCCGATATTCAAGTCAATTGCGATGTGTTCGTTTGCTTACCCTCCAGCACCGTTGCCGTTATCTTGGGAGCACGGCTGCCCCTGACGCCGCTGGTGGCAATGACCACAAGAATAATCACTTCCACTGGAATTCTGTACATCCTCACTGGCCGCAGTATCTACAGCGAATGATTACTTCTGAGACAGCCGTTCGAATTTATTACAAAAACAATCAATGATCTCATACTGAACTCTGCGATAATGAATGGGGAATCATATATTTTAATTTTATGAGTGTGTGTGAGTTTTGTTCTTGACAGATTTCACCAAAGACAGCGAAAGTGACTCCCCGGGTCGTCTTATTTCTGATGTGGGGGGGGGTTTACAACAGCATTTGATTATTTGTGCAATTTGATAACGCGACTTACTGGTAAACTATTCTGACGCGTCTGAATTTGGGGTGTTGCGGGTGGGGGAGGGTCGCAGTAGAACTGCAACGAAATACTCGCATATGCTGACGGTCCATAGGATCTAAAGAGGGACTGACACCAATGACGAGTGGCGCTACACTGGCGAAGTTAGACCTGAAACAACCTTTTGCTGGAGCTCATTGCCGGGCAGCGTTCGTTTGGAATTCTATGTGGACGGACATTTCGGGCAGTCTAATTCTTGGTAAATCTCACCGTTTATGTTGGAAGAATCCACATCCATGTTATTGTTGGATATCAAATATGGGATTCCACACTTGTGGTGTAGGGTGTACAAGTTTCGTTGTCCTTCCTGACGAATTCTTCACACACTCGTATTTACTCCTATTGCTGGCCGGGCATGAATTTCCTTCCACATCACTGCTTTGGTCTTTAATTAAATTAAGGTAGCGTTTTTCATGTTTTTCTTTTTAAATGTCTCGGTTTTTTATATTTCATTAATGGCGCTCTCGTATACCGTAAAAGGAAATACACAACAATTGTCTGAATAATTTTTGTAAACAAAATTCCAACTTTTTGTTGCCAGCTGTAAAAAAAAAGAAAAGTGCACGACAAAATATGTAGGAATTCCTAAAAATAACAAAGGATTCTATTTGGCTCCAACTGCAATTTCATCTTTACTTTGGTGTTTCTTTCTCTGTCCGTCTTTCCGTTTTTTGTTTTCTGTTGGTTTGGCAATTTTATGGTGTTTATTTTGGTTTGGTTTCGTTCTTTTGTGTGTCGTCCATTCATTCGGTGCGTCCTTTTCACGCTCGGCATAGTTTAAGTTTTCCGAGAAAAAAAGAAACATACGAATGATGGGATGCGAAGGGATGGTTAGGGAAGGGGGGGGGGGGCCAAGCCATAGTTGTGGTCAGATTTTTGTTTACTGCTGGAACGTAGGAAATTATCCAAAGGATTTTCCCAACAACATTTAAATTTAAGCAAAGCCAACCAAAGGAAGAGTCGCGCGACTGGGAAATGGCGCTGGTGCGACCAGGTATGGAAGTAAAATGCACCCTACAGCAGTTTCCCTCCGGTCAGAACAATCGGACGAACATGTGTTACAAATTGCGATCTGGCAACCGGACACACCGTCCCACCACGTGGCGCTCACCACCAGATTAAGAGCTAAGAGTCAACGCATAAACCTCGTCTAGTTTGTGAAAAGAAAGAAAAAAAAAAGTAATGACGTAAACTTTTTGTATCGAATTTTTTCGTTTTTTTTTTTTCATTTGCTATTGTTTTCCTTTCTTCATTCTCTGCTGCCAAACGAAGCGAAGTAAAAATAAAAACAGTGTTTGTTTATAACTTAAGTTTAGTTTTATATCGGAGTAAATTTGAACTTTTTTCTTTTTCGCTGTTTGTTGACTTTTTTGTTTCGTTGAATACTCTTGTGTTTTATTTATTTGTAAAGTCTTTGCTTAGCAAAACAGGCAAAGATTTATGGTTACGACTAACAAGCGGGGAACTACACTGACACTATTTCAGGGCATTTAAATTCCACAGAGTCGTGTTAGTAGGCAAAGTGCATTCTGACCTGGTCCATGGTCCGGCAGAGAGTAGTCACACCAAGTGTTGAGTTGTCATGGAATGTGTAAGGTGACTACTGCGAATGATGGCCAACGAAGTGTTTTCGCCTAATTCAAACGTAGAATAAAAGTCTACCCGAGTTGTTCGGCGCCATTGACTCGTCCTAGATAATATTTGCTATTTACTCTACCAACTCTACTTTGGTAAGAAATAGATAATTTTGTGACAGCAAATAATTCGAAAATTAATTTATTTTATTTTGTAATGTTAGGTACTGCTTGCAATATTTATCTGGGACTCTATGAAGTTTTTTGTGAATCTACTTCCCCATGGACTGCTCTATCACCAACGTCTGTCACCGTTCTCGGTAAGTGTAAAACATTTTCATTAATTGCACGTAAATTGGATTCGATTTCTGTTAAAAGTCAGCGAACACGACAACATTTTCGAATTAAACCAAATGTTTAAGATACAAAAATGCACCCCTTACAACTCGAATCGATACGACTCGCAACACATTAAATCGACTTATCCAACAATTATCACCGAATAACAAATTATCACACGACATTGAGCAACGATCCATTACCCTTCGTCGTTGGATGCCACCAAGAAAACGTGACTACTTCCAGTGGCACACGCCAAACACATGTCTACGATATCGATATGCCTCACTTGCCAAAACGACTAACTCCATAATTATCCAAGTTGCAATTACACTGCAGATTCCAAAAATTCGATAAGCGCTCCAGCTCTCAAATATTGGGGCATCAAACATGTCTATTGGGCAAATGTTGATGTCGTATCATCTCAAGCTTCCTTGGACGCTATTAGAGGATATTGAATATTCTCAGTACTCTTCCGTTTAACCAGCTATTTTTGTAGCAAAAATCCGAATACCAGAGTTAATCGATTTGGCTGGGAATGACTATGATCTGAGTGCATGAGTGAACGAGTGAATGAATGAATGAATAATTCACAAATTAATAGCAAAAATGCAATCATAATTATAACCATCATCGAATTAAGCTGAACTGAATCAAAGCCATTGACTGGCTGCCAACGAACATACTCGTACATACTCAAGTTCACAACGTCAGCCGTATGAAATGCCAATAGAAACGCAACAAACACACACAAAAACTACAAATCGAATGTGTCGACTTTGACGCCAAAAACAGATTACACTGTACTACAAACTATAAAAAAAACCACGATCAAAATTAAAAGAAAAAAAAAATGTCATTTAAAATGTAAACATATTCGAAAGGCGGTAATGATACTTTTGCTGGGCTGTCGATAAAAAAAACATGAATAGTGGGGAGTTCAATTGACTGCAATTGGCGCATTCGATTTTACTGGCACTTATTATGGGGAGGATTTCTTGATTTGCTGGTCATCAACCCCTCGCCGCCATCTGCGAATGTGTCAACAAACATAAACATGAAATGGACCAATAATAATGGCGGTAAAATCAATTGAACAGTCCGCGGGTTAGTGGAATCAAGACTTAGTCGTTTGTAAGCGCCGACCGTTGGCAATTCGGTGAAATTTCGCTGAGCACGAGTCACTGACGGAGAAGTTCTATTAGAGTGGTTGATTTGTTTTTTTTTTTTGTTTTTCCTGGATTCAAAAGCCAATTGAATTTGCCCCTATGTCGTGGGAATTCAACAACACCTCTTCTCTGTTATGGCGTGTGTGTGTGTGTGCTGGTCTAATCAACACCAGTTTCATTTGGTTGTGTTTCGCTGATGTCATTAAATCACCACAGAATAATTGTCGTCGAACGTCAACTACTTGAATGTGTGCCATTGTCGATCAAATTCGAGTATAATGTCAGTCAGTTAACATTGACTGTGGACAATTTCAGTAAGATGTCAAAGTGACAACAGCAGCAGAACTTGTTTTTTCCCCCATTCTTCTAAAGTTCAGGCAATGACATTTAATAGATTTCAGAATCTCCACTGAATGTCAACCACTCACACACACACACACGCGCGCTCTGCATAAGGAAATAAAAAAAACAAAAACCAAACAGACACTTGGACAAATTCAAATTTCACGTTGTCTAGACGGGCAACCAAAAATGAACAAAGCTCCAACCGAAGGTTAACGCAAATGCAATGGGAACACGTCCATATTCGACAAAGGCCAAGCAGTTACCCAAAACAAGCCCACAGCCGGCTATGGCCTACAGAGAAGAGCCATAGCTTTGGCGGCAGTCTCCCCTGTCCGTTGTGAGTACAGTGGATGTGATTATCATGTAAAGGGTGTTTTTTATTGGGGTATAGAACTTTAAGTTGGCATCACTTTTTTAACTGGCGGCCATTTTGTCAGCTGTCAAGTGATTAATATTTAGTTTGGTTTGCCATTTCATCATGAACGGGTTGACAAAAGAACAACGCTTGCAAATCGTGCAAATTTATTTCGAAAGTAATGGTTCAGTTCGTGAAGTTCACCGCAAGCACACCACATGCCCGAAATCATATTTAAACATTAATGGCATAAAATTATCCTTCCAATAAAGCCAAATTGATGGACATTAAAACGATTTTCTTGTGTTTTATTTCAATTCGAAGTTCTATACCTCAATAAAAAACACCCTTTATTTAATTAATGGTACTCATCGTTTTCTTATCAACATCTGAATATTGTTTTGTTTTTCTTGTTGTAGTTTCTTGATAATTCGAGAAATGCGGAAAGAATGTGAGTATTTTACTGATATGGGTGAATTTCGGTAAATCAGGGCAAAGATTCGAAGTGTTTTTTTTTTGTAAGGTGTTTTGGGGAAAGGAGGGCAGGGTTGCCACCATACCACTGACTAAATACTGGTCAACTTTTCAAAACCGAATAAAAAGAATAACCCACCATTCCGTTCGGATGACTCCAAATTATGGTTCTGATTACACCAAATCGTGGACATATGAAACCCATGCCCCGCCTGGCGGAAGTGTAGTCGCTAATCGCAATACAAGTTCGCAAGCTGCAAATAACATTTTATTTATGTCATAAGTTTGCCGTGGTCTTTCAAAAACCAATTATAAAGTTCGCCGTTCAAGCGACGACTACAAAGCTATTCAGGCCATTAAAATGTTAACCGAAAAGTGTTTCCAAAACACCACATTAATTTTGAAATATCTTCTGCCTTTCCCAAGGATAATCGAGCATAAAGGAAAATGCACGACGTGTATTTATATAAATACATATGTGTGTGTGTGTGTGTGTAATGGTACACCAAGTCTGTGGAGAACAGTGTTGCCGTTGCGATACAAAATTGTTATTTTTTCCACTGTTTTTTCTCTCCGATGATACTTTTTGTATTTTACTTTTTTCAACGCAGCGATCGTCAATCGGGTGGAATGAGCACGATTTTGTCAGAGATTTCACTATTTTGCGCGTAGTATTAGCGATGTTAGTGTTAAACAGTAATAACTCCAAGTCTGCGTAAGTCAAACTTGTCTACGGGATACTGGTGGTTCTAGTTATGGAAGTTTGACTGTATTTTTGGGGGGGGGGAAAGCCAATCTCATGGCACAGATGTTCCATCTACAAGAGACAGAGCAAAGCTTAGGCAGCCTTCATTTCTGGGCAGGCATCAACCACAATGCGATTTAGTTCGAGAACTGGAGTATTGAGGATGAAACTTAGTTCCTCTGGAGGATGCGCTGCATCATTGTCCATTCTTCTTCGTTGGTGGGCAAAAGACTGGCATATCTGCGGTGAGCCCATAAATCAAATTCCACAGCACCACTAGAACAAAGAACAATTAAACTCAATGAATGTGTATTTTAATTGCGCGGGGGCACAAAAAACTTCAAGACACGCATCGTTTTTCCTGCATTTGACGTAGTTTTGAGTTCGATCGAACGATTCACATGAAGTGAAACAATTACTGAGAAATATTTTTCATTATTTTAAACATTTCATGAGCACAAGATTCTCAAGCTGGGCGACTCTAGATGACTGTCCTTCGAATCGGTGTCAATTCACGTACTGTCGATATGGTTTTTTTTTGCTAAAGGGAAATGTTTTCATTGCCACTTTTTTTTAGATAATCCCCATGTTGCAATTCTTTTTGAAAATGATCAATGGTAACACTGTTGGAGAATGACAGGGAGCACAAACAACGTCGTACAACTTGATTTATATTTCGACAAAATACAATCCTTTGGCTTAATTTAACACAATTACTTTGCCAAAAAAAAATAACAACAAAGCTATTAAATTCCATTACATCGACAGATAATAGCAGGAAGAGCAGCCGGTACTGATCCCTTCATAAAATTCCACAACTTTTACTGCGTAAATGGTGGCACATTATGAACACTTGCAACAAATTGCCGAAAGTCACGTTCACCTCCCGAGGAGTTGTTCGTCTTCCCCTTTCGCAACACGGGCATGCCAACAACTTTTGCTGGAATGTAAAAGACACTCACACACACACACATCCGGGCGAGTTTAGAATTTCCAATGTTAACTTCTTAACAATTGGGTGCTCCAAGTAATCCTCATTATCGCCAATTCCCGGTGTACATTGCGTGTTTCGTGTATGGGCTGTGATGGTGTTGGTGAGGGTTTGATGTTTTAATGATGGCACCCGCGGACCGGTGTCGTGTGTTGGGTAAGGCCAAAGGAAAGCGCACATGACCGACCGGCTTGTTTGTTTCGTTGCTTCAAGTGCAAATCGCAAGAGTCCGATAACTGTTATCGAGATATCATAGGTCATTTTGTCATTGTGATTCGAGCGACAACAAATGAATAGGATTTCAAATTAATATTAATGGGGATAATTCGTCCGGCGACGCCCCTCCACGTTACTTACGAGCACTTCATGGTGGACAAGTGTATTTCTCACTTAATTTCAAATGCCTGCATAAGCCTGTTGATATTTTAGCAGTAGTGAGGTCTTTCCATGGACATGAACACCTGGTAATGAAATACGAATGCTGATGTTTCGACCCGATCTTCCTGTCGCTGTCACTTAGCATGTGATTCGCCCGAGTTTATTTTATTTGATCAACACTTGCAGGTAGCTGTGCAGTGTGTGTGCGTGGAAACCACCATATGCCTATTAGGGATTAATAATTACACATTCGTTTTAAATGCACTTAATTGTAATTACACTTTTATTGAATTTCTACATACATATTTGCATTTTATGCAATATTTCAATTGCACACACGCACACACACACAATCGCACATACTTCAAATTTAACCTAAATTGGAATTTATCCATAATGAATTGTTGGACGAACAATTCCTCTGTTTTTTGTCTTTTTGTCTTTTTTCAAGTGTTCAAATTGAAGAGGATACAGGACAAAAACTTGTGAAATTGTATGGCAACCACAGCAGCAGGTGTGAAATTGCAATGAACGAAATAAAATCCAAATCCAAAGCGACCGCCAGCAAAGTAATCATTAGGTTGTCCTTTGAATCGAGTATTTTGAGAATTCTAACACAGAACTTCTATTGAAATGAAATTGCATTATTCATTTTATCAATTATAAGATTAAATGAATATTTTTAAAAATGCTTCAATATATTCTTAGATCGCCATTCACCACATTGAGTTTCTGTCCCCAGTTCAGATTTCATTAAAAACGGAAATGAATAAATTCCTCTGGGGACAAATTTGGTTGCTTAGCAGTTTCCGTTTATTTCGCTTCGCAGCCATTTTCATTTGGTTTGTTTTCCAAGTCCAATTAGCCGTTTTAATCAGAACAAGTGTGTGTGTGTGTGTGTGTCGCTATAGAAAACGTTCGCATTTCTCGCACGTCCAATCGCAGTAAACAAGGAACATGTGTTGTTGTCCCCTGTTCGAGTGCCGGTTCATGACCTGCGAACATTTGCATGCACACATTTGTACATTTCCATTTACATTCACACGTCTGCATAATATTTGTGAGTTCCGCATATGGATTAGGATCACAGTTGTTGGTAGTAGTTCGCCGGAATTAACCGCCCATCGGAAACATAATTATTTGCTTAGCGGGACACTATTTTGTAAGCGATAATTTTTCAAGCGGTTCGGGTGAAGCCTGTGAAATATGGTGCAGATTTATTAGGTTAGAAAGAATTTCATCACCGGTGTGTGTGTGTGTGTCTCTCGCATTGAGTCACCACACTTCGTGGACAGATCATCTGGAAAATAATAAGTTGACACATTTTCCAATCACTTCACATATCGAAAACACTGCAGGTATTGGGCTGCGGGAGCTCACACCGCATTCGCCGTTCATTTTCGGGGGGATTTGGTGGGTGTCGATCAAGGTAATTAAACATGTCGCAGCAATGGTTCGATGTTTTGTTGTCGATGTCATCAATGCATAGTTTAATATTTTATGTTGCCACAAATGGCATTTAACACCAATGCCAGAAAATGGTTTACTGCAAATCCCAGAGAAACAAACAAAACTAAATTCAGCCGCAATCAGTTTTTTTGTTGTTGTTGTTCGTTTTTTCCCCCCCTCGTCAGAAATAAATAAACTGAGGCATAAACAAGTTAAAACCACTGCAACAAACTCGGCTGGAAAAACTCGGAAAATGTATTTGCGAACGACATTCAATAACCGCAAATCCACATCTATGGGATGCAAAACAAAAACAGCCACAACAACAACAACAACACACCAGATACCCACAAAAGCCGGCCACAGAAGCAGCCAGCCTAGGGTTAAGCAAGTGGCAACCAAAGGTGGACTTTTGCGCAAACTTAAGTAGTCGATTTGTAGACTTTTCGACTTTTTGCTGGAAAGTAAAAACAAAATACAATTTCATTCAAACTAATGACCGGAAGAAGAAAAACGAGCACATTATCATTATTTTTTTTTGGTGAAATTTGTCAAGGAAATTGTAACTCACGCACCCACTTGGAATGCCTGCCCTATATATATGACCTTGGCGATATTGACCACATCTTGTCGACATTTCACAATCAAAAGTCGACTTCATTTATCAACATTTTTTTGTGAGTCAATTTGAAGAACCCTAAGTCAGCCCAGCCACTGACAAAGAAAACAATAAAGGAAAAACGAGGAGTATAATCTCACTCCTCTATTTCCGGCAAACGGTGGAAGCATTAAAAACGACGGAAGCTGCACTAAACAAACTTGTGCTGCCAGCCAGCCCGTCCACCCCGACCAGCCAACAAACATCTATGATGTATACTCCACCGGCCACCGGTGCCACACGGAACTCACTGGAGGCGGGGCACGAGGCGGTGGTTTACAGCAAAGGACCTCTATTGGCAGTTCTTCCATTATGGCTCAAATTCAAACGGAAGTGTAAAATCCGTTTAAATATTTATAGACTGCATGCAGCACGACTGAACATCGAGGAAGCACCAAACAAAACACAATCGCAAAGGGAAAACAATGAGTGGATTCCGGCAATGATTGCAGCATCAGGCACCAGGCGACGAGGGGTGAGAGCGAGAACAACCTCATTACCATCAACGTCAGGCTGCAACAGCGTGTCACCACATGTTGCAATTATCAGTTTGGTTGTAAAGGCGATTATGAGACACTCTCGAGCCTTTGCCAGGCTCATCAAGGACCCCACATGCGAGTAAATGCGTTTTTGGATTTCCCCCCAGTGTTCCAAGCCAATCTGTACTTCGAGTCCACCCACGTGTAACCGGAATGTTGGACCAATTAAGTTGTGACTAAAAACGAATGTCAATGAATGCTGCGCTGCACCTCTTTGTCCCACCACAAGTTGTTCAGATTTTCTTTATTAAATTTTGTGGCCAAAAATACTTAAAGAATTCTTTTGGTTTTCCAATTGCCATTTCTGTGTGTCGGTTGTGCGTGTGTGCGTGCAGAAATTTGTTTAAATCGTTTTCATGTGTCTGGTGTAGATCTTGATTTTGACATACCCGGAGATGACAAAGAAACCGAACAAAAAATGTCTTTGAAATGTTAAAAACGAAATTATTTTCCTTAAACTCAAAGCGACAACAAATGGAAGAATATCGAACAGGTCCCTGTTTGCTCGTCTCTACATTGTGTGTGTGTTACATTGGGGGTGGGTGGTCTTATACATACATACATCCAGATATAACTAAGTATGTAAATGTGTCGGCACATATGTTTTTGCCAAGCGATGTCAAGCTGTGTATGAGAATGTGTGTGTCTGTCTTGTCTGGTAGGGGAAACTTTATTGGGGAAAACATGCTCGGCTGGGAGCATTTGACGATCATCCGATAAATGGGTCACTTTGTCACTTTTAGTTAAGGTTTCTTGGTCCTTGGGTAGATGCTTCGCATTAGTGTGTTATTTGGTAAAATTGTAACAAGTGACGAACGGCGGACTTTCCGCAAATTGTGTAAACATTTTCTCGATCCGGCGTCTGGTTATGACTGGTGGACATTTTAGGCTAATTGGTCAATTTTAGCATGAGTCCGACATATTTCATATTGTTGGGAGAAATTTTATATTTTTAACCAATGAGACTTTGTGAGAATTGTTATTTATTAAGGGGTGGTCTTTGAAGAGATTTGAACAAGGAAATATTTGAGATGTTGTGTAATTATCATTTGTCGTTATAGATCTAGTTGCAGAGAGTTGAGTCGTATACGCCCGTTGAAACAGTGGCATGGCCAGTTACTACTCTATACATGTTTCGTCCGATATTAGAAATTTAAATGTAGGGTGGTCGTGATTGGCCATCTTGGTAACGTGCTAAACTTTAATTACATACGCGCTGAGAAATCTGTATTTTTAAATGTTTGCACCCAAGTAAATCGCTTGTGTGGAGCTAGTAAAGCTTATTTGCTTCTAAACAAAGTTTATTTGGCCACAAATAACACTTACTTGCAATTATTATGACGTATTTGGGCGAAAGTAATAGCTTGTTTGAGAGAAAATATGCAATAAACCTATTAAATTCAACATTTCAGTGCGACTGAGTCTGTCTGTCTCTTCGCTCTATGACTTCTATGCGCCATAGCACAGTTTCCGTACAATCAAGTCACAATATTTCTGTTATCTATGTATCACATTTCATTATGAAGACATTTTTTGAAGATTCTCGGTGACACACGACAGCCTTCATTAAACATAGTTGTCTCTTTTAGTTGTCCCTTTGGAGGCGCAGCAACTTTATTGCCCAGCATAACTGAAATGATGAAATGTGTACCGAATTTGCCTTGTAATTTCTCAATATACATAGAATGGTCCAACAACACACCCCAGTGTTTTGTTCGAACCATAACGGCGTCTGGGCCAAGCAATGGCAACTTTGTAGGTTTTCATTTTCTTCACAATGAATGCAAACATTTATTAGCGAAACACCGTACAAAAGTTGTTGAAGAATTTTCTTAATGACCTCATTACGTAACATTAGAGGAGAAGTGAAACAGAAACTTTTTGCTTCTTCTGTGGTGTGGGGGGTGGAAGCTTCAGTTGATTTAGTATTTATTTGGTGGAAACTAATTTTAATTAATATTGCTAGCAACCGGCGCAGCTGAGTTCAAGGAAAGTGGGCTGATATTTAAATAGTTTCATTGGTACAATGAAATAGTTTCACCAAATCAAACAATTGATCAATGGAAATTACCAAATACTGCCGAGATTATTGCATAATTATTAGAATACAAAGATGCAGCAGCAATTATTTTCAATAATCAACTCGATTCGCCTGCGTTTCACAATTACTGCAACAAGTTTTACACTCACACACACATATACACATTAAAAAGTCATTGGCATTGTGTGCGTTCATTCGAATGAGTCCAAATAATGTATCCATCAGCTTTTCACACACACACATACGCACACACTGATACGTGTATACTTACACTTCCATTTCCAACTAAATAATCAGTTTAATTTAATGCCAATTACACTGCAATACATTTAAACAATGAAACACGCATCGGATTAACTTTTAATTGACACATTTCACCAAAACGGGGGAGAAAAAAAAACCACCCACACTTTTGTTTTATTTGTGTTTCATCACTTTGCAATTCAATTTGAAAGTATCCATTAAGCATTGCAATCGTAATTTAAATCTGGGATTATGGCATTACAGCACATTATAACCGTTGTTGTTTGTTGTAGTAGTTTGACGGGGAGCGTGGGAGGGAGGGTGTCGTGGCAGACAACACAACTGGAGGCATATACTGACTACATGTCACAGTGGAGTTAGTTGTCTACGCAGCCGTTCGTAGGTCCGATGTCGCACGTCAGGGAGGGGACTGTGTCCTGGTTTTCGTCTACGGTTTTCGTCCGGCAGCATGACCATGGTTAACTCGTGAGGGTTATTGTTAATTGTTGGTATTGTACACTCGTGATGGGCCACCTGCCCTGAACTGTTTGGAGTTCAACTGGTAGTACTTGCGACTATGAAGTCTGAGCGAAGACTTAACTGTGGTACCACGGCAGTAAGGAGCCCCTTTGTCCAGCCTAGTTTCCAATTTTTACACACACACAGCTATGTTGCATATGGGGGCGTTGGAAACGACCCATCTAATCTGGGTACTAAGCGATTGCTTCGAAACTTTTTCCCCACACCCAGACGTGTACAAAGAAACATCGACAACAAAAGCAACAGAAAAGGCAGAAAAGTAGGCACTGAATATGACTTAAATAAAAAGTCAAGTTACGCTTATGAATTCCACCAAGAATATTAGCCGCCATGTTTTGCATAGTCGTGTCTTCCCAGTTGTGTTCGCCTCGGGTGAGAATTAGAAACTACCCCAGGCAATGTCCCATTCCACGGGCAGGCGGACACATATTTCTTGGCGCGCCAACAAAGGTGAGCAACAGAGCGTCAGAAAAAGTCCCATTAAAAATGCATCATCATTAACTTGCGTTTATAGACACATGTTACAATGAAATTTCGTGTTTGTGACATGGCGGAAGGGGCAAGGGAGCTGGGGACATTAACAACAACAACAACGAAAAAAGGTTGTCCTTATTTCCCATTCATTGCCGAAAGTTGGAAAGTACGAGTAACATGTAACAATATGTGTGTGTACCAATGAACCAAAGCATACTTTTAGGAGAGGTGCTAAATAAGCAGTAACAATAGGCCCGTTGGGCGGACGTACAATTGGGGCTCTGGGGGCGAGAAATTGCGGTGAACATGTTTTGAAGACCTACAAACCATAGACCATAAATTGAACTTAGACCCCTTGGTCTGGCAGCTCTGGTGTCATTTCAGTTTAATAACATCCGCTACAAAAATATGAGCAAATGTCATAATGAATTTAATGTAAACAAACGTCCATTAGTGAGTGGCCGTTCAACGTCTGCCAGCCAGTATGTGGTGTGGGCGAGTGGACATTTGTGTGTCGGTCGTCGCATAAAATTGTTGGATGGCCGACTGATAACAGTGCGCTGTCCACAATTTCGTGGCAATTCGTCCACAATTCTGGAACGTTCTAATCGGGCAAAGGTGAATGCGACCAGGCGCGACCACACCATCAACATGTTTATGGGCAAAATTAAAATTTCAAACAAATGACCGCGAATATGCCGCGGGGTCACCAAATGCCAAAAGTTACATCTACAGCATAGAATGGTCGTTGTGGTCGTCGTGATGGCCGTAAGGACCAAATCACCGATATTTTATTTAAATAAACAGCGGTTAATTATGGGCATTTGTGTAATCTCGATGAGATGGATGTTGTGGCAACGAATATGTTTATTAGCGAGATATCAAGGATCGAATTTGTTTAAAAAAAAACGCCCATAAACCCGTTTTGCTGTGCACTGGTTTTTCTGTTGCCAGCACACAAGGGTTACTTCGTCCAGGGTCGGCGATTGATGACAAACAGGATTTGTATATCTGCTCTGTGGAGCTCCGACAGACAGTTCGCATTGTGCGTGCACTGACTGTTGAAAATACCCGACAATGCGTGGAAGGGACATTCCTTCAATGTTTCTGAATTATTCCGCCGCAATTAAAGTTGTACTGCTGCTTTGCGAAATATGTTCTTCCATTCGACTTATTGTTGCCTTATTTATATTATTTACATTTCGTAAACTCGGTTTTGATCCAGTATAGAATTTCCCCTAAAATGCAATTACTGTGACCAATGGATCGATCACATAACTTTATGTGTGTGAGTGAGAAACTGAAATTTCGCATCACAACAACTTTGTTTATATTTTGTGGTATTCGGCGCGAGTCAGCCACCAAATACGCGGAGTGTGTCCGCAAACGTGTAAAGGACACACACAGCAGGAGCTCCTCCACTCCTGGCCATCTTTACAACGAGTACTCGTCTCGTATCCATCCACTTGCGAGTTGTGCAAATAAATAACAAACTAACGTTGCTAACGTCGATGAAAATCGACAAAACAGGAGTAATAATTTATCAACAACAACGACAACGCCAACAACTTTGCAATGCAGGTACATGAGGCAATGGGTGGGAACGTCAGCATTCCGCCCTTCGCCCTCCACACCCACCCGAACAACGAAGCCATGTTGAACGAAATCTATGCGAGTGTTTTCGTTTGAAATTGCACAAGTTTTTGCATAGTTTTCCTAGTTTCAGTTTATGCTAAAATCCGGTGTTTTCACATCTTTTTTTCTGCCGCAGCTGAATGTTGCTGTGCTCGTTCAACGTCTCTTTGTTCTGCAGTGGAGCCCAACATCCTACCAACACACAAACAGGCGCACACACACACACGCAGCCCAACTTGCTATCCCCCGAGATGACGGGAAAGTTTTCAATGTGTCTTCACTGCTCCCCCCCCCCCCCCCCCTCTGACACATAACAACAAGTTTAGGTAAACAAACAGCGGGATGAATGGAATGCCGATGTCTATCGGGGTGTAAATTCCATGTCAAGGGGTTGGCGGTCGTTTCAAGGGGGAATTTATGGATTTTTTTGCAAATTATAATTGTACTACTATAATTGTACGCTATATACATATGTATGTGCATAAACACCAGTGGCATATAATATAAGACACCCCTTCCCCCCCCCTGGATACATACCACTCCTTAACAAGGTTTAGACAAAAACTGAAATTTCATTAACTCCACATTTATTCTCATTCAAATCAACTCTTTTTTTCTGCCCCCACACCCCTTTCGCCATTCCGCAATATCCACTAATGATTTTCCATGCCATTTCCATCTTGTTATGCTCACATCCTAATAGAGCCAACGAATCCCAACCAAAGAAGTCAACAAACAAACAAACAAAAAAAAAAAAACCCCCGAATGAAACTCCAACCAAATGGCATGTGGAAAACCACGATTCATACGAGCAAAATCTCACATGAGCCAAATGTATAAAAGCCACAAAATAGACAAAATACCTCATGAGTATAAAGTGGTAACCTTATGGAATATATGTGTGAGTGTGTGTGAGTGTGTGTGTGTGTGTATGTTGAACGTCACAGGAACTACGATCCGCACCGTATACCGGCAAGAGAAGGGGGGGGGAGCGAACATATAGATATGCAAAGAATCCTACTTGCAATGGAGGGCTGGAGGTGGCAGCTCCTCCCTTGCCACCATAGACATGCAACACACATGCTAATGTACACCCAAAGGATGCCCGCTACACTGCAGAGGATATACTGCGAAATTGCCTGCTTCCCGTTGTCAGTTAGTGCATCCTCTATCCGCCACTATGCTCCAAACACACACATACACACACACGTGTGTCTACACACAGATGGGGCGAACAGAAAGACGGAGGGAGGACGTGGTCGTAGCCGGCAACAGGATGTTCTTTAATTCTTTGCTTTAGTGATATTTCATTAAATAAAGTAAGCAGCCGTTGTTGTTGTTGTTAAAACAAGTGCTGGGGTCGTCACGACTTTCACAGTCCCTACCCCAGTCATTGAACGTCTCAAGAGTAAATTAAATAAGACGACTGCACACGGCGTCCACAGGAATTGCCCAAACAAAACTATCTCCGGAGAATACTCTGTAGAGCGGGTAGGGCTTCTGCTGTCTGGGCCAAGCAGTGATGAGAGTGTTGGATGGGAAGAAACCACAGCAAAGTATCTTCAAGAGCTGTGAAATTAAATCGCAACACTAATGAGTGTGTATGTGTGTGTGTGCGTGTAGCGAAAACACTCGGAACGCCGGGTGGGGGGGGTGGGAGTTGGGTGGTTGGGAATAGTGAATTAGTGGTCATGTGCGTGCAATCTCAATGTCATTAAACATGTTTTCAGTTGCGTGTTCTCGCGGCCTCATATTCACTTGTGCATGTTGCCGTTTTGTCTGTCTGTAGCGACTGACAGACAGACAGACACCGAAATTAATATCGAACAAATAAATAATAAGAAAAAAGAATGAGGTCCTGAAAGTCGGATGCCGCCGACGATCTAACAGGTCCAGAGGACAACCAGCCCCTTAGCTACTCATTAGTGTGGAAGATTGTGATATCCGAAATAACATAGGCGCCTTACCCCAAAGGGTGAATTAAGTTTTTCATCCATTTAAATGTTATCCATAGAGCTTTGCTTTTGTAGCGTTACATCATCTCCATCTCCATTGTGTCCTCATCATGCAACAAGTCGCTTTTTTTTAAGTGTTTATTGTTTATTTGTAAATAATGAAATCTTTTTAAAACGTCCGTCAAAATTGACTTGCGGGCGGACAAAAGTCTCAACCCTCAACCTTATAACTTTCCAAATCGGTGCTGGTTTCTTTGACATCTCTTAACTGCAGCAAGTTGTGGTGGTCCACAGTAAGTTCTTCTTTTCAAAATCCACAGTTTTAAAATAGTTGCTGCAACCAAACTATATTCGCTGGAAACAAAAAGGTTGCCATCGCAATAAAGATAAGAACACACTCGTTATAATAAAAATTAAAAACGGTTGAGTTGAGTATGAGATACAGTTCGGCAAAGATGAGAAACCTAATTTCCTTTTTTTCAAAATCTGAAAAAGGTCAAAATCACAGGATAGTTTGACATGATGTCTCCATTCATTTGTGGAATTTGCTGGAGCTTCTGGAGCTTCGACGTATCGCTTTGCCATATCAGGCTGTTCACATCTCAAATTGGGCTGATGAGTATCGATCACTTGCGATTGCAGTTCTTCCACTACAGGCAACATGAATGCATGTTTACATTTCAATTGTGTCCGAAATAAGTGTCACTTTAATTGACCGAATTAGGTGGCCATCATCGACTAACATGTGTCTGTATGTCCATGTGTCCATAATTTAATTGTGCTCTAATAATGAGTATTGCAAATTGAATCATAAACTCACTTGCACTTGCACTTTTTGATTATCCAACAAAGTCCTTGCAAATTAAGCAAATAAAATCATATGGAATTAAGTTCAGAAATAACTTCTTATCACTCGACAGAAGACACCATTAAGCAAAAGTCTATGCCAAGCGACACAGAGAGCGAGGCAGTGGCAGGGAAATAAGTTCTATAGAAAAGTTTAAGGAAAAGGAAGCAAAAACACAAACTGGAGTTCGTAGATGGAAAAAAATCCTTCTTCACTGGATGTGTGTGTGTGGTGTGTGTGTGTAAACTGGTAAACATAAATCATATTCCTACATATCTGTTTATAGTTAGGATGACGATGCCGACGATGACGATGACGATGATGATGATGGCCATTATGATAAAATAATTTGTTGCAAAGTTTATTACTTTGCATCATAGGGACGACACACTGGCACACATTTGCAAAGGGCACAAATGTGCAAGTACAAGTGCTCGAAAGATGTACCGGATGCGAGGACGACTGAGCGACAACAGTGCAAACACGCCTCACAGGGCCATACCAAACCACTCTCTAGCCGCCTTCTATGAACTGAATGCAATATTTACACCGGCAATAAAAGTTATTTCTCCAGCCCCAGTAATTGCATCAAATGATTTATGCCAAGAAACACTTTCCAGGACAGAAACTCTTTTTTTCTTTTTTGGTTTATGTTGAACCAACTTTTGTCTGCAAAACCGAGAGGGGGAGATTCACCTTCACATGCGACGTAAAGTGGGTCTAAACTTTGTATAAGTGTTTTATTAACGCAAATATCCGAATCAGATTTTTAAGAAGTCTAACTGTGTAAAACAGTGTAGCAGCTCTCTAAGGGGGGGCGAGCAGCCAATGACTAAAACCGTAGAAAGTATGTCGTATGATTAATATTAATTATTGGATTGCATGCACAATGCACGGATGTATTTGGAGAACTTCAAGAAACATTGCAAAGAACACAAATCAGGCGTTGTGATTCCGAAGAGGAAGAGCGAAGAGCCTGTTACCGAGGAAGGTGATCCTGAGACAGTGTGATTTGTGATTGAACATATTTTGTATTCACAGAGATCGTAATTCTAATTGAATGTGATTCTTTCCTCTGGGACTGTCGACGCAGCCATCACAAGTATACTCTTCTTCTATGCATGTCCGTCGTGGTGTCAATCACCGGCAATTCCACTGAAATTGTGAAGTGCACTCATCTCTTTAAGAGAAGAAAATATTCCAATTTCTATTAAATTTTGAGCGATTTGCACTGAAATGTGAAAAGTCAACACTCAGCCGTGTGTCAATAAACAGAGGCTCGCTCACTCACACCCATCCATCCATCCATGCACACATCCATACGTAGTACTCACATGGAAGTATGTAGTTTGTCGTACACAGGCCCAACTTTGTTGCAATGCCACATTGGTGGCACGGAGTCACATGAGCGGATGCATTGCAATCGTCGCATCCATCGGAAGAGTACTGTCAGTTTCACTTGCAGTTGCAGTGAAATGAAACGCGTACTCGTCCTACTACTACTATTCCATGACTCTTTGCGTTGTTGTTGCCGTTGGCATAATTGTATTGTTGTGTCAGTTGATATGTCAATTAGTTCAAAACTGCTACTTCTACTACTCAACTAATGCTGCCACTACCACTACAACTAAGGACATGCAGAATAGTGTGTATATTCAGGTGGGTAACTGCCCTACGTTATGCATTGACTGAAACCGCAACCTGGTTGACAGAATCATTTCCCAGTGTTGAAGTTTCTACTGTATTTCAATCAGAATCTATTCCATTCATGGTATCCATTTCTTAAACACCACAGAAAAGATCGGATTTGTCTCAGCGATTGAAAGGTGTTTGAATGAAACTGAAATAGGAGACAAACACTGCGAGGTTTCAGCTGTTCACTTCGAAACATCTGATTCGGTGCAGCTGCCAAGAACCAAAAGAGTGAAAGATCTTAATATTTAATTTAGAAAATCGATACTGCTACCACCAGCGACCTTGGTTCTGTTTGACATCCACTGAAACAAAATTAAAAATTCCACCCGAACTGACTGATAGTCCTGTTCATTCCCACTCTAATGTACACATATGCACATCTGCAGACACACAGACACATCAGCATGCAAAGCGCGACAAAATGTGATTCGGGTATACATTTTCCGATATGGAACGTATGGGATGAAAATATCATCCCTTCTAGAGCACAGGACCAGAAATGTCTGCCGAACTGCAAAATTCAAATGTTGTCCAAAGCTGCCTTCGCTCTTTTACAAGGATACATCGGAGCTATCGAAATAGAGTTGTCAACGGAATTCCGAGTTCCTAGTCCGACAATAATTACGATCGTATACGAATGTGTCCACGTTAGCGTATGGCAGAATTAGGCCCCTGGTTTCACCCGAACATGTGGTATTGTTAGCTTAAGCTTGGTCCATCCCACATGCGCCGACATATTTCCAAAGCAAAAGGCGTTACAAGCCTTGCAGCCAATACTGTGTCAGTCAGACAGACAAACTGCGATACACTTTTGAGTTGCAGCGACACTCTTCACTCTTTTTTTTTTGTAATGTCAACTCTGCGATGCTCAAATGTTTTGCTGGCGTACGAATGCTATAACATGTGGAATACATTTCAGATCATGTCATTCATTCGTTTTTGCATCTGTGAAATGTTTCTTCAACATTTTCAGATGAATGAATACTGCGACTGGGTACAGCAACACTGGGCCGTGGCCCCGTGTAGACAAGTGTCCCTGGTAAACAGACAAAAACCAGTGGTTGCCACAGTTGAATTTGTTGCAGAGCAGAAAAATTAAATAAAATGGAATTCCCATCGAATAAACGACTGGTGCGTACGTTGGCTGGGGTTTTACGACATTATTACTGCTGCAGTATGGACGTGACATAGATGGCGCTGCGTGTACGGGTTAATAAAAGCAATCGCCAGCCGATATTTACCTAATAAGTATACTGCAGAAATCAAATAAAGTCTCGTCACTTACAACGACAGATGAGTGTGGTTACGACTACAGCTGGCTTATTCCAAAGTAATCCGGAAAATGACCGCAGAGGGAGAGAACACTTATTTATTCTCAGTGGGGGGGGGGGACATAGGATGTACAATGTCAGAGCCTGTCGCCGCTTTCTTTTCACTACAAGTGACTCTTTGTCCCATTCGATGATGTGCTAAGAGATTTAACTTTCAGTTGCATTTCATTCCATTAAAAATAAATGTATTCAGTTGGTCCTCTCTCTCTCTCCGAGTTGTGTTTGTATTTCAAGGATTTGCACACTTTTTCCCCAAGTTTAATTCGTGGCAGACAATATGATTTATCGACACTTGAAAGTGTAAAAAATGTAAAATTTGCATTTGTAACAGTGGTGGATGTTGCTGGCGCTGGAGCACCCTACGCGGTGCTGGGTAGTGACACAGTTCGGTTACACGTTGTTCACGCTGAAGTAGCGTACGCAAGTTCAGACGATCATGGCGCTCTTGGCCGTTTTTGTCTGGCCAGGTGTTTGCCCCTTGCTAAGGGTCCTGTGATCCATTTCGGCCGTTACTGCTGCCATTTTCTTTTTTTTTGTTCAATTGACGGTGCTCGCCTACTGTGTGCTGGTGCACTTCCGTTATTTAAATGGTCGGTTTGCCGTTTCGAGCGTGTTTTTCCATCTGCAGTGAAACATGGCCGAGTATGCGAACATTTTAATGCGACTCGTGAAGTTCTGCTGAAGTGTTGCATTTTAATGAAGTTGACAGAGGGATTTATTTGCCGACATTTGCGGTGGCGTGTGCCGTGCGGAGTAAATGTGGCAGAAAACTGAAGGATTCTCATTTGTTTTTCACTCGTTCGCCGTTATTATCATAAGGGATTTACTTTACTATGTGCATTTATTTGAATCCGTGCGCGACTTTAAGCCTTACTGAACGGATGTCGCCATTCCTTTTGTTACGCAGCTCTTTGGTGTGTGTGTGCGTGTGTGGAGGAGGACGGCTGAAGAGCTCTCGTACATTCATATATTTCAGAGTAAGCAGAACGGAGTGTGACGCCATAGCAAGGGGAATTGATTGGAATGTGTGACTCTGACATTTGAACGAAATGTCATATAGCAGATGAATAGCGGGACAGTCAGAGCAGATCGTCATTTATAAGACGTTCTAGAGAGTGGACGATTGGTGGTACGAGATCAGTTACAATTAAAACGACTACTCGAGAACTTGAGGTTGATGTCACAGTTGGTTTTACTTTTCGGCCATGATCCTGGCCAGGATGCTCTACATTGACTATTTGCATACGAATATTTTAAAATTACAATTATGTTCAAAAAATAAATTATTATTGTAAATAAAAATCACAGATCGTCCCACAGAACGTTCAGCCACGTAACGTCTACGTATCGTCGGCGATCTACAAAACAATAAGGAAGGTAATTAATCATGATCGAAACAATTGCAGTAGGACTGCAAAGTCCATTTGACACCACTGACCTCACCGAAAAAGTTGAGATCCTCAAAGACTTTGGTCGCTCTGTCGATGACGTCATCTTTAAATCGCCATAAACTCGTATCGATGACCGGATGGTCGAGCGTGTCCTTGAGCGGTGGCTCCCGGTAATGCTGCAGCTGGGCATCCTTGGCCTCAAACGAATAGCTGGGGCACACGTCCCACGCCCACTGTATGGGCAAATGATTGTGGGTGGCTATGACACGGTCCGTGCTGTGCAAACATTTCGTGGCCCACCTCGGCCGAATATGCTCCTGCACCCTGTACACGTGCTGCATCATGTAGAAGTATTGTGGGAACCTGTTGCTGAACACCAGCCTCTCGGCGTACTGGGGAAAGTAGATGCAGCGGAAACAGAAACTGGCAAAGTGTTTGCAGTTGTCATTGGTGACTGTCTCGCCGAACTCCATCAAATCGTACCAGTTGTTGAATTTGCCGAGCGGCATGGGAATCTCGTCGATGTCCACCACGGCCACATAGTTGTACAGGTACATGTTGCGGTACAGACAGTCGTTGTATGGTATCACCTCGTGCAGGATGTAGGCGAAGGTGTTTTTGGCTATTTCCAGGTGCAGGAACTCATTTACGTTGGCCACCTTCAACGACAAACTCAAGGGTCGAAATTCGACGAATCCGGTTTTCTCGTAATACTCCAGCACCTTGGTGATATTGGGATGGACTTGTAAATTGTACATTACGATTTTGTCGGCGCCCAGGGAACGCATGGTTTCGATGTACTCCACGAGACGATGGGACAGGTCCACATACGGAAAATCCAGACCTTTGACGCACACGGCAAATCCCTTCTTCTTCTCGTTGTTGTTCAGCGGCCGATAGAACACCTTGACATTATTGGTGGCCTTGTCGCAGGGCGCCGCCACCAGGGCCACCGTCTGGGGTGTCCAATTCGTGTGCTTCTCATCCACCGGACAGCCGAGTAAATGACCATAATTGTGCTCGGATCCATGTCCCCACTCCGTGTACCAAAGTCGGCGCAGATCGGTGACACGCGTTATTACCGGTTCCGCTTGTTCCCGGTACCACAGTTGACAATAGGTCTCCGGATAGTCGGCCGTTTTGTCTGATATGAAATGAATCATCGTCAGAATTCGCACCATTGGCACATCGTAGGTGACGCTGCGTCGCCGGTCCAAGTATGCGCCGAACAGGAAGTAGCTGATGTTTCCGTTCTGGAACTCCTGCCAGTAGTCGTTGTGTATCTGAATATCGAGGAACGAGGGATACCATGCACAGGACTGGTTCAGGTTGCGATTCTTGTAATGAACGTTGTCGAGTTCTTCTACGGGCAGATAGGGAATCTCTCCAACGATATTCTCATAAACGATCGATTCATTGGGATCTGCAAGTGTAAACATGGGAAAAACAAGAAGAAGAAAACAAACCCATAAGAAAAACTCTCTTCACCCCGTCGATGTAATTTCAATTGTTGTGTTCGTGTTGCAACAAATTTGGGCGTGTGGAAACTTTTTACTCGGCCAAAGAACACTTGTAACTGGTTGTTTGAAATACGAACAACAAATGTTATTCAAATATTTATTATAATTTCACGCCACTCGTTGCAAGACGAAAACGCTCGATAGCTGGCCTTGTTTACCATGTCGTTTATCGATATTTAAATGGTTTCTATTCTTCTCCACAAATCGCTTGTGCTCCATTCCGTTTAGTCCATCGCCGATGACTGCCTCGCGCAGTCCTTCATGATTCAGCAACAATGTGACCCCTATGAGGTTCAGCAGCAATGAAGCGGCCAGAATTTTATAGACGTATGTCCGTTTGTACCAAACTTCCAGAGCACGCATTCCGTCGACGTCTTAACAGAGATAATTTCAAACAAACACTAATCACCACTTTGCGTTTGGATGATCTGGAGAAAGAATTTCATATTTTCTTCTTCTGAAATTGTCCAAGATTCGTATCAGATATTCTGCCTCGCACACCGACACACACACACACACCTCTAAAGTTGAGCAGATCATTGGCTTGCCAGCAGCTGTTACGTTGACTTAAAAGTATCAACAACCCCGCCGAATGGGTTTTGTTTAACTCACAATTGGCCAACAAGATCTGCTGTGTATGCAAATTTATTTTAAAATAATCGATTTATGATATTTTATACAACAACAACAAAAACTATGAAACTTGATTGATCTACTTTTGTTGTTGTTTATTTATTTATTTATTATTAATTACAATACAAAGTAAATTTATATTCTAAATTTTGGGTCCAAGGGTAAACCGGGTGACACAGACCATATGTTTACATTTTTGCAGCGCCAGACCAAAGCCTCTGGTGGGAATCGAACCCACAACCCCCACTCTGATAGGCAAGCACGCTACCAACTCGCCTACCGGGGCGCTTAACTTTTGTTGTTGTATTACGATCTGTATATGTGTTTCCACGCCGTTAAAGTGTGTGTTTATTCAAATTAGGAAATAGAACAAAAAGCAAAAACCCATTCAGAACATGAACCAGTTCTGCTGCAGTGTTCAGTCGATGACCAACGAACGTCGAACATCTACAAAGTCAATGCCCTCCCAGTTGTGGCCAGAACAAGTAGAGGAGGTGTGATTCTGAAACACTTGTAATGTGGCAAAACAAACTTGTTAATCTCATTTGTTTGTAAGAAAGTGAGAAATTGCGGACAAAGTCCATTCATGTCTGTCACGGTCCACCGTGATAGGCGGATTTTCACTACACAGTCAAGATGTTCCCAAATTGTCATAAGAAAATATCCAAAAAAAAAAAACAAGTTGTCGGACCTCACCTAACACGTTCGCAGTTCATTTCCCGCTTTGCCCCATCGACCTGAACCGACCGTCAGTTCCTTGTTCCCCGGCTTGTACAAAACGCTGTCATTCAATTGGAAATGAATTTTATTTTAAGATTACACCTAACTTATTTTAAAAGACCCACACGCTGTAGAACTCGTGTCGTCCTTTCGATCAGCGGCTTCCTAAATCGGTCGACATTCAAGTCGGCCACCAGACCATTGAACTCATCGCCCGGTTGGAAGTCATGGTAGTGTTGCAACTGGCCCACTGTACTGGGCATATCTAAGGGGCGGCAGGAATTCAGCCACTCCATGGGATAGTGATTGTGCAGCACCAGAGCTTTCGATGTACGGTGCAGACACTTGGCCGCATGGCCGGTACGTGAATAGTTACTGGTGCGGTACGGATGATTCAAGAAGAACATGTGCGAGGGAGCTGGCTCTATTGCCGCCGTAACATTGTCGGGCGCTGGTATTGTGGTGAAATTGTCGGTATTTAGGGGCAGATAAGTGTTGGAGAAACACAAACCGGCGAAACCCTGAGAACAGTTCTTGGACTTCTCAAAGGGCACGGCAGCCTCAACAACTGACTGCCAGGTCCTTAACTCGCCCACGGGCATAATGATTTCATCAATGTCCACCAGTGCTATGTAGTCGTACTGGTACATGTGCCGGTAGAAGCAGTCGTTGTACGGCACCAATTCATTAAGACGCTTGTTAAAGCGGGTCCCGCTTAACAGCCAGTGTTGCATGTGCGGCAATGCGACCACGCCACCCACCAACGTGATTGGCCGGACTTGGACGAAACCTTGCTTCTGGTAGTGGGCCAACACCTTCTTGACATTCGGATGTACCGCAATCTCATACATGTAGACCTTGTGTGCCCCCAGCAGACGCTGTACTTCCAGCCATTCGGCCATCCGATCAGATATGTCGGCGTATGGAAAATCCAAACCCTTGACACACACAGCGAAGGGCAACTTGCCGGCTGTCTCCAGAGGCTTCTCATAAATCACTTTCAACACATTTGTGGCAGTGTCACACTTGTTCACCACCACGGACACCGCTTGTGGTATGCCCCTGCCCCGCCTGACCGATGGCGGCGGTGTGCATGTCAGCAGGTAGGGAAAGAACATCTTCGAGCCTCCGAATTTCCAAATGGTCGTGTATGCGGTCACTGGCACAATATCGGGAATCTCCTCATTCTCATACCATAGGTGGCAGTGGGACGTGGGAAAGGGTGCCTTCAGCTGATTGATCAGTGTCAGAATGCGTACGACCGGTCCGTCGGAGACATCGGCCCTTGCATCGTAGTAGGCGCCATACAACTGAAATGTGATGTTGGCAATGCTGTATGTCTGCCAATAGTTGTTGTAATATCGCAGCGTTTCGAGGTCGGGATAGGAGGCACAGTTACGCGACTTCCGCATTGTTCGATTTTCATGGCGATGTGTGTAGGCAAAGGGAATATTCGGCAATTGAAGTTGCAATTCTGCAAGGAGTTCATCGTTGTTGGGTTCTGGCAAAGAGAATATAATTTTAACGGAAATTACTCATTTTGAATAAAACATTTTTCTTTTTATCATTTTTATTGCTGATAATTATGAAGAGTTATGAAGAAAATGTGACGAAATAACCTCATTCTGTCTCCAGAATAATCGAATGCAATCCGCGTCTACTTCATTGGGTCCCCCCCACTTAAAAACTGGGAGACACAAGAACTGCGCTGCAACATCACAACATCGTTTAACGAAATCTTCTAATCGCTGAAAACGAAATGTCTTCTTTATGGTTGCTGGTTGCTGGATGCAGGATGCAATGTTGGTTGGAATCTGAAAATACAGCCCACTTCTGCCTACCTTTGTAACGGTATTCACCGTATATATTATCGTCAAACGAAGGGCCCCCAGGTGTTCCCATCGGAGACTGCAAATCGATTTCCTTCAAGTATTTGCTGTAGTAGAAACTGTGGCCGTTACCCAAAGTGTTCATCAAAATGAGAATGAAAATACCGACAAACATGACCAGCGTCAATGTCGTGAGGATTTTCGACTTTGGCGCCATCAGTGAGGAGTAGTTGGAGATTTTGACACGCCACGCCACGCCACCGATCAGGGATTCGACTCGAATATTGTGATATTTTATACACACTTCTTGGCAAGAGACACAATCTTTTTTTAATTATTATTATTTGTTTTTTTGAATCAAATCGTTCAGCTCGTTTCTAATCTATTCGTCTATTGGTGTATTAGTTATATGAAAGCGAAACTAATTATTGGACAAAAATTGTTCGTATCCCACTGGCGGTTCCGCCAATTCTGTTATCATTTTCTCTTGAAGCGTGTATTTGTTGTTGTCCTCAAGAGAATTGGTGGTAGTCTAGATAAGTTCGATAAAGATTAGCACCAAAGAACGACGAGTTGCCAGATGTTCGATACATGTGCAGCCTTTTTCCATGGCATCGACAAATGTAAACAAGTTCATGTGTTGTTTCGTCCACAATGTTCGGGGAGACGGTTTTCGAATCAATGTCTACTTGGATGGGATATCAGCATATATGGGAAAATATCAATTATCCGACTTGAAATCAATTACAAGCTTGGCCTTCGAACATAATAACACAGTGTGTGTACTAGGTGGCTCATTGGCGAAGTCAAGGCGCAAAAAGCACCCGCGAACCGCCCCCATGCACCGATAACAATTTGAGGCACACAACTCATACATTGGCGTATCCAGCCAATTTTCTTTGGGTGGGGGGGGGGTGACCTAAAGCTAAGCACCCCCCAGCACCCCATTTCCTACGCCAATGAACTCATATACTGATAACTTGTACGCGAAGACATGATGTTCACGCACAAGATACCTTGGTGTCGAAAATTCTGTTATCTGTTACCTCACAGTAGTACTGAGCAATGGACTCGGTGCAAGCGATTGCCGAGGGGAACTGTCGTCATTCGTATTGATCAACTGATAAAATTAATTGAATATACTGAACAGGCTGGCACAGGCAACTTTATTTCTTGGAAGTATTTAGTATGACATTGACATTGCACAGCAATGGAGCACATTGTCTCTATCCGTAGACTGGTTACGACCGACAACCGAATCGCACAACTGAATAAAGAAATTCTTCGTGACCAACTTCCAAATACCAACGTAAGCAATGATAATCCAAAAGGTTTCAAACGCACAGAGGATATTGAAAATGAACCTTTCCACACCGTAGACTATACAGGGCGACACACGTGACTATGGCAGGACAATATTCGTTTCCGAAGAAAGAAAAGTCAAATGAAAAGACGACAATTCGGAGAAACAGAAAGGACACCAAAAAACGGACATAACTTCGAGTAGAGAGTAGAGAGAGAGAATGGGAATCTGGTGAGAATTGGAAGCAACATTTCGCCTGCTTTGCGAATTGAATCCAAATGCTCCAGCCAGAAAGAACTTGGACGACAACTACCACGGAATGCGCAAACAGGGAAGACCAAGAATCCGACGACCAACTGGAAGAAAATATGGAAATTCTTGGTATGACGAACTGGGGAAAGCCCGCCCAAGACCAAAGTGCTTGGAAATCATTCATTAAGCAGACCCAGACCAATAACAGGTTGTGGAGCCAACTACCATCCAATTGTAAAGGTTAGAGGTTTCGACTTCAGTGGCTAAAGGGTTAAGTAATACACATGTAGAGTGTACTCTCTTGTCCGCTTATGGGAGAATTACCCAAGGGGACTGCAGCGAATTGGTACAGACAAAAGTGTCCGTTTATGAGAGGTCTCCGCATGGACAGAGTACACTGTATATGCAAATTTTATATTGAGAATTAAAATCGCTGCTGTTAGTCTTCCTTTTTTTGTTTACTGTAAATTATATGGTTTAGTTTTCAATTATCTCTATTCACTTCTTCGCCACAATTGCCAAGAACTTGTTGTTACACTCAAAACTCAATAAATATCTGGCCTAAAAGTATGCAATTGTTTTTGGCAAAAGTTGTATGAGAAATTTAATAAACTTTAGGCAAATTTCACAGATCTACATTTTAATCGAAAGTAAAAAGACCAGTCCGTCGGAGACTTTAGTCCGTGCGTTTGTAAGCTCTGTTTCATCTTTCATCATCTTCCGACCACAGCCCCGTTTAGACTTGCAGAGTACATGTTACGAATTAATCATTTAACTAAAATTCCCTCGGTTATAAATACACATTATCAAGTACAGTGTAACCCATCTATTTCGTTGGAATTACAATTGCCATTCTCTTCCGCAAATTATTACGAATAGTCTTCATTGCAGCACGTGCCATTCTTCAGGTGGCACACAGAGTGTGTGTGTGTGCGTGTCTTTAATTCATAAATATCTTATTTACACATCCAAACATTCGTACACATTTAATTGCCATTATCAGGTGTAAGAAGTTTCATACACACACACACACACATGTATCGCACGTAATTAATGTGAAAATCTTAATATTGAATTTTAAACGTACAAACGAACAAATCTGGCGTATTTAAGTGTGTGCCCCCGACTGAAACCATAGAACAAAATAATTCCGTCCACCAAGATTGTTCGTCATTGTTATTTGCTTCATACCTTTGTCCTCATCTGGGTAACCACTGTCTCCCACCTGGTATTGCGGAGGTGTTTTCTGGGCGCCAATGCCATGCCGGCTATCATTTTCCTTCTACACTTTAATATATCTGACACCATTGGCGCAAAAACACAGAAACACTACAAGACAGAGGGCCGGCCATATCTTGACAATGGGCGACTTTGGTGGCGCCCGCGTGGCGATGTAGCTTAGGAGGGGATTTGAATTCGGTGTCATCTTCATCACAGACTACAACTTAATTGAATTTACTTACAACCAACGCTCAGCGTTTTGTACACGACGACTGTTTTATCGACTCTTGTACGAAAGCTATCGCATCTGGGTGGCTTTCCCCCATACTTATCGGGGTACGCGTGTCTCAGTCTTCTTTTACCGAAGTCACGATATACTGATGTGGGTTAGCTTCTGTTGTGTAAAGAGACGATAAGTTCCACAGCACATGCTCTGATCTTCACAACAAGAGCTTGAGAATAAATGTAGAATTATAGGAAACATTCATTTACAATTGAGTGACATTAACTTGTCTTTGCACGGTACTTCTTGTTGTCCTCAAAACTGGGCGACTGTCGAGATAAGTTCGATAGGGCGATATGAAGCGCTCTCGTCTCAGATCTATGGGGGGTACACGTTCAGATTTCAACTAGTTTGTGACTGCACCCGCCTTCTGTGCATATGTGAGTGTATGAACGTTCATTTGGAAGAAAACACTCACTCCGATGTTTGGATGTGCTCGACTATTGTTATCGTTTGGACAATAAAAACAGAAATTCCAAGATATAAACTGCCCGCAAGATAATTCGTCATAATGGACTTTGGTCAGATCAACGTCAGGTAAATAATGAAATTGAAGAAGCAAACACTCATACCAACTGCGAACACGAACTACGAATAAGAACGACGATACCAAGAGACCAAGAGTTACATAAGACTTCATATCTTGATTTTATGGCCACCGTAGTTGGCTTCATATCTAAATTATCGTTATGAACAGGCCAACTCAGGGCCGCCGACACTGACAAGAGCTGGGGGGCCGACCGTGAATGAGCTTCATGACAAGAGTCCTTGCTAATTCAAACAGTTCCCATACTACACTGGTCTACAAATTTGGAGAGAGAAAAATTTAAAAAAATATCGACATTAGGGTGTCGAAGAAATATTTACTTTGATGAATGTAAATCGGCTCTATGAAAAATGCCCCAAAAAAACTGAGGAATTCGCAAAAAAAAAAGCCGAAGACAAAAAAAAACATTTCTTAGATTTTGCTGATCCAGCTAAAGATTAAACTTAAACTTAACGATTAAAGCTAAATAATGAAATAAACCTAACCCAAGCCAACGGCTGTCATTTTCAATTGCAAAAGGTCTTTATTTTGGAAAATAAGAATATTAACAGCTGAAGCTGACGAAAGGAATCGATCAGCGAGGTAGAATAGCCGTCATTGTTGTCCTTCGGTAAACGCGCCCAACCGACATATTCATGTTGTCAATTGTACGCATGTAAGTTAAATTGTAACATCTTGGATGTAGCTGAAAATGGATCGAAACTATTTCCACATCAATCGCAGACCAATCAGCACTAAAAATGTCTTTTATTGTCTTAGCAGTCCCATGCCGCTTTACTCTCAGGCTAAGAGAGGCTAATGAATGATTACACCTGTATATCTGAAAGAAAAAAAAAACAATTATAACGATAACGATAACAACAAATGTACCCGAACAATGTGAGGCACATAACTGAGTAAATGATAGCATTTTCGCACAAGACACCCGCGACTCGGAGTTCTTTCCATAAAATTGTGTACTTTGTGACCCATCGTATTTGTTGGCAATGGACTCGACATAAGCGAATGCCGAGATGTTCTGCCGGTCGACGATAAGATTGTCGTTATTGTGTTATGTCGATATAACGACCGGCATTCGTCGTATCGATCAACTGATAACGGAAATTGAACACGACTAACAACCTGCAGAGGAAAGTTTACTTCTTGAAAGTGGTAGTAGTAGGAAAGTTGCCATTGCAGAGCAACGGGTTTGAACAACCGACAGAAAGTGAAAACGTTTTGTGGAATTTGGACGACACAAGTACAGAGAACGATCTTCAATTGAAAATGTTGAAATTCCGTTTGGTTATTGTGGCGGCTATTGCGGCCGTAAGCGTTTTGCTGATGAGCCAGACCCAGGTGGCGGCTGACGATCAAATTGAACAATTGAAAAAACAATTTCTTCCCGCCCAACTGCAGAACACCAATTTGACCGTAGGTATGTCGAAGACGGGAGCTTCTCCACCACAATTAACATTGCGGACATTTCGTTCTCAACAAGAACTGATCATCTTGTCTGTCGGACAGATCGAACCATGACAAACATTTCATTTTACAGGAGAATGTCTTGTTGGCCTTCTTTGGTTTGTATACGGACACGGACAGTTGTCAGCGCTAGTCACTGGACGCCCACTGGAGACAACACCAGCCTGGGTCTAAGGCGGCCAGACCGTATCACCACACACATTTCATTTTCTTTTGTTGCTTACCATGAATTTGACTGGATTTAACTGTTCTCTCCTTGTTTCTCCTTGACATGCGCAGACGATTTGAAAAGGGTCTTCAAAGAAAAGTGCAAAAAAGCGTCGGGTGTCGATAACTCCACCTTTTACCAAGATGTCGAAAGGGGCGCCGCCGAACTGGTCGCTTGTTTCACATCTCTGGCCAATATGACAGCCCTGCAGCAGGAAATCGAAGAAGCCCGTCCATTAGGAGAGTTGGACACCGTATTCCACAAACACTGCCAGAAAGCACCGTTGGCGGAAAAATGTTTCCGTAAGTTCAACGGCGTCATTCAGCCCTGTTTGAGCCACGAGGAAAAGTCACAGAATGCCGTTATGATCCGCATCGTATCGGGTCTCTTGGGTTTCATGTGTGCTCGGGGCGGCGATCAGATCGCCCTGTTTGTCGCCGAAGACGGACCCGAATGCCTGGAGGCCAACAAGGAGGCCATTTCACGCTGTGCGAATCAGTCGTTCAGTGAGTTTGCCCCCAAAGACACAATTTCGGACATCTTCAATTTGCCCGATTTCACATTGGAACCGGAACACTGCGTGGACTTGGCCAAGTTCGAATCGTGCACCTTGCATCATTTGGAGCAATGCCAAGAGATAACGCCGGCCAATGTGGCCGAGTCGGTGTTTAAGTTCGTCAAGAACGAGACCCGCTGCAAGGCCTTCCTCGAAGGCACCTCAAAGCCACGGTCAATTCTAAAGGAACCCAAAGGTTCATCTGCCCCTTCGATGACAACGTCCAGTGTCCTGGCGTGCTTGATGGCCGCTCTACTTCCCGCATTCGCCAAATATTTCCTTTGAGTTGGTGATTATTAAGTTAACTTGGTTTTAATTGTTTTCGTAATGTTAAGTAAGAGATGTATATTTATTATTATTTTTGTTTTTATATCAGTGGGCAACGAAAGAAATGTTCAAACCGATTGAAATGCCATAAAATTAAACATTGGTAGTTTATCTTATCGCTGTGCACTCCTCTTTGTTTATGTGGGCTTTAAAACGACGCTGTCAACTTCTTTTTGTTACCAGACAACATTTCCCGTAATTGGTGCTACCTATAAAAGCGATACATGTACATGGCTGCGTACATTGCGACATTCCACGATGGAACAGGCAGGGGGGGAGGGGTGACTTCTCACAAATCGGTGAGCAATGCACGATAAAATGTGTGTACTCACTGATCGGGACCTGCTATAGAAGTTTTATGGGGCGTTTAGTGGGGGGAAGGGCAGCTGACAAATGTTTGATTCTCTCACTCTCTCTCTGTATTAGAAACACATGAAGGGATTTCAGGACATGTCCTTGATTTCCATTCGCACTTATCTTTCCGTTTACCCTACTCGTTGGTGTCGTGGCCCATTTCGCCTTTGATAATTACTACGCAAATATTCTGGTACCAGCGATGAGCTGCTTGACATTTGGAGTGGTCTAGTCTACTCCTTGGTCTCCAGAGCGAGACCCGAGAAAATAAATCAACTGGTAAAGATTCCGCTTTCCTACCCCGGCCGCGCTTGACCGATTTCAAATGCCGTGACAATTCAAACACAAACAAGGCGATTTTAGTAGAATCGAGATGTTGATCAATAACTTGTCCACATAATTACTTTGGCTTTGTTGAGAATTGGAAAAGGTCCGATGAAAGTATCGGGTTTTTGAAACCTTTCCGTGTTTGTTTACAACCATCTCTCATTAATCATTGTGTGGAGAATCTGTGAACATACTTATATGATTTATGTATGTATGTGATGAGTTATATTTTCCATAGATAAAGAACTGCATAACTATAAAAATAACAAATAAACCAGCATTTTATTATCCTTGATTCCGCTGCCCTGCGTCCCGGAACGAAACCCCATAAATACAGACATACATACTTCCACTTTCAACACACTCTTTAGCAGCCGCACACAAATCCTGAGCACACTTAAATGTGCAGAAAAAATGTTCTACTCTTTATCCTTTTCTTTGTGGGATAAAACAACAAAGAAATCCTCATTAAATATTCATATGCAATGACGATGAAATGCTCAAGAAATCTTGAAGCCGTTGGGCGGGAAACACCCAAGAAAGTAGACGGCGGCGAACAAAAGAGCAGACTTTGTGGGGAAAACATGAATATGATTTATGATTCAATCATTTTGATGGCTGTTGGACAATGAAGACGTATGTACATTAAGTTGGTTAGTTCCATTAAATAATCCACGAGTACCACAAGAACCATAACAATCAGAATGGTGAATAATGACTAATCAACTGACTGACGCGGCGGGCTTCGTCCTACCCAAAAAATATTGACTTGGATATTTGTGTGTTTGTCATAGTGTCCAAATTCCAATAAATTTCTTCGAGAAGTTAATAAAAAATAATAATTTATAAAATATTTAAAAAAAAAAACGCAGGTTTCTCACTACGACAAGGAGTTTTTATACAACGAAATACCTACCGTGTAATAGCAGCCTCAATACAAAGCAATACTGACTTACTACTTTTTCTGAATTTCAGCATTTCCGGGTATTAGCGAAGACTTGAAATATGTCTACTAAATATGATCACTGTATAGAAAATCACAAGTTGGCAACGCCGCATTCAAGCGATGCAGTGCCTTTAAAACTGTAACAGCTGAATGAATGAAAACACACACTCAACAGCTGATCAGAGAGACTCACTCACTGTGTGAATTAAGTGTGTGTTGAACAAGTTTCAATTGTTAAGTGAATTTTTGCATCAGAAATGGGAAAGAAAAGATATCACCCCAGGATATCATGGCTGGAAGATTGTTTTCTCCAACGGCACCGGGCTTTATTTGTCTGTGCCCTCGACTTGGAACAACACATTCAATATTCGCCAAAACAAGGAAGAATCAGAAAATCAGCAGGTTACCGCAATCAGGGTAAGTCATCTCCTACTATTCTTTGAATTAATTTCTCGATTCTCGCGTACTCCACGTGGTTTGTATATTTGACAAACATTTAAAATTAAGCAAAGTTTAAGCATAAAAACAATTTTCAGAAGTAATTTAAACTTAATTTGAGTTTAGCTCAAAAACACACCATCATCCAGCTCTCCGCAACACTTGGCAAGTGGAGAAAAACTCATCATTTGCTGTAATTAAAACACCATTCCATTGCCAGCTAGGAGATCCTGGACAGAGATCTAATGGAAAAATGCATTAAAATAGTTTCATTTTTTTTCCTCCTGTTGTGTGATGATATTCCGTGATAAGTTTATCCTCATCTTCCAGTGCAGTCAGTGTTTTGCTAGCTGTTCTTTTTGTTGTTTTGCCGGGTGTGTGTGTGTTGTGTCGCAATAAAAGCAATAGAAGAAAAGAGCCGAACGCATCGCCCCCGCCGACTGGGGAATGAAGACAACAAAATGCCGGGTCTAATGTTACTCATTAAAAAGTTGTTTGGATAAAATTGTATTATTATGTTGATGATAATTAACAAACACAAAGCATATTTATGCGAGACGGGAGCCCCGTGGCGGGGATGAGATAAATGCGAGTGCAACGGCAAAAGTTCCAGGAAAATATCCATCGAGAGTTCCTACTAGGTTAATCCGAATGGCGGACATGGTATCCATCGACGGACCGTCAGGCCCTCCGTCATACACATTGCAATACTCCCGATAGACATTTCGGGACCCAGCTTATTTTCTTTGGAAGACCCTAATTGTATATTGGAGCATACACGATATGTGACAACAACAGAAACATCAATCTGCCATCGTTCAAATTGCGAGCGGGGCAGACTACATGTTGTTTCGAAAGCCTATGAGACCAGAAAACTAAATGGAAATTGTGTCCAGTGTTAGTAAAGACTGTTTGTTCTTTTCGAAAGCATTCACTTCTTGGTCAGAGTAACTACGATTAGTAGACTGAGTCGACACAATGCCCCTCTCCCTATTCCTAATAATAATTCCGTTTTATTTCAGTTTATTATTTCGACTTAAATTTCCAAAAATAAAACTCTAACACACATCAATTAGCAAAGTATTAGAACAAAAGATTGCAATCATTTGTGATTACCAATGTGAGCGATTTGTTCTTACACCAGCAGCAACATCCTTCATCCTTCCGTCATCTTCCCACATAAAGGACATAAGAACTCTTTAAAGCGAGGTCACTGAAAGGTTCTCCATATGAAGGTTTGCCAAATTGTCAGGTATTGAAGCTTGTTCATTAGGCTATGCAACAGGAGGTACTCCAGCAAATTAATTTTCAGGGAGCCTTCATTGTTGTCTTAGTCGGAAGATGTCTTCCTCACTTACAGAACAGTTACGTCTACATTAACTGTTGAGTCGGCACTATGCCTTCTCTGCCATAAGTGAAGATGAAAAAAGATCTAGAACGTTGTTCTTTCTTTTTTCGGGAGTTTGTTTGTCTGATTGTGTACCTTGAAATGCCATGCTCTCGTCTTCGGCCATGGACATTTCAATGTCGGTTGTGAGCTTAGCTTTACTTTTTGTTTCTGCAATGTTCCATTGAAACTCTTAATTTAACGCTTGGTCTAGTGTCTAATTGTATTTTCGAGTCTTCTCTTCCATTTGCAATCACACAAATATTTGGCCAAGGCGATGGTCATACAAAAACCCAACAAAAACTACTCACTCAAGTTACAACTTGTTTGGCTCCCAAAGCCATCTTAAAGGAGACATAACAGAATCTAGAATCATTGGGGCTACAACAATCACAGCGGGTGGGGGGATACGTCCTTGCTGTACTCCACAATCCATGGAAATGGGAGATGTCGGACAAATACGTAATGAAATGTTCGTTGTTGGTGAAATATTTTAATTCCAGCGTCGACTCCATCTGCAAACCTTAGTAAGAACGTTCACTGGGTAATTTCGTTTTTTTTTTGTTTTGTTTTACAATTAAAATCTTTTCTGCTAAGTAGTTAGTTTGCTTGTAAAAATGACTACAGAAATACTGTACAACTTAAATAAACTTGTACTAATTGCCAACATTTAATGGTGACCAAAGTTTCTGGGCATTTTTTGATTGTAGAGAGTTCTGAAAATTGGTTTTCTAAATTCATTTAAAATATTGCAAAACGGATGGGAAAAAAACTGATGTGTACATGATGATGAGGTCTTTCGCATGTGTTGGTCGGTGTGTCATGCGAGAGGGCCCTGTGTCCCTTTCCAATGCCCTCAGCGTCTTCCACCCACTTTTGGAGCACCAGCTGCAATGTGCAGCAGCCGTCAACAGTTTGCTAAAGTGAGACATAAACCCTTTTCATTCTGCTGAGGTGACACCGACAACTTTATCTTCAACCAACAACAACTAGAGTTTTTGTTTTGCTGCCAAAGGATGCAGCGCCAGGAAACCGAGAAAAACGATCTGCTTAAGTGTTCTGTTGTAACGAACACCTGCGACTGTTTTTCGTTTTTTTTTTTTTTTTTTTTTGTATGAATCCTTAAGGCTGTACAATATTTCAGACTGTTGGAACATACAAAACAGTGGTTGTAAAGATGAAATGTTCCAAGTCTCATTTTAAGATGGACATTGTGGGAGGTTGGAAGTGAAGTTGGCAGTACTGGCTTGGGGTGTATGTCATGCGAAGGGGTTGGAGTAAAAACATTGTAGACAAAGTGCTGACCAAGGAGGTGTACCTTCATTCGTGCTCGATTATATTGAATGGATTTATGAGAAGTGGCTTGTTATGGCTGTGAAACATCCAATAGTTGGCCTGCCATAATTGGTATCGGTTATTGTATGATGTATCGGATGTGATGCAACATTCCATACGATACGCTCTTGAGAGAGAGAGAGAGAGAGCTGTACGAAATCGATGTTGTACTTTAGTAGCTCAAGGCGGTCTCGGCTGAGGTACCCGTCTTGTTGAACGCTGTCTATCACTTGTCTTGTGCGCCTGTTCTGGCTGTTATTGAATACACTCAGATATCTGCCATAGCCTTAGAATCCCAAATAATGCTATGGATATTTAAGGCAGCCATAGTCGGTCGTATCTGTACTCACGTACCTCCGGACTACTTGTATCCTAGTGTAATATCCGTCAGAGTTAGTCACTTGTGCCTCACAACCACAATGAATTTGCAAATTTGCATTGCATTCCGGAGAGAGATACAGAGAGAGTATATATGTACATATGTACTAGTATGTGTGTGTGTGTGTGTAAATAAAACAATAAGGTTTACACAAAGTATTTTGTTGAAATATCTATTACGTTATAAATACATGCAAGTGCAGGAGATTTATGTGGGGAAAATGCACACAAAAAAAAACTGAAGAAGCAGAAGAATACATGTGTACACATGTACAACTGCAGGTCCGCCACACAAATAAAACATCCACCCTTATTTCATCGTTATGTTTTTTATTGAAATTTATTAAAGAATTTTTAAAACAGATGATTGTTGTGGCTTCGTTTGGATTTTCTAACATCTTGATACATATGTATGTGTATAAGTCGACATCAGATGAATCATTTAATCATAGGCTCATAGTCTCATGTGAGCGCCCTATAAGAAGAAGACAATTTGAAAATGAAATTTATTGTACTCTCAAACATCGATTTGTGTAATTCGTCTGTACTGTGTTTGTGTGTGTGTGTGTGTGGCCGACGATGATGATGACTTTCATTAAATCCTGCGCCAGCAGATTTACAAATCACTCAATTTATTATTTTTCTATTTATGATTTCAGCTCCTTAAATCACCATCATCATTGTATGTTCTCTCTGTTCTCTGCAACCCTACGTTTCTTTGTCAGTTTATCATTTCATCTTCATCTTTCAATCTTTTCTTTTTTGCTTTGAAGATTGTAATAAATATTCGTGGAAATTTACCGTGTTTTTTGTCCTTTCTTCCTCCCTTCTTGTTCTGCTGTGAGTGCTGAATATTTTGTTGTTTGGTGTGGGGTGATTTAGGGAGTTGGCATGAATGTATGCACAATATTCGTTTCGCAGTTTATTTTGCTGTGTGCTGTGAAAAAATTGGACCATAAATCATCTTGTTGTGTGTTTGCTCGACGGGTTGGGGTTGGGCTTAGACGGGCGAGACACAAGATGTTTAGGTTTTCATTTCCACAATTCAGAAAGCTCTGCTTTGCCACTGGATGGATCATTATACGAAAATGAAATGCCCGATTAGTAGAAATATTTAGTCAGAGTTCTTGTCTTTGCGGAGGATTGGAAATGAATCTATTAGCAGCGGTTATAATTAAATTTTACCCGCAATTATTTAATCCCAAAATTGTCTCTCCTGTTGGCTAAATCATTCTTAGCAAGAAAATAAGCCATTAAGTATGAAAGCATCGTACGATCTGTGCACAACTCAACAAAATGTCATTTTAAATATTTCATGATTTCAAAGTACACGGAAAAAGGAAACGATTTCTTTTCGGGTGTACAGACAGACGGACAGAACGGCAGAGCGCAACTCGTTCGTTGTGAATTTGCTACATTTTGTTTAGCAGCGCGTAGCTCAGCGCTTCCAAACCTCCCCCCGCCCCCCACTTTTTGCAAATGCAATCCCGAAGAAAAATGAAACGCATTATCTACCGCAGCCAGAGCAAAAAGTAACAAAGAAACCTTAAGAGCTTAGTTCAGCTGGGTTGTGCAGAGTTCACTCACGATACACATGCACCACTTCATCCTTCTTACTTTTGTGCATAAGAACTAAGCCCGAGTGGAAGAAAGTCCTTTTTCCGGCAAGAAAGAAAAACTGACTTCTCTTCTGGAAAAAAAAAAGAAAGGAGAAAATGCTCACACAATACCTTAAGACGTTTAGAAACGAGATACAACAGGTGACACTCGGACAATGCGGAGCATCCCGAAGATATTTGGAATACTACGAGTGTCCGAGTACTGGCAAACAATCTCCGAACCATAAAGTGGTGCTTGTACCCAACTCTGCCATCTCAGCGATCAACAGGATTTTGTATTGCAGTCGCTGATTATGTAAATTCTTGCATGAGCACATGAGACGACACTACTGCCGAACAAAGTTACGTTCGACACTCTGAGGGTTGCCTGTACTTGCAACGTACACACACCCGCTCCCACTCACAGATGAAAAGAAATAGTAAACGATTTTAAGATGAATTGCTAAAATTATTTTTCTCTACTTGCCTGTTATAAAAAAAAGGTAGAAAATCCACATAAAAAACAGAAAGCCCGAACAAAGAACTTTGTTAAACAGTTGTCGCAGAAAAGTTGTGCCGAAGTTTTTGCAATAAATTTATACAATTTTTGCAGAAATAGTTGCAAAAGTTTACTTGAATTCCAAGTATTTATAGTTTGGTTCACACCTTAAAGAATGGTCGGTGGCAAACGATCTAATTGCATTTGATTTGCAATGGCTGGGTGTTTGTTGGGTGGGCGGCTGTAGCTGGCATTTGTCGGTAATGTCCGGCATAGGCCCGAGCAAAGAGTTTGAATTTGAAAACATTGATTTATTGGAATGATTTGGAAAATAAGGTGTCAGGTCTTCCCGCATTTGCCCACCCACGTCTTTATTTATTTTGAAAATAACTCAAAGTGAATAATCAGTTTCCAAATGAATGATTATGAAGGCTAGTCCCAACATTGCCATTATTTCTGGAACCCGATTTTGATTATTACCATGCGTATGATTACGATTTGAGTATGATTTACCATGCATATAAGCCCCATAAATCGGTCTCCACACTTTGGATTTAAAAAATAATCTAAATATTTATTGACATCAATTTTATTGGACAAAATTACAAATATATATGCTTTTTCGAGCTAAATCGTTGTCCATTTCGACCCATGCAAATGTCCCTTCCCTATGTGGGGTCCATCGCTTGATCGAAGTGGTTATTGTTTATTGTGATCATGTGCAAAAGCCAGGTCTCATTTTGGTCCAGTAACCTAATGTGCTACAATCGAAGCATATTAGTCTGCTCCTCCCACTTGTCGGAGCCACCTACATATGAGTTCCTACTGCAATAGTGGTGAATTAGATCAATATCTATCAGTGTTATCCGATCGCTTCGATTTACGCCCAATTGGAATTAAATTTGCAACAAAAATAAATCATAATTCATGTCATCCTTAGTTGTCAATGGAAGCGAATAATAAATCAAGTCAAAGCTAATGAAGTTACTCTAAGCTCTGCGGCAGTCTTGTCATGGGACACTCTTTGCGAATGTGTGTATGCTTCGACCTTCATGTACACACATACATATGCATGGGTGCACAAGTAAACTTCGCACTCTCCACTCTCTCCGCACTCTCTGCACATTTAATATTGAATTAAGTGTGTTAGCAATAGGAGGCAGAAAGTTCCTCTAAATGTTTTATAAACTTTTCCTGTAATGAAGATGTTGTAGCTGTAACGGGTAGTGGTGTTGTTGTTGCCGTTGTTGTTGATGGGGATGTTGCTGGTGCCTGCTATTGCTATAAAATTGTTTGTTAATATTGTGTTGTGTTGTGTGTTATGTATGTTTGTGTGTGTATTACTTTAGCTGTTTGGCCTTTTGTCCTGCAGCTATAAACTAATTGCCATGTTTGTTTTTGTTTTTAGTTTATTTTTTTGCACTTAATATTTAAGTTTTTCATTCCTCACTTGATTGCTGTTGCAGTGTGCAGTAGTGTGCAATTTGTAGCTGGTACAAGTGAGCTGCAACTGCGGCTGCATCAACAGCCTCCGTTTAGTTTGCTTGCCTGCCACTTGAAGTTGCTTCTGTTGTTGGTTGCCACTCTTGATGTTGCCATTTGGCATTGCTGCTGCTGCTGTTATTGTTTTTGTTGTTATTTTTGTACAAGTAAAAACAATAGAGAACAAACTATAACAGCAGCAACGAAAACATAACTTAACAAAAACAAACTTTTCCATTATGACAAACAAAAGTTTTCTCACACAAACCTACGAGGGCCACAACAACAATTACTGGCATCGCTACAGCGCTGCGCTCAGACTGTATAGAAACTGTGTGTACCTACACCACCAATCCACTAGAATCTTTCCAATTGCACAAGTTCGGAACTTTACAAATCGTTGTTCGCCACAGAAATGTGATAATTGTTTTACTACCAGTACAATTGGTCACCAATTGTAAATGCCGAGCTGGCTGTGCTATCTAATTTAGAGTCTGCTTCTTAAATACTCCACTTGTGTCAAGCGAAGATTCGCTGACAATGCCCACAATTAGAATATCTGTTTATTTCGTTTAATTGAAAGTGTCCCTCGTATATTGGCGTGTTTGCGCCATGCATTGCAAGTTGCGCTGCAAAAAGTTTTTGCATATTTGTCTTGATGCTGGCAAATAAAACACAGCATATGTCTACATTTATTGAAAGTCCAATTCTCTTTAGACAACAACCGCTTCCATGATTGCTCACACACATCCTGACCTGAGCATTCACAGAAAATCCGGACAGAGCAAATCCGAAAAGCCTTTTTTTGTTTGTGTTAATTAAGAAGATGTTGGAAGAAAATCCTTCTGACCTTAATCGAAATGGAAAGATGATCTACCTATCGACCGAATAACATTTTCTGGACTAGACCAATCGATGGCCATGAGTAGTGTCTATCAAAGATGGGAACATCTCCGGTCTAATCGAATTCTCAGAATCGTGCTGGTGGATTTTCTGGACATCTTTGCTCCGAACGCCGGTGACCCTTCAGCCTCCTGCTGATCGAACTTGAGCCACTGTCCTGTAATAGACAAGCCGAAGTCACATCTGCAGCATTTCACAACCAACTAGCATAGCATATAGAGCTAACTAAGTAAATCGTTCTATTTTGTTTTCTTGGTCCTTGGTTCCACCAGAGAGGCTCATCTTCTTCCTCAACCCACGACATTCTTCTAACACTTAGTTGAATGGATTATTTACGCTTTGTCCAGTCCTGTTCCCCCGATTCTTTGCTGGTGAAATGTTCTCGATCCGAGTCTTAAATGTCCTTCTGTATTTCTACGAAGACCACACATTTATAATGCATTAAATTCAATTGTTTATTTCAAAACTGCTCTTGGCATTTAAAATTAAAAACTCATTTGTTTAATCACATATTCACACGTATGTATGTGTGTGTATGTATGTATGCACGTGTGTATGTAGTCGAACAGGCTTGTACTTTCATGCCGGTCTTTTGTGTACTTTTCTGCAACACATTTCGTGCGCTTTTCTCTTTTGTCAGTATTTTATATTTCCACAAGGAAATCTCAATCTGAAATGAATGTAAGTACATCAGTACGTACGTATGTATGTATGTACATTAGAGTGGTCCACATCCATATCCTATGAAATATTTTTAACAAATAAATCATAAATTACTGGAAGGACAGGGAGTCACTTCCGCAGACACTTGAAGATGAGGTATTTCACAAAACCCTGTTTTGTGTTGTCGGACCACCCTAATGTATGTTCAAACATACATAAAGTACAAATTGTTAGCAAACATTTTAACTTAATTGCTTTTTCACATTCTTGACACTGACGCGCTCGCTCACCATTTCTTTACGGTTTGTGGCATATCGTGAAATTTGAATTCACATGGGAAAAGTTTGACTGCATTTCCGGGCGAACGTCAGTGTGTTGACGTTAGAACATTGTTTCATTCTACTCGTATTGATTTCGAGTATTCAGGATATTATACACTACAATTCACCGGAGACCTCAACGTTGTCCTGTTAAATGTCATCATCATATCCCTTTGGGGGCCGGCTGCGAAGGAAACTTCCACGTGTATTGGAAGTGTCCCTATCTATCCGTCTATCTTCGTAGCGTTTTTTTTTATATATTGATTTTTTTCAGGGGATATCAGACCGAACTGCCACTGGTAGCATTTCCATTACCAACTACAAATCCGGGTACATTTGACGCCTATTGTAAATATCTGTGTGTGTGTGTGTGTACGTGTGCGACACTACCCAGCAAGGACTTTAGTTTTCAGTGTATCCCTTAAAATATTTTTCATTTATTAACTTTTAAGCCAGCCAACATTTGTGCATTCTACAAAGTTTATTATTCAAAGCGTTTTCCCGCCAAATAAGTGGCAGTGGCCCACTTGGTGCGGCCGTGGTTGCTGCTGCCAGTTCTGCTGATCATGTCGTTGGTGGAGGTTGTAATGGTTTTGTGGTTCCTGAAATGTTTGTATTTAAATTAAGCTTTGACAGTATGAAACCACAAATTAGACCACAAAATGCTTATAATTTGCGGATTTTAACCGAAAACTCCTCATATACACGTCGTTTTCTAACGTTCTAAAGTTCAACACTTTGCCGTTCAGACACACCATCAGTCTACTCAGTTTATGATGTCGTTTGTAACATCATAGGCGATTGAACGTCTGCATTGAGCAGAGACCATGAATGTTTACATTTTTGATTAGTCTGGCAGAGGAACGTATCTGTCGGTGTCTTCGGTTGTGGGTGTGGGTTTGACTATTCCGCAGACTGTAGTTCATGGTAGAGGGCATCTGCGATTCGATCCGGCTGAGCTTACATATCCGCCGTTGTTACATATGTATTTGGTGTTCTACCGTCAGATTGTGGGTGGGTGAGTAGTGTTGAGTTGAGTTGGGTTGTACGGACAAACTCCAGGCCGCCAGAGGAGGATCCGTAGACGATGTACACATTTGGGAATATTTAAATACTCTACAAACTAATATTTGCATAATAAATGGCGAAAACATTTGCTGTGTGCTGTTGTATGGCGCTGCGGGAGGACGCATAGGGTAGTGAGTCAGTCAGTCACTTTGATTGAGTGCCACTGAAATTTACATTGGGCTTTTCCCATAATGAATTCCACCAAGAAGTTAAACCAAAGTTGGCAAAACTTTCGGGCGACGGCAGAGTCAGACAAAACTATAAAGCTGTCGATGTCGATGTCTAGGCAACAGCCAACTTTGCGTTCACACTGCGCTGGCCACAACCTACGGTTTAATTTCATTTGTCGTCAACGTTTAAACAAATGCCGGAGAAGTGGAAACTTCTGAGTTCATAATTAGTAAAGTTTTGTTCCTTAAACAATAACATATGCTGGCATTCACATATTCACATACTCCGGCTGTCGCTGTCGCTGCCGCTGCTGCTCGAACGAACTCGGACGAACTTACATACAGGCACAATTAGTTTCCTATGTAATATTTAATTACCTTGCTACAACAACTACAACAACAACATCGACAAAAAGTTTGGTAATAATTTATGTTTCGGTTAATGAAAATACTAAAACAAAACAGTGCAAGAGAAGCCCAGCGAAAGAATCAAATTTCATAAAATGAACCGAACACAAATTATCCTGTTGTACACCCAATTATAATGAAAAGTGCCACAAGTACACCGGTCACTGTGAAAGTTTCTCGCCATGTTACTCGTAGTCCTTTATCGCGACATCTAAACAGCGGCTGGCTCTCACATACTTCGTCCTGTTGGGTGAGTGTCCATGATCATGTGGGTGCGTGTGTCAGTGTGCCGTGCCGATAGCCCCTGAGAGTGGTGATCTCTTCGCAACGTGAAAAGTGCAGTTCGTCGTCATACGGGTTTCTACATCATCTTACATCCGTTGTGAGATTAAGTTCTTCAGTGTGGTCACTTTACTAGCAGCCTCGTTATAAAGTACACGTCTATAACTACACATACACATACACATGCATACGAACATATAATATCGTACATACGGAAGCATTACACATCCGCTTTCCTAAAGTGAATCCCAACTTCCCAAAGCACTTAAATAGCGCTCATAATAGTGTGGGTAAGGTGAATGTCTACACACACACACACACACACACACATAATTAACAAACACAAATAAAATACTTAATGTTACGGCTGTAAGCACACTCACACACACACACACAGAGAGAGAGAGAGAGACAGGAAGAGATCCGACACAAATCCACACCCATCAGATCCAAACGAAAGAAAAACACTTAAGTTAATGTTCAACGAGTTTATTAAAGATGCACAGCAATAGGATCAGGGATTTGAAGGTTTAATGATTATTAACACATTATCATAAACTTCACAGCTAAGCTGATGTAGATAGACACAATCAGCGGCAGTGGCGGGTCGAGAGAATACGTAGGAATTCCAAGTATTTGGTAGACATCTTCAGTTCCAGACACACGCATACACTCACACGTGTACTACCGAGTGGAAAACTTCTGAAATTCTCACACTCGCAAGTAGAATTCATTTCAGAGTAATAGACATTTAACACAAACCGGAGACCGACCTCTATATGCTTGGATTTAATGAATTCATGCACCGACAGGCACACGGAAATAGCTAAATTGATCGGGAGCAAGACGTTATTTCTTTCTTGCCAATATAACGAACATCAGGTGGAGAGTAGACCGGTTGTAAATAGAAATCCCCTCTTATCAGGGGAATTGTCGGGTGAACCGTGAGTGTGGATTGAATCAGGGAGCTGAGCATGATCAATCTAGGTACACACACACACATACACCATGATCATGACCTAATGTGTGGGGACGTCTACTAATCTTTGTGGAGAAATTTTGGACAGTCGTTGGAAACGGCCGTTGAAAAATATTTGTTAACGCGGATCTGCTGTTTGAGAGTCGCACAAACAACCTATCCCACCGCACTTTGAAAATCCCAAAATTCCGGGATCTCCAGTACGCGAGATTGCCATTGGCATCGGCCGCGATACATTGGACGAATCACTGTGCACGTACAGTTGGGTCTAATTCGGATGCAAATACATGTGTGTGTGTGTGCATCTTTCCGTTTTACCTCAGTGTTTCGTGTGTGCTGCTGCCACCACTCCCTCACTCATCTTATTGAAAGCATTCGTGATATCCAGATCCATAAACTATTCAGTTTTACCACAACCGCCGCCGCCGCCGCCGCCGCCACCCAAAGGAGTCTGCTTATGACACAATCCTTTACCGAGCCAACAGCACGTGTGAATTGAACCCAAAAACTATACGACGAACTAGTAAGTGTGAGTTCTGTGGTTGCAAATTTTACCTTTAAATTGATGCCACAATATGTAAATGTTGTTCGGCACCAGAACCAGAACCGGAACCAAAGCAAAACCGCAAAGTTGTTGTGCAGTTAGAATTGAACAGAAACATGTTGCAACCAACAATCAATGACAATGTCTGGAGAGAAAAAGAACATGTGAAAGGAAAGTCCCAACATGCAGACGGTCGCACAGTGTTCAGCTGTGTACCCGAGAACATGTACAAATACTTTCGACTCAGCCCGAGTATCAGTCGAATGTTAATCCCATGTCAGAGACGTATGCGTAATATTTTCAAAATTCCCTCAGTACAGACGACGTTACAAATAGTTACTACTGAAAATCGCCAATAAACGTTTGCCCCTTTTTACGTTGTATGTCATTCCATGGGCTTTGAAACAAGACCCTTTATGACGATATTCTTTTAATGCAATTCTTAAAACTGTAGACCTTAGAGAAACAGCCTAACATATTCGCTCCAGATTTGAGCCACTGTTGTGCCATTCTGTCTATCGTCTGACTGCAATGGGCCATAACGAACGATTGGCTTGCAATCAACGATGGTTGGCTGGGCTGCATACGTTGGAATTGAGGTGAACCACATTGGAAATTTCGTAAATACTGCTTTCTCTGTATTACAACTTTTAAACAAATTGAATTGAATGGAATGGAATTGGTCAAAAAGGAAACATTGTACGAGCATGTACACTTCGAAGCTGCGATGAATTGCTTTAATAATCCAAAGCTACCGAAGCAAAGAGTTCTCGGTCGGCATCATTCATTAAAAGTGATTTCAGTTTAATTGCTTATTTACGTTCATACAACAACTCCGAAATGATTTGAAACATTCCTAAATACTTTTAAATAATTATTTATTTCCCCACATAATCACACACACACACACACATGTCTATGTTGATAGCAGAATAAATGCATCACGATGACTACTCCCATTTGGGTGTTGCCATTGGGTGTTGGCCATACTGGGATTTGTGGTGCCATCAACAGGATTTCTGGTGTTGGAAACAGACGGATGTAGACGATAACAATTCGGTCATCATTGTGATTGCAGCAAATGTCGCAATTATTGTATTTTTCACTAGCCCCTTTTTTTCTGGCCTAGATAAAGATTTAACATCTAGTGCCAGTTAAGGAGAAACACTCTCTTAAACAATTTTATCAGTGAGGTGTGTACGATATAATTTGCATATAACCGTTGCGGCTACACTTGATAATCCCCCAAGTGCCTCCAACTTACATGTGCGTTTGGTGGCAACACTGGCACAACTATCCACTGTACATGGTTGAATTTAAATCCACTACAAATGTCTGTTAACCGACATGGAAACACACAAAAATATTAGAAAATTGTCGAAATAATGAAGAAGGATCAACTAAACAGCTCCACTCAACAACTGCAATGAACGAGTGTTCGTAAGTGCCACCCACTCTACTGGCCACAGCTGTCGTACACCCACATTTATTTCCGGCCCCTTTTGGTTCTTTCCCAGTCATGAGTAAAATTGGGAAACCATTTAATGTTTGGTAAAACAGAACTGCATCCAGTGTCAAAATCCGTCGTTGCCGACTTAAAGAGTTTCTTGGTGTAGGAGTCGAATTAATCACATGGCAATTGCTGACTGATGTCCAACTAGACAAAACAGAACTTGGCAAAATAATAGCAATCGAAAATTTGTTGGGCCCTACAGCCCACAGAGAAAGCTTCCAAGCATTTCAAACTCTCAAGTATCCGATGCTGGTGTAATTGAGTGTGGGCCGTGCATCACAAACTTCGCTACCGTTCGCACTGAGTCACTGTTTCTCTTCTGAAATTATTACACATAAATTATCCACTACTCGATATAAATACTTTCAACAAATTGACAAAAAAAAAAATATATACATACAAACATTCTCTTCTTTTAGTTTTGTGAAAATATTATTAGATTTCGAGGAATTTGTTTGGCATTCAAAGAAAATGGCCCTCATTGCCAATAGTCGTCGCCTGCTTCAAATGCAGATTTGCGCAATTGCATCGCCAACTCTCAGTTCGGTCTCTCAGCGTTTCGCCTGTGGCGATCAATACCACAAAACATTGAAAAATCTCCTGCTGACGAAGGACAGTAAAGTCATATGCCAGGGCTTTACGGGCAAGCAGGCCACATTCCATTGCCAGGAGGCCCTGAAATATGGCACCAAAGTTGTGGGCGGTGTTTCGCCGAAAAAAGCCGGTACGAAACATTTGGATTTGCCGGTATTCAAGACGGTAGAGGAGGCCAAGAAAGCCACACAGCCTCAGGCTTCCGTCATTTATGTACCACCGCCAGGGGCAGCCGCTGCCATAATGGAGTCAATAGAGGCAGAAATCCCCTTAATCGTATGCATTACCGAAGGTGTTCCCCAACACGATATGGTGAAAGTGAAGAGAGCCCTGCTGGGCCAGAGCAAGTCACGTTTGGTCGGTCCAAATTGTCCGGGAATCATTGCGCCCGACCGATGCAAGATCGGTATAATGCCCGGCAATATACACAAACGTGGTATGGTGGGAGTGGTCTCCCGATCGGGTACCCTTACCTATGAGGCCGTCAATCAGACCACACACTACGGTTTGGGGCAAACGCTTTGCGTTGGCTTGGGCGGTGATCCCTTCAATGGCACTAATTTTATCGATTGCCTAGAGGTTTTCCTTAAAGATCCCGACTGCAGGGGCATAGTGATGATCGGCGAGATCGGTGGTGATGCCGAAGAAAAGGCTGCCGAATATCTCATGGAGAATAACTGTGGACATCCGCCCAAACCGGTGGCGGCATTTATTGCAGGCCTGACAGCCCCTCCGGGACGGCGAATGGGTCATGCTGGTGCCATAATATCCGGTGGTAGGGGTGGAGCTCAGGACAAAATCAATGCTTTGGAAAGTGCTAATGTCATTGTCACCAATAATCCCACGACGCTCGGAAAGGTTTTGTACAATGAAATGGTCAGCTTGGAAATTGTTAAACCCGAGGCGAAATGCTCCTGTTGAAAATTAACGAAGACGAAGGATGTTTTTTTTTTACAAAATTCCAAATAGTTTTTATGTTTTTTTTTATTATGATTATACAAATTATCAAATGTATTTTGTTTTGTTGGAATGGGACAGTTTTATCGGTTTTTTTGTAAAGGGGCTCTACCCGGGTTTCGCAGATTCGCCACAGAGAAGAAAGCTGAGAGTACATTGCTTGAATCATCAACTTGATGTGTCGCCAAACCGAGGAACAAGGAACTCTTTGCCCGTGTCTTATTCAGAGAAGATTGAGACCGGAATAGTGCAGGTAGTCGTCTACAGAGCCGCTCGTAGACCCGATGCCTTAGAATACTTGCCAACGTGTGTAGTGTTTTGTGAGTTCCAGAGTCTCAAGGTTGCTTAATTCTGGCAGCACGGGACTTATTCCAGCCTGACTATGGTCTCGCGCCTTGTACAGCTTCATGGTGGCATTGGTAGACGCATGGTATTCTCTCGGTGCTAACACCACCATGAGTTGTTGGCCGGCGAGGCACAAAAATGTTTTGTTTTTACAATGCACCATTTAATTTGACAATCTCCTCATCTACCGCCATTCTTTGCTAACTCGTCCCATAAAATAAGCGAAGGATTTTATCCAATTGGTTTGCATTTCTTACTTTAATTTTTTCTAGGCTGGCATCGACATTTTAATCTTTCACCTCTGGAGAATACTTGGAATTGTAAAAAATTGCACACATCAAATGTGAAGTAGTCAGACATAAAATTAAAGATTTCGCCCTGTTAAATTCGAATTGATTTCATGGTCTGCCAACTTTGAACATTTCTTGAATACTGCAACCGCCGACATCGTCCTGGAAACTCTGTTTTTTTTTTGTATTATTGTCTTGAAATTTAAGAAATACCTTATCATTATTTTACGCATAAGAATGTCATCGCGCACACACACACACAACTCTCGGCATTTGAAGGCTTTCAGCTTTGTTTGTGTCCATGTGAATATTCAGAGATTTCTGTTGAGGCGGAATGAAAATCGAACCTGCGCTGTGGCCAATCTTTGATTTTCAGCAGTCCCAATAAATATTTATACAGATGGGGCGGTGTAGGCGTTCGACATTACCAAGAGGGATTCACCTGTAATTCGGACGCATGGTGTAAATGTGTTGATACACAACTCAAGGAAGCCCTTACTGTTCGCCGCGACCATAACAGTTTTGTGTGCCGATGCAAACAGGATTTGAAAAAGCTAATCAGGATTATCATATTCAACGTTGAACATCAACACATACGTCTGTAAACATTTATAAAGTCGCGGATGAGAATGACATCTTGAAGAAGAAGTCAAGTCGGGTGAAAAATATACAATTGAATCATGCCAATGAACACTGGAATTTGCTAAAAGGGTTGAACAAGTGCCTTTGCTGTTTTAAGTTGGCCAAAGATGTACAGCGGATTCGGAAACGTTTGCATTGCTAAACTCGGCAGGATTAATTTATTTTTGGCGGATGAGTGAGTCAAGTCAACGAAATCATGTGGAGTATTTGCCCGGTGGCATGCACCAATCAGACCAGTAACGAATCGGGAGGTACGTTTGTTGGGGGGCGGCAGACACCAGACATTGCACACACGTTCATTTAGATGTTACAAAACAACAACGATTATAAAACAAGCCCGGTATTTTGCTACAGATTTCTCCAATGTAGCCATCATTCAAATCGAACCACTACGTCAACGAATTTTGATGGCTGTGGTTGCCAAATTTGGGAACCCAATGTACAGCATGTGTCGATTGTGCCTACCTTAGAACATCGACGACAACGCCCACACTCTTTTTTTTTTAATTTTTCCACTGTCGTTTTTTTTTCATTTATTTATTATCGGCTACCTCGAACACTTTTCCCAATCAATGCAAAATTGGGGAATGGAACGTATCCGTTTACATCATTCAATACCCGAATTTCTTCTGGTTTCATATGTGTATGTAAATTTGTCTGACAAAATCTTTAGGGATAAAAGAAAATACAAAAATATTTATTCATAACAATTGACCCCTAAAACGATTTATGATTCAGAGATTATGTCCATCTTCGACCGAACACACACATATGTACATATGACAAACACACATATGTACATGTGTACATTAGGGCGGGTCAATTTGTATACGAGGAAGAAAAATCAACAAAGCGTATCGCAAAGTTCTAGGAATATTTCACCAAGCAAACATGGGTCTAAAGAAAATCCCAGATCGATTTTGTATTTTTGTTTTCAAACTCGATATTTTTAAACAAATAAAATGTTGACGTCATAATGAAGATAACAAAACATACTTTACAATAAAAAATAAATTTAAATACCACAGCTCCTAAAATATATAAGTTACAGTTCGACAGAGTGGTGAAATCAAATTATATTTTTTCAAAAATAATAGAAAAATCTGAAATAAGTAAAAAGAATTTTAATAGTATTTTTATTTTTACAATTACGTCAAAATTTTTTTAAAAAAAAAAAAAAAAAAACACGTTTAAACAAAAATTATAAAAAAAAACATTGTCAACTTTGGATATATTTCTAAAATGTAACATATCTGTGTTCGCAGACTTCCGCAGACAAAATCAGACGCATTGAAATTTCTACACAACGTTCAGCCGTTTTGGTGTACTTCCAGGAAGTCCATATGTCTGTGTTTAAATTCGGTTAACATGGCAATTTAAGAACATTTATGTATTTGAATGTATGTCTCAACTAAAGGACTGTCGAATTTGTATGTGTGTGTGTGTGTGTGATAATGTAGGGCGATATGAATTTGGATTTATAATTAATTGCCAAGCTTTGGTTTGTCGCCACCCAACACGAAACCAAAGACCGATTTGTGTATCAAAGAGCTTTTTGGGTGTGTGTATAAAAGCATGTTTGCAATTTATGTTGACACCTCATAAAAGTTTAATCGGAATTCTGATTAATATATTGAATATGACGTGAAAAGCCCCAAGGAAGAAGAATATTATATTGAAGTGATATTGGCCACATTGAATTCATAACTCGTGTTAATTTTTCCATTAAATTTACTGGGACTATTTGTACGTCACATGCCTAAGTACCTTAGACTGGGTAACGGACACCGGGACAAGAGACGTACTTTTCCTGTCATCATCTTAATAGTAAATTTAAACTATTTTGCCTACCGGGGTGTGCTAGGCAATGTGTGTGACTATCACACAGAAGAACCCGAGTTCGAAACCGGGCAAGACCATCAAACATTTTACAGCAGTTTGCTTCCACCTCGTAAATGCTGGTGACTTTACAGGTAAGAGAGTAATCTCTAAGCCATGTAAAACCTTTCTAGAAAAGCATTGGCCGTTCGGAACTGGCTTCAAACAGTAGGTCCCGGTTGCTGTTGCGAGAGGGGTGCCCCGTCTTCATGGAACGTTAGGGGAACTAAGTAGGTAAACTATTTTGTGGACATTTGCAAAATAATCAGGATACATGTTGTGAGAAGATTCTTTTGTTCACAACCAAAGCCTCTGTCTCTCGTCCCACATTAATGTACATAGTCGTCTGTGTTCTATTGCTCCATGTTCAATGAAACTGTTAAACTTTCCATATGGATGCACATATGTACCATGTGTGCTAATATGTTTGTATGTCAACTGGAACATATATGCGCATATACACGAGGATGTGTCAAAAAGGTCCGGAGGTTATGCGAACGCATTAGGGCCACTCCTCGTTTAGGCCACTAATCTGAGAATTGAGCCGAAAACGATACATGTCGCTGAAGGCCAACAGATGATATTCGTTTAGCTTTTCTGAAGCTCGTTTACGGAATCACGACATTGTGGTTGATCGACCTTCCGGGCCGTCAGCTCATATACAAGCTGCCTGCATTTGTAATGGCTGTCAACTCGTCTACTCGCGGGTTTTTAAGCTTCTTCGCGTGTCTTCGTTGATGCTGTGCAAATAAAACAAATCGTAGTCATGCTCCGACTTTCGCAGCAGGAGAATTTATATTTTTAAACAATCGCATGCCCCTACTATTTCAACCGGGTTAACTCATTTAGTTTATCTACCCTCGTACACTGGAGAATATGTGGCACAGCGTGTGTCCATGGTCACCATCTGTAATTGACATCTATTTGACATATTGGCATATTTCAATACTGGCAACCGAACTGGCGACATTCTTTCTTTGTGCCGTTCGGGCCGTATCGATTTCTGACAATCAATCAGCAACTTCAGACAAATTGAACATTTTGCAGTGGTGTTTAACGGAACACATCCTTGATTAGAAAATGGGTGGACAATGGGTGGGAATGGATGTGATAGTGGAGCAGCAAAATCGGTGAGAAATTTAACCGACTTGCCATTTCCATAAATTGACGACGACCTGGAATGAAATTTCCTTCTTGTCTCACCTATTCGCCATCCCTCAATCTGCTGCCCATCTTCGACACTTTTCTTAGCATCCTGATCCGATCGATCGATGACAGATGCTGTTCGCCGATTTTAATGAGTTGTCTCTCCCCCGCCTTTCGAGACAAATCAGCGACTTCTTGGCCTTCTCCTCCTTAGTACGGTCCGCGAGCAGGGGTACGGGGCTTTTTCTTGGGTCTACGGCTGTCGACCATCTGGAAACGATAGATAACCATCCGTACATTTAAACAATTGCATTTTATTCTCCTCACACACAATTAGTTCGAAGGGAATCGCAATAAACAACCCAAAATTGCCATCTTGTTTCATTCTTTCCACATCGAAATGAACAAAAATTGAAGCTGAAAACTGCTAAACTCGATTTAAAGTGAAATCTGAAAAATATCCACAACACACATACATGCACATCAGTGCTTTAAAAACACTGAGAGGCAAGAGGTGGTAACAATAGAAAACAAAAAGGTAAATTTAGTATGTCACCATTTTGGATTGACAAGCTTGAAATTAACTCGGAAATAGGAATTCAATACTGGCTGCTGCTATGCATCTCCTTCTCAGCTTCATTCATCTTGAATGGGGCTGGCTCTTATTTCTGTTCATTCAGTTCGGAGGTTCGTTTTGAGTTCTGCAAAGATTAATTTTCTATTTGCCAAAATGTCCTACTGCAGTTGTAGTGGCCCGAAAAGCCGAATGCTATGAAATCAAACCTGTGTAAACATTTGCCTTTTTCGTTCGATTTGTGAAATGCAATCCCCGTCCATTGGGCTCAGAGTGGAAACGTGTGCTGTTCTGTACACTCTCGCACACACACACACACACACATATTGCGACTTGTCGATACACTCACCCATTCAGAGGTATTTTTGTACATCGTGCCGAAAGTCGATTGTATTTGGAATTGCATAAACCAATAGTTTCGAATTTACATAAAATGTTTGTCTGCCGTGTACGGAGTACTGCCGGATTGCCAAGTGTGTTTGTGTTGGAGAATAAAAATGGGGAAAGTACGAGTGTCTGCGTTAAGTACACATTAAGGCAAATGAAACTCGGCTGAGTTTCGATCGACCGACCTTTGCCCGGAGAACTCCTATTGATTGGTTTTATATTTATCCGCACACACTGAGATCGCGGCAACCATGGACATTTGAATTCCACACTCCTCCCAGCAATGATGCCGCCAAGCATTCCTTTAATCCTTACCGTATCCATCCGTATATCTGCTATCGACGGAGCTTTGTTCGGCTACCAAAAAAAAAAAATCAATGAGCTTTCAAAGAATTTTTGTACGAACGAGTATTTATTTTGCCTCACCATCGATGAAAAGAACAGCCAAGTGTCACGGAATGTTGCAATTCCAAGGGTTAGCACATCCTACATCACATGGTGTGTCCTACAACTGGTTCGATCAATTCCTTCAAGGCCCAATACCAGCCACAAGATGTTTCTTACGATTGCCCTTGACTGCAATTTGCCAGGGAACACACGCGACAATTGAAGCAGTTACAGGGCACTAAATACTAAATACATGGCACTGAGCCATTTTTGAAAGAAGAACATTTCGGTATTATCTTTTTAAAGGAATAAGGTTTTTTTGGATCTGTTTTTCTACATTCCGTCGGTTTGTACATGGTAAGAGGGTCCGGCGATCGTTAATTGGTAGTTACACAAATTCGATTATAATAAACCGTTAAACTGCTCGACTACAGAACATTGATACCTTAGCCTTCGCCTTGGTATCCGGTGTTTAAATTAAATTCTACATCGTTTTTTCCCGACCCGCCCGTACCATTCCGAAGTATTTCCGTACCTCGTTGCTCCAGGTGTGCTTCGGACCAGCTTGTCAAATACAACGTCTGTGGGTTTCTCCAGCTGGGGCTCCATCCTTCGACCAGTACAATTTCTATTTGAAATATGCTCGGCAAAGAGAAAAGCTCACTAGAAACATAAACTCGTTTAGGTGTGATAGAGTAGCCGAGACCATGTTATTCCCACTCATGTCCAAATGTCCGGCCTCATCTTGTCGACAGGCTACAATATTCGGGGATTGTCGCCACCCCCTGAGATATGATGAGCAACCCACAATAGCCAATTTAATTCAATTATGCCTGACAGGAAGCAGACAAAAACCGTATCCGACCAAAAGTAATAATGCATACGATAAAGGATATTCTCAGTCGATCCATATTGTTACCGAATTACTTGGTTTTTGTGTGCAGACATTTTTCTTCCTTCGCTCTACTTTCATCGCAAATCGGAAAACTTTGCAACCGGCTTAAGCCAATGGTAGGGTATTTTACACAAAGATTATCTTCCATAAAAGTTGAACGTAAACTTTTCGTTTGTGTAAATGTACTTACAAGTTTACAATACTAAATACAGGGCACTGAGCCGTTTTTGAAAGAAGAACATTTCGGTATTATCTTTTTAAAGGAATAAGGTTTTTTTGGATCTGTTTTTCTACATTCCGTCGGTTTGTACATGGTAAGAGGGTCCGGCGATCGTTAATTGGTAGTTACACAAATTCGATTATAATAAACCGTTAAACTGCTCGACTACAGAACATTGATACCTTAGCCTTCGCCTTGGTATCCGGTGTTTAAATTAAATTCTACATCGTTTTTTCCCGACCCGCCCGTACCATTCCGAAGTATTTTCGTGCCTCGTTGCTCCAGGTGTGCTTCGGACCAGCTTGTCAAATACAACGTCTGTGGGTTTCTCCAGCTGGGGCTCCATCCTTCGACCAGTACAATTTCTATTTGAAATATGCTCGGCAAAGAGAAAAGCTCACTAGAAACATAAACTCGTTTAGGTGTGATAGAGTAGCCGAGACCATGTTATTCCCACTCATGTCCAAATGGCCGGCCTCATCTTGTCGACAGGCTACAATATTCGGGGATTGTCGCCACCCCCTGAGATTTGATGAGCAACCCACAATAGCCAATTTAATTCAATTATGCCTGACAGGAAGCAGACAAAAACCGTATCCCACTAAAAGTAATAATGCATACGATAAAGGATATTCTCAGTCGATCCATATTGTTACCGAATTACTTGGTTTTTGTGTGCAGACATTTTCCTTCCTTCGCTCTACTTTCATCGCAAATCGGAAAACTTTGCAACCGGCTTAAGCCAATGGTAGGGTATTTTACACAAAGATTATCTTCCATAAAAGTTGAACGTAAACTTTTCGTTTGTGTAAATGTACTTACAAGTTTACAGGGAATACAACAGCATTGAGTGCAAGTAAGTTTATTTGTGTGTGTGTGTGTGTGTGTTTGTGGTATCAATAACACAGTGGCGGAGTTATCAAGGCTTTCAAGAAGAGTGTCTAATCTTCCTAGTGTGTATAACAATGCATTAGCACACAAAAAAAAAGCCGACTCCTACATGAATCACTTGTCACGACCTCTGCCCCAATAGATAATTCCCCCCTAATCTAAGTCATAGGGCCCTGTTTTCCCCACTGCCCCCCCAACTTCAAGTAAATCGGTTTATAAAATGAATAGGGAATGAACGAATTCAACATCCAAACATCCAGTGCAAATATCTGCTTTCCTTTCTAATGAAAACCGCTTTCCGACCCTGGACTGAGTTCAAAATAAAGTTCGCTACGCTCGGCAGAGGAAAAAATATACATACATAGTTGAGAAAGTAGAAAAAAACGAATATTCGTCCGAATTGTATTGAAATGCAAATATTTTCTTTGATAGACATATTGGCTACAATATCTAAACGAAAATATCAGAATCCATCTCAGAAAAGGAAGTAGAACACACACGCTCACACTCATACACACACACATAAGTACGAGACGGTAAGTGAGTGTTTGTGTGTGTGTGAATTTCTAAAGACCGCCCGCACATTTAAGCCAACTAACATAAACTATTGGTTGTGAACAATCGCAATGCCACACATTGAGGCAAAGTCCGTTGGAGGGTGGGTGTGAGGTTCCACTGAAATCGGAACTCTCAAACTTTTACTTGTGTATATGTACATATGGATATGTATAATCTTGACAGGTTTGAAATGGGATTTTTGTGTTTGGAATTGCTTTGTTTGTCAGCCTTTTCCATTCACTGTTCATTGCAATTTCAATATCGTCCAGAACATCGTAGACTAACAAAACGCGCAAATCAAAATTTGTCGTACGGGAAGAAGGCTACCTTCACGTACGAGTTTACGTGTTTAGGTCTTCAAACACATGGTCGAATATTAAACAAAGTATTTTTCATTTCATTTTTTTTGTTTGTAGTATAATGAAGCCGCCTTGGACCGCCTGCTTCCTGCTTCATGGCGAAACTGTTTTCTACGGCACGACAACTCTGTAAGATGTCCTGATTTCGCAGGCCACTCTCGGCGGATGGCTTCAATTTATTTGTTACACCCTGCATTTGTTTCGCCACTCTCAATGCGTTTGTGGGCAACCAGCAAATATCCGATCTGCCTGCAATCACATATTCTGTAAATGGCCCCAAACGGTGTGACGATGTTCAAGGTTATTGTCCTTTCTTTCTTTGTTCTACAGTGTGAGTTTATCCCACGTATCCCCTCCGTTTAACTCGTCCCCATGTGCGAATGTAGTTGGTTCACTTTGGTTTTAGCCGACAAGAAAACACTTAACCAAGGAATTGTGCACCTGGTTCGACAAACCTGCCAGCGACAGGCTAGCTTGCGGTGGCCGGTGTCAATGAGCGATGTCCACCCCGATATTATCCAAGTTCACCGACTGTGTGCTCGTTTTTTTCCAGGTCCATAGGTGTGACCAGAATTTACTTGGCACCCAGCTTAGTCACCACAACACACCCAAAGGGGTGGCCCCGTTGTTGCATCACCTGTTGTGGCCACCTCCCCTTCTGCAGTCATAAAAATCCAATAAGTGCTTTGGGGATTTTCGCCATTCCCTAGAGTAATTTCTTCTAAATATGTTTATTCGTCTCTATCTCACTTATCTGTCGTAACCCAGTTTCGCGGAGTTGACTCGAACGTTTTTGCTGTCCCCGTTTCCACCACTTGCATAAGTTGCCATTATATGCTCGGAGTGTTCGTTGTTTATTCCAAGTTTATTTTCTTTTCTCTTTTTTTTTGTTGCTGTATTTTAATGTTTAGTGTATCGTTGTTGCACTTAATTATGTAAAATGCTGTGTAAATTCAATTACACCACCACAACAGACAATGAGCACTCTCTCGCCATCATGCACTGAGAGGGAAGAAGCAGAGCAGAGACGGGGGAAGGACAAGGGCTAACTCAGTAGCTGCATCCATAGAGATACATAATAACGCTAGCATCGTTATTACACTCACGGAAATATCTCATTAAGGACGAAAATGGAAAAGTACTCCCAAATCATTTGATTTCCCTTTGGACACGACCCCAACACCAAACCCGTTATAATTCATTCGTTCATTTTCGGTTCATATGTTTGATTTAACACACATTATGAATATGAGACTATTGTGGCCTCGTTGGAAAACTTCATTTGAATATCTGGAAAATACAAAAATGAAAAAATCATCGAAAGTACTTCACCCAGCCCTATAACTGCTTATTCGAAGACACCGAGAGCGATCATGTCGAGTACGTTTCGACAGCCTAACTGATTGTGATACTCTATGTACGTACAATAGTCAGTTTACCAAATAGAAAGATCAAAAAATAAAAATAAAAAGGTACGGCTATAGCGAACAAACATTCCCATTAAGTTCCTTGTAAGCGTGTTCTAAAGTTCACATATTCCCATAAAGCACAAACACACGCGGTTTTCATTTCATTTCGCTGACGTTTTTCTGTGAGTGTCGAGGCGCCAGCGCCACCAAAGTGTGCACGAAGAAGAAGAACAGCCAACATTAACGTTTAATGCATTTTCAAAATTGTTTTTAAGTTGACATTTAATAAGTTTTAAACGCTTATTATGTTTACATTCGTTGTCACTTGTAGAAAATCCGTCTCCTGCGCCACTCGTTCTCTCGCCGTCTCCCTCTCTGTTTCGCCTCCGTCCATTTGTAGAAGTTTCTGGAAATTCCGCGGTACAATCGTACACTTTTTACAACGACAAAGAGGATGTGGAAGGGAATGGAATAATGTTTTGATCGACCACTGGCACGCTGTAACCAGCAAATGTTTCTGCTGATGTCATGCAACTTCCGCGGGGTGTAGGGTGCCACAACAGGAATGCCAAAAGCCACTTTTGTCTGCCAAGCAAACACTTAAGCAGATGCGAAATTAATTGCATTGTAGGGTGGTTGCATTCCACGTTGGTCCATAATAAAAACCGTCTCCGTACGATTCCACACTTTTCGCATTCGGTTTCCTCCTCTCCAACCAATGAAATTTTAATGTCCTGCATTTAAAAGTAGATGGATTTCAAGAAATTGCACACTTGGCGCGAAAAAAAGAAAAGTCCGTCCTAACGGGAATAGGAAAAAAAAGAACGACATAAACAACTTAATGTCATGAAAGGATTTTCGTTTCGTTTTTCCCTTAAAGGGAGTTTGGGTGTGTGTGTGTGTTTTCTTGTTTTTTGGTGTTTAATCGAACAGGGAGCTGCAAACAAAATAGCCAATTGAAACTGCGACACAAATGTGTGCTCGTTCAATTAACCTAATTGGATTTTGGATGTCAGGAAATACGCACACTCATACATCGCATTGGAATCAACAGTCTGCCAGTCTGTGTTATCTCAGACGAAGACACTTACACAACCCCCCACCGCCGCCCACCCCTTTTTAATCAGTTAATTATTAAATGGATTCGAATTTATTGAACATCTCCCAATTATCATATCACACCGGCATTGAAGGCCAACACATAGACGGTAATCAAATACACCGGCCAGCTGAACACATTTCGAATGGTTGCCGCCGCCACATTTCGCTGCTGCAGCACACTTGACTCGTGGATGGCAATTGCCTTCTCGATTTCCGCCTGACACTTGGTTTCGTTTCTCACATACTTGAAGAGAGATTCGACGATGTTGGCCGGTGTCACCTCGTTGCATTTCTCCACGTAGCTTAGGACACATTCCTCGAAATCGTGTAAATCGATGCATTGCTTGGGGCCCATCACCAGTTCGGGCAATTCGGTGGGAGGGGTGGCCGGTATGTAAGCAGCAAATGTGGCATTCATGCAATTGGAAATGTTGTCCTTGTTGGCCTCGAGACACTCGGGTCCCTCTTCCGCAACGAATATGGCAATTTGTTCGCCGTCGCGATAGCACACAAAGTCCAGGAGCGATGTGATGATGTGCATCATAATGGCATTTTGGGCACGTTCGGCCGGGTTCAGGCAGGTCAACAGCTGCTTATTGAATTCCGTTAGACACTGTTGAATGCGCGGTATCCTTTCGCAGTACTTGCGAAAGACCAGCTCCAAGTCCCCCGTCGGCCGTGCGGCTTCAACGTCGGCCAGGAATACGGAGACATCGGCTATATCATTGGCACACGTAATTAGTTTGTTGGCAGCCATTTCTATGTTGTCGTAGTGGGTCTGGGCTGATGCGGTACCAGCGAGGACGACCTTTCTGCACTTTTTGTACAGCAGTTTTTTCGCATCATTCAGTGTGAAGTTGGATTTGCCGATTTGCGTGGGCAAATAACTTTGCAGCTCCTTGTTGATCACTTCATACTGGGCGTTTATGCCACTCACTGTCACAGATAGCGAAAGAAAGACCGTAAACCAAAGTGACGGCATTTTTTCGAAGGGCTTCGCTTTCGGTTCTAGTGGACGCTTTAAAAATGCAAATGATACTGATTTCGTTCGGATCATTTCATTTCACTATGGGACTTATCAGCGTATGCGCTACAGACGTGAGTGTCGTACAAAGTTTGGGTCGGCATCTCCGCCAGCAGTAAAGACATGACAAAGCAGTAAAAAGTTTCAAACGACAAATCGTTCAGATAAACTGAATGGTCAATCAGAGGGATGGCCCTCTATACATCTATCATTGTAATCAAGCGTCCTTGAGCGCGGACAACGATTCTGAATATTTTTGAATTTTCCCAAAGACATTTTGTTCAGTGTAGCTCAGAATTAATTCGACCTTACTTTCCAGCTGGTGGTGCTTTGCTTACTGCGTATCTTATCGCTCTTGAGGGGAGGATGTCTCATGCGTTTTCCAGATTATCCGGTGGCACAAAAAGCGTTATAAAGAAATATTTTTGGGCCAACTCAGATAAGACGATTGCTTACTTTTTAAACGACCAGTAGAGCGGGACAGTACTAGGCCGTATAGAATGCCAAAAATCTAGCACACGAATCAAGTAGTACCGACAGAACATGGATCGTGGTTCGCTCTGTTTAACAGTTCAAAAATTTTCCCTTGGGCATTGGCAACGTTTCAAAACTGTACTGCTGAATTCCTTGTTTAACATATTGTCCATATTTCTTTAAAACTTACTATATACATATATATGTATATAGTTTATTGTGTTCCGATGTATAAGAGAATATCAATGTAAATCCCTAGCTCAAGCTTATGGGATTTGTATTTGTTTTGTTAAATGTTAGAATAGTTATCCACTGATTAACCGTCACTTCAGAACCACCCTATGGTTCGTCACTCATTGTGGGTTTTGGTCTCGGATAGTTAACACAGAAATCAGACTATTGTGAATAAAACAAACGTTCAAAAGCAGGCAGCACCACGCAACCACAATAAAATATAAACTAAGAAAGCATTCTGGCAAATGCCCAACAGGAGAAGGGGTCTACAAACCACAAAAAAAATACTCATTGTCGCTGGAACATGGAGTCATTTGTTTACCCATCTGCTGTATAGACTCACCCCATAGGATCGACGATTAGAGCGCTGTGTCGAGGTCAAAAATAAAACCCGGAAGGTCATCTTGGTTTTTTTGCCCTCAGATAAATGAGACGTTATCGATGTAACGATCTTTGGTCTAACTCAAGCGACTTTACAATTCGGTCCATTACATAAATATAAGTCACTGTTGCAATTTCCCTATTTATGGCGAATTAAATGGCTTTATTAAATCTCTATTACTTCATGTACACATTCCGATGGGTATACAGGTGCCACGGTCATCACGTGCATAACCTTTGTTACAATAGCAGCCGTCGGGGCATCGGAAGTGTCGTATTAGGCACGGCTTATTCAGGGTAGCACACTCCGTTTGGCACGAGTCGCCACAATCCGTGTAGTATTCATAGGGCGGACAGCTCTTTCCGGCGCCGGCTATTCAAAGCGAAAAAAAAGTACACAGAACGTAACAATTAGAAGATTAAATTATTCGAATTCGATAAGAGACACAACAGTAGCACCTTCTCCAATAAGTATCAACGTCAACAGCGTCATCACCACCAGCATGAAACCATAGCCAATAGAACGAGTTTTAAGCATTTTAAGCCGTGCTAAGAATTTAGCTCGATGCGAACGGTTGACTGTGACGAATCACAACCGACTGAGTGACTGACACTGGCCCATGCAAGATGATCGCTATTTATTTGTTTCATTCGCGCCGCTCAAATTCACCACAACGATGAGTCTTAGTGTGCTGAGGTTTTACAACATGTATTCTGTTTTAAAATAACTATTTAATCAATTACAGTGGGCACAAAATACACTCGACCGGTACAGATTTCGAGCTATGCTCAGAAAAAATGAAAAAAAAAAACCAATCAACTTAAAAGTGAGATATTGTGCGAACGTAACAATAGCAATGATCTGGTTCCAAGAATTTTTGTCGGAGACGAATTTGAGAAACCACACAGCAGGGACCGACTTCAACTCCGGTGAAAACATTTGGGAAAGGTCGACACAAGACCGAAGCGTATGGAATTACAGTTTAAACGCACCTCCAGACCAGTTAAGGTTGTGAAAAGTCGTACTAGTGCGTGGCAACTGTGGTAAGTACGATTCCATTGTTGTCGATTCCAACTCAACTCATTCATATCTGGTCGCCTTTATTTTTAAATTGATTGGTTCTGGTGCGAGTACGTCTTCAAATAACACAATAGAAATGCATTTCCATTGTATCGCCTTAGCCAATGTCTGCCTTGTGACATACATTGGCATGCATGTGAAAACAAAATGTTGCTTCTGAATGAATGACAGCTCCAATTGTTCTGCTTGCCTTTTATTAATTTCACAATTATTTACCATACGCATGCAATCCATATGTCAATATGTCAAGTGCCCGGTATTGGCGTTATTATTTTGACTGGCACTGTCGTTGAATTTCGTTCTCTGTCTTTGAGTTTAGTTGGGTGGGTTGTGTCTGTACTAACTCCATTAACCATTAAATGACAGAATGCCTCGCAAATTATATTTTATTATAATAATAATTTATATTTTAATATTGGAAGTGATGTGGTCGGCTTTAACATGGTATGGAGAATTTGCTGTATTGATTTGCTTTGCCATCTGATAAAGTGTGCATTTTGTTGACAGACAGAGTGCTCAAATTCAAATGGACCTGTTGGAAAAAGTTTTAGAGTAGACATAGAATTTTCTTTCTCTTCCACGTGGAGTTGCCATTGAGGAAATGCAAAATACTTGGTGTGACTCTCAAAGAATAACTTAATTGTTTATGCAGTAATGTTTGGTTCATAGCCCAGATTCTAAAAATGCTCAAGGCCAAAAATTCCCACTCTTCACACAAATGCGGGACCTTAACAAGTCTTTTTATATATTTTTTTTAAGAAATGTTGAGTTTTTCGTCTTCAGATTCTTGACACAACTGCAGACCGGCAAAATTTTAAAAAAAAAAGAATAGTACAAAACTTAAAACGAAAGCTGTATCTTTGAGAGGTTCTGCCAAATGGTTCAAATTTGTTTAAGGCCAACCATACAAACGCTGTTCAACGATGGCGGTTCGAAATCTGTTGTCGTGTTCTCTCACCTGTTTTTGAGTGGACACATTTACCTGGTAAATTGTTTATCCTTAAACTCTTAAAGACAGTTTAGATTCTCTTTGGACTGGCTAACAAACTTCATGGCATTGAAGCCATTCGTGATTACCTCTCTCGCTCTCTCGTTCCAATTAGAACTGAGCGTGTATCGCAGCAACAGCATACGATCTGATTCTGTGGCCAAAGAAAAAAGAGTTCGCCACCAACTCGTCCAACTCTTTTGATCTGCTGCACTGCTTCGAGCATTTAGTTTTCAACGTGAACGCGAGCGAGTAACAACACAATAAGAAAGACGCGGCTAAGCGAGATTGTTCGATTCATAGTGACCATACATACCAACAACAAAGATACACATCAGATTTACTTTAGCAAAAAAAAAAAAAAGAAAAAAATAATAATGTGGTGGTAAATAAAGAAAATGAAAAGAAAAATCCGTTAACCCAATGGAGAATTGTGAAAAGAATCTGAAATCTAAAGAAGAAAAATTAAGTAATTATCGAATCTAGAAAATCTGTGAAAAGTCGATGTGGCGGTGCTTGATTTGCATAGAAAAATTGAATTGCAGAAAATCGGGTGCTGATTTGTAAATCAATGAAATATTGAGAAAAAAAAAAAGTTTTCTTGTGCATACATACCACGCACATACACTATACATACATACTTACATACGTATATATGTGACTGTGTGTACATACGAATGTGGCAGAAACGGAAAATTTCCCTTTTTTGGTGTTTTAAATCAGCTTAAGCCGTGTGGTGGAAAATGGTAAAGAAACGTTGGCATTTTCCCATTTGTATTTTCAGTAATTAGTTTTAAAAGAAATGAAAAATTTGCACTGCCATTGGAGAAAAACAGAGGTGTGCGTGTGTTAGTGGATGTGTAAAACTCATTTCGTGTTTGAGTTTTTTTTTTTTCGTTTTCTGCTTTTGACGTTTTTTTTTACTACATTCCTCAGTGTTAGCAGCAGAAAAGTTGTTTGACTTGTTTGGCGTTTTTTCTTTCTTCATCTGTTGCTTTTGTTGTTGTTTCGTTTTGTTTTCAGTGATCTGAAGGAGAACCCAACACACACACAAGAGATTGTTGGTCTGTCTGTCCGTCTGTTTTGGACCAGAAGCAAAAACAAAAACCAACGAACACCCGACACAAAGCAAAATCCAGCTCTTTGGCTTCTCCTCCTGCAATAGCGCCTCAATGATCATTGTAAGCACAGCAAACACGATCATCAAGTTTGTCTTTTGGATCACGCTGGCGGTGTTGTTGTTTTTGAAACTTTGCGCAAACCGAGAAAAAAAGTGGTTATTGGTTTTGTTTTCCGTCCACTTACCCAACATGTGCATTCACCTGTAATTAACGATGACGCTTTTTGGTAAACTGCGAACAACAACAAAACGCATTCGTTTGTTTGCAATTTTATTTAAATTCCGCTGAAAAACAGTTTTCTTCAATTAAAAACATATTGCCCAGCACTAAAGAGTGACCAAGTTTGTTGCCGAAGTCTTTTGTTTTCTTTGTTGTTTGCTTTTTCGAGCATTCTCTGTGCGTGCGTGTGTGTGTGTGTGTTACTAAATATGTCGTATTATTAAAAAACAACAATAGCAGGGCAACACCGTCGCCAGCAACAACAACGACAACGACTGTAAACAATTTGCTAATGTTTTTTTAATAACAGATAACAACATAATAACACAATGAGATGAGGAACGACGGAAGTGATATGCGAGACAATTAAAACTGAAATCCAAAAGAGATGAAATACTAGTACGGACACCAACGAAATCGGATCATTCATCACACGAAAACATGCTCCAACGAATTTGGAACACGTGGGTAATGACCTATCCACATTCAAGCTCAATCTCAGCGGCGACGAGGAGTATGACGACAGCGTCGACTATCGCATATGCTCGTGTCCGGGTCTTTGTGTGTGAAGATTGTTGTTTTTAGGAGCACACTTCTTCTCGGACCTCACAGGATTACGGGCGATCATAATAAACGACCACAGAGGTTTTCTGCACAGCTCACGTTGGTTTGATAGCGACTAATCCAATCAAATCGGACATAAATGTCTGATTAGATCTTCTGACGATAAGGATTTAACTAGGCTCATAGCCGCATACCAATAAAAACCAGTTAAGACCATCAAACATTTTTCAGCGGCTGTTTTCCACCTCGTAAATGCTGGCAACGTTACATGTGAGAGCCGTGGAAAACGTTCTCTCGCCGGTTTATTTCAGTCGACTTCATGACTCACAGTATGTTCTATGATCCGCCTAATTGTTGTGGTTGCCTGAAATATTCCCATGAACCACAACATTCTTTTGATTAAATTTGAATCATATCAATAAGATTTAGAGATAATTTCAACCAGAGACAAATCACAGCGAACGCATTATAATTTCAGTCTAAAAGGTTCAGAAGAAAAATGTTCCAAATTTAAATGTGAACATTTAAATTCAATCTGAAACGTCGCACGGCACCAAGAACTGGAATCGACTCGACTCACAAAGGGCGAAGCGCTCGTTGCGCGACCCAACAATATTTTATGTAAACCCGAACATTCGATAACAATTTGCATAAATTAACAATTACCGAGGCATTGTGGTTGTTCTTGTTTTGATTTTTTTCTCTTCTTTAGTTTTCTAAAATGAATTTTTTGGTATTCTGGTAGCCGTAGGATTTATGGTATCACATTTCGAACAGTCCGTATTTTGTCGGGGGTTGAGAAATGTCATATGATTATGTTAATCAGTTTATTGATATTTCAATAGATTTCGCTTTGGGTAGGAGTGAGTTTGTGCTGTTTCGTGTTTTTTTTTTTAGTTTGTAGTCGTCGTAATGTTTATTAATTAGTTCTACATAAATAAAAATCGTTTTCAAATTGATTTGGGACTCTTCGGTTTTGAAAAGAACATTTTCTAAGATCTACCGCGGAAAATTAAAATACAGAAACGAGCCGATCGTCGTGCTTGCGAGCAACTTGTAAACATATGTACATACAATGATTTATTGATTTGTTTAATTCATGTCGAGAATTCAGTCCAATGTAGCTGCGGCTATCAATCGTTTTGCCGCCTATCAAGAAGGTGCACAGAAGTGATTTGGCAAAATAATTGGTTGGATTGTTGAGTGTTTGGTTCTTCTGCCCCACGGATGGTCTCCTACACTCCCAACAAACCTCTGCAGGCCGGACAGCTCATGTTTATAAATGTTACCTCTGTAGTTCGGAAATCATTTGTTTCGCAGCTTTTGTACGTTATTTTCGAGTTGCATTTGTAATCCGGAATTGTAATACAGAACATTATCATGTTTTCATTAGACCGGCAGACGGACCTGACTCCAGCGCATTGTAATTTCATGATATGATCTGCAATATCTATGTGTGTGTGTGTGTGTGTGGGTATACCAATGAGAGTCTGTAAGAAATATCTTCGAAGGTTGGCAAATCCCAAAGTGATTGATTATTAACTGCTCGAACAATAACCAGAAACATAAAAAGACATGTTCAACAGCATGTTGCAAAAATTAAATAAAACTACGAAGACTCTTCTGCATAGCCAAGGAGCACATGTAGCTTGCAACATTGTTGCCCAAAAGCAACAACACTGATTGCAACATAAACCAGTCGGTTGGTTGTTGTGGCCAACACTGATTCTTTTTATCGTCGTCCCATCGGTGTGTACCCTCCACCATACGATGTTAACACTTTCATTTTGTCATTGCGTTTGTAACGTCACACGAAAAACCCTGCAAGTCTCCGATGGAGCGACAGCTTAGTCATATCTAGAGAGACTTCGTCAACACACTAAGGGAGAAAATATTGTCTCCCGAGGACAACAATGCTATTGTCGATTTCACTCGCAATGTCAAGTGTCTTCTCCGTTAGCACTACCAACGGACCTTCTACAATCTTCTTCAATACAATTGGATAATAGTCAGTTCACTCTAGAGTCTCGAAAGCTATTGAAGTATGAGTCCATAAAGTTGGAGTCCGGTTTTCATAGTCGCATAATTCTCCATAACCCTGCATAGAGTTTAGGGGAGTTTTATTGTCGTATACACAATACATGAATGCATGAAGGGATAAGTTATTTGTGCCGTCTTTTGGAATTCTAAACGCTGACGACATTTCGTTGGTCGAATCGAATATTATAATCAGACCATCCCTCCTCTGCGATCCAGACCTAAGCAACACCATATTAGAGCTAGAAAGAACAGAACAGCATTCGATGGCCTAAATAGAAAATCCATTTGGAGAGCCCTGTTCTCAAGAGGAAGTGCCGATTACAATGTATCGATAATAGAAATGGAACGACCTCTAGAGTTTGACTCGACGGCAGTGTCAGCGAACCATTTGTTACTACCAGTGGAGTACGACCGAGTACGTTCTTGACACGGTATTTGAAACGATAAACATTGGCAAAACAAATGCCATGAGGATTGAATTTGCATTGTAATTGAATCGAAAGAATTAGCAATTTATTGTTACGAGGACATGCTCTTCAAGAAGCAAATCGAAACAAACGCCGATTGACATAATCTTTAAATTGTGTATGGATACACGCTACTGTCGGCATATTATTATGTGTATTTCCCCAGAATGGCCAACGGCAGACTTCCGAAACAAACGTGCAACAATAGAAGTACCCTTTTGGTTTTCTTTTTAACAATTTCTTCCCAATGGCGAAGCCATTTCTGTACGTTTCTTAACTCGTTTGTATTCTGTAACTTTTCTGCCGATAGAGTTGATTGCAATGCCTGAAATACAAGTAGAACTACTAGAGAATGAATGATAAATAAATCTGATCGCAAGTAATTTCTAATAAATACTTGGATATTATATATGGAGGCCTTAATTCACATCTCCATGTACATGTTGTCTGTCTGTCTTCATCTAATATTACACTGTGAAACTGTTAAATTGATGTTGTCATCGCAATGGCGCCAAACAAACAACCCGCGTCTGTGTGATTTCTACGTTCTCAATATCTCAGGGTTTTAACTGCAATTAAACCACAAATCAATGATGAAGCAGAAATATGAGCAAGACGCTTTGCCGCTTAGTGTAAATACAAAAGCGAATTCATTTACGAACACACGACTGATGGGGAGGAGGGGAAGCACATCTCTGTTTAATGTGATGTCTACTCTGGCACTGATTGAGAAATGCCGCTCGAACCCGGATTATACAATTTCTAACTTACCCGTAAGGTTGTTGGGCTACCTTTTATTCATCATTTGTTGTCCTTCTCTAAATGACCCGAAAAACCCTAAACCTTGTCCTGATGAGAGCTGGTCACGAGTGTCACCATGTTCTTCCGTTCTTCTCCTTGTCGATGCACTCGAGATCCTAAGTCTGAGTCTATAGCTGATGACAGATACCAACAATTTCGGACGAATTAGGTCATTGCGTGACGCGATTTGCGACGTCCGTCGAAATTGTCGCCAAAGTTTCTTACAATATGTTCCACTCAGCGTAATCGTTCAATGCGTTTTGGCAGCTTACGCAAGCAAAATTGTTGTGAACTTTTCAAATCGATAGGATCGCCAGAAACAATTTGATATGAGAGGCAAATGTCTGTCGTTGCATTCCACATAAACCAACTAATTTCAGTTTTAATTGGAAGTGAAATATACATGACCACCGAATTATGTCGCCCGAATCTATAAGTAGAAAAACCGAAAACTCAGCTAAAGACCAAGTTTTTTTATTTCCGGCCAATTCCTCATATGGAAGAGAATGTCTCAGTAGTGCTCGTACACTCTAAGTAAAGAACTTTTGTCCTTTAATTCGGATCCAAATATTTGGAATTCAATTTCAAACGGAAAACAAGTGGCGCCACCGTGGCTTCTTTTGTTTTGCTGGAACTTGCACAACAAAACAAAACAATAGCGGCGCCTCACATCAGACTCCAGAAAACACAATAATCGTGGGATAAAACACATTCCCTGTGTGTTTTAAAGGAGAACGTACTGTTTGTTTTTAAAATCAACGCATTATCGGAATACATCAAAAGGCAGAGAATTACCGAAAATTATGAATAAACTGGGGATTTCTATTTTGGTCTTGGCACAGTCAACTAATTGGTCAGAGACCTTTCGATGAATTAAATAAAACTAATTCATTTCATACGTTTCTTTCAGCATCTTCAGTGGTTAATTATTTGAAAATCCTGTCGACAAAATGTATTTTCGGTTACACATGATTTTGTCAGCGACCGCCAGCAACCATTTCACCTATGCATGTTCACATACATACACACATACATACATACGTATATACAATGTACGTGGATGCAAACTCGCACATTCCCCATTTACACCAGTTTCAGTCGCAGCCTTCAAGCGAAAATAATTGAATTTCGAGAACTAAGTGAAAACCATCACTTGGGCAATTATGCCTTCTACACCCATAGCATTGTTGTAGAACGCATACGCGTTGTTCGTCTCATTTAATGATCGTACGTATACGTTCATTGTTATCAGATTTTGTAACGTTTTCGTTTACGAAAATTAATATTGCATTACTTCAAAATGGGAAAAGAAAAAGTGAGAGGCCAAACATAAAATATCGAATTTTACAGGTGATTTATCAGAAACATTTGCAATTTGCAATTACTTTCCGATTCCGTTGTAATTACTTTGTTCCCTTAACATTCCACGAAGCAACAGATGGGCAACATCTCCCGAATCAGTGAGCTGTAATTTGTATATTCTCGGCTAATGCTTTTCTAGAGAAGTTTTACATGGCTTAGAGATTTCTCTCTTACTCGTAACGTTGCCAGCAGTTACGCTGTTTGATGGTCTTACCTGGTTTCCAACCTGCGTTGTTTATTTGTGTGATAGTCACACACACACACACACAACCTACCCAGCAGACCGCGGCCGTTACTTTGTAATACGACACATTTATTAACATGCACTACTACATACATACGTACGTGAAGCAAGTTCTTATTCATTCATAAGCGATTTGCAAGTTGTGACTAAAATCTGAAGTGAGTGCATCGGCCAATCACAGTGACAGACTTGTGGTCCTAAATGAGTCACATTCGGCCGAATGTGAGACTAAACATCTACATTCCATCACTATGCGATTCGCTGACGACTCTTTGGAACAGAGATTGTATTCCCTCGGTGTACGATAGAATTCGCCGAATGGGCTGCGACATACACGGTTTGTCTGACTCATCTTCTCTTTCAATCGTATAATAGACCGATTTAAAGAGATAGAAATTAAAAAAAAAACACACACACACAAACCCCCCAACCGGTGTCTCGAAACGGATCCAGCCAATCCAATGTCTCCTAAAAGTAGGCAACACCCACCCAGACGTTGTGTGGACCTCATCAGTTGTTTTTTTAATGTTTGAATATTACTTTGAAATTCTTTTTTGGAACCAGTAGCTCAATATCTATATGGGTGGGAGTTTTGAGATTTGAATCTTAGCCATCTCTATGAAATATTTCAGATCTGCAAAGCCAGTTCGTTTAGATCACTAAAATATTTTAGTTGGACTTGTAAATATTTGTAGATTATTACTAATTTATTTGTTTGTTTGGTTTTTTTTTTTAATTTCAGTTACAGTCCTTCCACGTCTCCTCTTTACATAGTTCGAGAATGATTTCAACGTGTCTGAATTGGTGAAACACAGTGAATACCTCGCATGCACATAGACCATGACAAATTATGAGAACTTATTGAATTTACCATTAAATTTCAATGGTAACGAATTGAACGCTGACTTAGGCAACGCCACTGCAACCCACGCTGCTGTAAAAATGTCCCAAAGACATTTCTCAGAGGTGAGTGAATGCTTGAATTTGAATAGAATACTAATGACCCCCTTTCCGCTCCACTATTGAAGTAGCTGCTGGTTTCCATACAGTATTAGATAGACGATTTTGTGAAGCTCGCGAGACGGACAGTCCGATAACTTATTTTTCAAATTGTAATACCCTTACTTACTTTAGATGACTGTACAACCTGTTGTTGGTCTTGGCCTGCGTAATACGTATTTGCCAAGCACTGTATTTTCTCCAGTTTGTCACACCAAGGGTTTGCATGTCTTATACCACTTGGTCCTTCCACCTAGACCAATGTGATACCCTTAATACGTATGTATTTGGAGCTCACTGAACAGCAACATCTTAACACGCTGCCTAAATCGCCAGTCTTTGCGTTCCATGTACAACGACATTTATTGGCCAAACTAGGAGCCCACTCTGGGACCTTTAAGTTTCTGTTGGTTTTTTAACCGATCTAGGAAGGTCTACCCAAGACTTGTGTCCATTTGAGTTACTGACACAGAGTGTGTTCAGCCTTTGCTGAATCAAGGGAACTACCTAACAGATGTCCACCATCGAATACAGTTCTGGCGTCATCTGGTAGATTAAAACTTGTTAATCTTGCCCACAAGCATTTTTTCAATCCATGGCAAACTTTCCAACGAACTAAAAACCGCATTTCGAAGTCATTGTGTCTGTCGACATTTCCACACAAAAAAGTCCATGTGTTCAAAACGCGGCGGCGGCGGCAGCGTCGGCACTCTTATCGATTCGTTCGATACTGTCTCATCGCAGTGCAATTTATAAAACAAATTGAAGCTGGCAACCAAACTGATCTGTTAGCAATACCAACGAGAACAACAACAACAAAGAAACAATACTTCAACAATATCAAGATAAAATGCCAAGCAAAATAAAATCTTTAAAGACAAGCTCTAATTTGTTGCATTCGTCGGTGAATATTCCGAAAAAGGGTTTGTCCTACACACAGTCCCATTTGGCTTTGCAGAGCCGCGAGGAGCACACACATACGCACACATGTCCATACAGATGTATGTACATTTGATCCATGTCTTTTATTTTCGGTGGGGCTGTTTCTTGCATAAACTTTTCCGTAGTTGACCTTCAGTTTTCGGTCCTTCCCGTTGTTGGTCTGTGATGTTATTTTTTTTCCTTCTGCATTTTGCTTTTAATTTCTTTTGATTATTTTAATCGATTCTGTTATTCGTGTTCGTTTCTTATGATTTGACGTTCATAGGACTTGGCTTGGTCGAAGCGAAACAGAAAACTTGTTTCCACCGTCCTAACTTGCCCACAACGATGCCGCTTGTGGCGACCCTTCTCTGGCAGGAATTAGAGCAGAAAATTTAATTTTCAACTCGAATGAACTTGGCAAATCTTTTGAAGCGAAAAGAAAGAGCCACAGAAATGGATTTCTTTATTTTGAAGGCCAACGCCGCCGCCAGTAATTTATGAGTAGGCGTCGATCAATACCAATTATTTATGATTGTTTTGATTAATAATCACAAATCGATTTCGAAAAGTGAAATAAGTTGCCATGTATTTTTAAATGAATGCACTCAGGACCACTATTCGATCATGCCGTTGTATGCCGTCAAAAAGTTAAATGTTAAATACTCTGCGCGTCCTTTGCACACTGGCTGGCACACAACGTAAATCGTTCTTGGACTGGGATTACACGTTTAATTGATAATGAAATTCGCAAATAATTTGCAAACAAATACAAACAATCGAGTTCTGGCGTTTGTCTAACACCTTGTGGGAAATATGAGTTGAACAATTGAACGATTCATATAGTAATGGCTCCGAATTAAAGGTCCACGTTCTAAAGACATCCGAAAACAGACACACAGACAGACAGGCAGGCAGAGCGGCCAGCCGAGCAGTTTAAATAAATGGTTCAATTGACAGGTTAAAGCGTTTTAAAGTGACATTTAAAATCAAATGAGGAAAAAACATTCGCATTTATTGAAAATTGCAAATCATCCTTACATGCCTCTGCCTCGTTAAGATCAACAACAATTCAAGACATTTAAATTGTGAACATCCTCGAGTAGAAGAGAGCAGCAAAAAGGCGATGACAACGTCAGAATGTGCCAAATTCTTAGGAATTAAAATTATTTTACCATACGAGTCAGCAGCACTCCACACTCCAACAGACAACAGAGACCCAGTCACTAAGGCAAAGAGAGCTTTCCCGCCGAACAGCAAGAAATACACCAAAAACAAAAACGAAAAAGGGAACGAATTCACTTTGAAATCTTTACCATCAACTCACGTCTGGCACGTCGCCTCAGTCAGTAGTGACATTACATCCGAACAACGAAACAAACAGCAAAAAAAACGACCAACAACTCAAAACAAATAAACCCAAAATAACGAAAAGGGTAACAAAATACAAAAGAACTGGGCATTTGGCCAACGCAGATCTGGAAGTGGTTTAAGCGCTGTATGTACTTACTGTTTGTGGGATCAAGTAAATGACTTAACTCGAATGCAACAACCACATGAAGCTGCACGTTGCTAGTCCAACCGAAATGCCCATGAAAGTTTCGATAAAAAAAAACATTGGCCGACAAAAACTGCAATCAACGACTGAATGAAAAAAACCGTTTGTCACGTTTGTCAAACCACAGTTTTACTGAATTGCCAAAAAAAAAAAAATACAAAGACACTCTCTCACACACACACACACGAGTTCAGTTCCACGGACAACGCGAAATCCTTTTCAAAATACGAATTCTTCAGGTTTTATTTCTTGGTGCCGCACCGCAAAGAGACAAAAAAAACTCGGCACTGACATGAAAGTACCAACACAATAAGTCGCCTTAATTAACAGAAGAAGAAAAAAACAGAAGTCATGCCCACAAAGACATTCAACTCACAAATGTCATGGCTTCCACAAAGATATGTCGGGAGTACATCTCTTTACAAGTTAGGATCCACGCCTGGGTCCCAGATCGCAGCATTGTACATAAGTGCTTAAAAGACAATCCAAGTTCATTTACTCGGACGGTAGAACGACCATTTCTTTGGTTCGGTTTAAACTAAGAACACTTTTTACGCTCCTATTCGATAGTCTCAAATCAAATAGTTCAGATTTAAAACAGACCTACGTTTTGTTTGCGACCATGTCTCGACGAAATGGCCTTCAATGCCCGGGAATGCGGACTGATGCCGACATACATTAGTGTATGTACAATGACAGCGGTCGTAACTCTTTGTATTTGCGTCTGAAGAATACACCTTGAGTGTTAACGTGGCCACCACTGACTGGCCATTCCTAGCGGAAGTCTTAAAACAAAAACTTCAAATTAACTGTTCTGTGACTGTGTGTGTGTGTTGGGAAACACATACATTCCTGTTTGTATACTTCGTGGTTTCTCTTAGTGGATACGTTTATTATTTTTTGTTTCTTTTTCTTTTTTGTGAACTCACGTCTATTGTTGTGTTGGTTGTTGTTGCTGGTATTCTTGTTGCATTTAATAACTTTAAATATATTTTTTTGCGGTTGTTGTTTATATTGCCATTTTTCAAGGCTTGTTAACGCCCAACACTTTTGTTTCGCTGTCTGTGTCGGTTAGTTTGTAAAGCCTGCAAAGATGTTGCGGTAGGAACATACGTACATACGTCTTGATGTGCGTTTATTTGTCTACAAATAGATACGTATGTCTATTGATTACATAAATGGATATGTATGTGTGTGTCGATATAGTTATTCCGGCACAGCCACAGCAAATACGTCCCAGTGTTAGTTGGCTACCGCTGGACCAGATAACATCTGCCATCATTAGCTTTTGAATAAAACAGCACAAACCGAACAGATTCCTGATAATACGTCGGATAATCCAAAGGGGAGTCATCATCGGAACTTTTCCGTAACTGATAACACTTCTGAAATACAATTATGAACTCAACCTACAGTACAAACATTTGGAGAATTATATTAACTTTCCTCAATCTAGGTGTTGAGAGATACACACACATCTGAGAGTGTGTGGAGTTCTTTGTTGAATCTCCATTATTGGATTCTATTAGAATCGAATGGAGTGGTATAGTAATCTGTTTAGTATCAACTCACTCATCGTAGAGCACCAACGGCATTTGTACTGGTCAATCGGCGAGTCCACTGTGTTGTGGCAAAATTGGTTTGTTGGATTGGATGTGGTATTTCGTTGAAGTGTCCAAGCACCAATATTGTGGAATTTTCAGAGCAATAGGTCTGTTCGAGTGATCTCATGAAACTAATATTTGTATTAATTTGCATTAATGAAATAACCCCTGTTCGCAACACAATCAATCTGTGGTTCTGTTACCATTATCGACCGGTTACGTTCAGTATGTGTCTGTTCCTGCAAACAATACCATGATCAGTTCTGTATTTTATTAGGTTTAGCTTAGTAAGCCCCATCGAACATGCCCATTATTTGTTAGCTACGCGATGCACAAAACCACACGCTCGAATTCACTTGCTCACAGTTATGTACATCATAAACATAAATTCACGCAGACATACACATGGATATGGCTTTGAAATGTATTTACTTTTCTTTTTTGTTTTTCATCCACTACAGGATGAGTTCATATTGACTTTGTCCGTGCATTTGCAACACCTTGTAATATTCCTCAGATCTTTTGTGGGTCCTCACAAAAATGCCCACTCGTGTGAGTATTTTCAGTCGAAATGTGGAAATGGCCCTTGGGCGTGGCCACAATTGTCGGAACGTCTTTATTGCGAAGGGTGTACACAATTCGACACGGCCGACGATCACCATTCCGTATAAATGCACATATGTGGTTACTTCTGCAATTGCTGGACTTGCCACCTGTGCCTTGTCGGACGTCATATGAATTCGTTCGTACAACAGACACCGGACGAAAGCCATAGCTGCAACAGCAACCACCCGAAACGCAGATAATATTAAAAGAAGCAACACCATGATGTTGCAACGATGCACACATCCCCATGCATCTATGTGTAGTTACCATGTGAGTGATAGCCAACAACCGTTTGTCTAGGTCTTTTTGAAATTGGAGCTTCACAAGTTCACATACTTATGCTCGTGGCGCCTAAACAACCCTTCGAACAGATGTCTGAGCTTGACGGCGATTGAGTGGCACTGGATTGAACCTTGGAAATAAGTAAAATGCTCTCCGGAAAATTGTACGCCAATCCTCGTAGAGACACTGTGGACCACTGCGTGCCGTGCAAATTGTCAGAACTTCAGAAGGTTTGGCAAGACGCCGCCACGGACGCAGATTACTAGATTAACCCATTTCCCGAAAATGCCAACGATGTTTCAATTTCTGGAAATTAATGGGTTAATCGGTTTTCATTGTTTGCATGGCAATGTTCTTGCGAGATTCTAAATTCGCATTCCAAATGAAAAATCGTCAGAATGGCAAAAACAAAAAGTCGCCACGTCTGGCACCACTGAACGTACACCAGAGAAGCACAAGAAAGGAAACAACCAAAGTGCAGATGAACAAGTCCGGGAACAGCAAGAATAACTGCAACAACTGGCCACAATGCGGCAGTTGGGGGGCAAGACTGTGTGCGCCAAAAGCTGAGCATCTGGAATGCGATCAGTGGCGATCGGTATGTGTTGATTGGAATTTTTCCCGAATGTTGTGCACCCTCCGTCATGGAGCACATACCCCTGAGCCAGATCATTGCCTGTATTCTTTCTTTCGGATATGAGTATAAATTGCCTTGAGTTTAAACTACACCACGTTTTGTGTTTCGAAAACAATCGGGTCGGGAGCGGTCAGGAGGCTGCTGATCAATCTTATGCTCTAGTGGAAAGGCATATTTAAACCAAAAATTATCCATAAAATCATAGTCCGAATTGATTTCCACCTGAACTTTTCTGCATGAGAACTATCGATATCGATAACTGGGCTTTCACAGCTGGTAATGTTAATATTTCGGTGCAGTAAATTTAGCAAGTCATCGTGAATCGTTTGACGTTACAGCAAATTATGGAAATTTACTTTGGACACAGAGTCAATTTTTGTTCTGTTCACTTCGTCCATTTTCGGTCAACATAGTTGGCCCAGTAAGCAATCAAGCAAGCTACGTCAATATGCAACGAATCACAATTACATCTGTTAGATTTGAGTGTTTGGTGCGGTTTACGCGATCGCGTCCTTACTTCTTTCGCTGTCGAGCCATGCTGACTGAATTTTTGTTTCCAAAGAACCAAATCATATTTATAAAATAAATGCCATGGACTTATCTAGCAGACTGTAATAACAAAAAATACATTCCAACAATATTTCTGGTATTATCAAGCGCTTAAAAAGCACCCATATAGTTGGGGGACAAAGCGATGGAAACTGCAATAAGCCCTCGCAACTATTGCCGCTTTCGCCAACACTTTCTTTTTTTTTTTTTTTGTCTTACCTCGACTCGTATACGTTTGTAGGGACTTCCATTCCATTATCCGGCCGTGTATCACAAGAGTAGCTCTGCACTCACCGAGACCTAATGGTCAATTAGACTTTTGATTGGTCTTAAATGTATTGTTGAGGTTTTCGATATTCTCCATTAGGATTTTTCCCTGTTGCGACAGCAGTTTGGGAACAGAGACAATGACGACAGAAGAAAAAAAACAGCACAAACCCACAGACACACACACACACACACTCACCCATCCAATTGTACACATACAAGAGGAAAAATACATTTAATATCTCATAAAGACCGACAGATAGGTCTGAACCGAAGACCGGAGACCGGAGAACACAACTACAACATCGACAATAAGAACAACAGCCAGAAGAACAAGAAAAGAACAAGACAAACAAACATATAAGGAATCCTTTCATTATGTACCGCTGTCATGTCACATAAATCGCTGTCTGTAAATGTCTTTTCAGACAGGGCATATATGTATGTGTGTATGTATGTGTGTATGTATGTACGTATGTATGTACTCGTATGTAGGCACACACAGGCATTCATACATATATCGGAATACATACATGTGTATGTACGCTCGCCCGACTGTTGGCGCAATGTTGGATGGTCGGCTGGTACCCTTTTTGCGCTACAATATTGCTGTTGTTACTGTTAAGATCGTTTGATGATACCCCCATACAAATGTACATACAGACAGACACACACACACACACGTACGTCGATTGGGCGGCTTAAAGGGCTCTTTTGGTTGCTGTTGTTGTTGTTCCTTTTCTAAATGCTCGTACAGCTCTCGCACAGGAGATAAGAAGCCAACATTTTATAAGCTAAGCTTATGATTTGAAATCCGGCTTTCTGCGCTCCCTCACCTCTGCCGCCTGAGTACTCTCAATTTGAGTTACTTCTAAATCGGTTTGCTGTTTGTAATCTTCGTCGTCTTCGCCGTCGTCGTCGTTCGTTTGGTTCCTCTTGTCTTGTTTATCTGCATGTACAAACATACCTACAAAACCACAAGAACACACAAATGTCTGAGTATTTTGATGTCATTTTAAAAATTGGCGCCCAACGGCACACAGATTAAGAAACAAAAGGCAAAACGTAGTCGTCTCACAACAATGAATACCGCGAACATAAAAAAAAAAGGCCATGTTAATACCACAGACGACACCACAGTCTAGTTGCTAACTATGGACATACTACACCCCAAATGCTACCCAGCTTTATTCTCCGACGATCAAGGAAAAGATTCTGAAAGACATTATCCAAATTGGTGGTTATGTTTTACAGGAACTCACAAACACACACCTACATGCACCGACCGGGTGAGACGACACCGAAATAAACATTTTGTGAAATTCTTTTGAAAGCACAGATTAACTGAAAGTAATAATATTTTAGCCAGTCTTGCCCCGTGTACAGCCGTGTCCCACAAAATAGCAGTTGTGACGAAAACCGTTTCAGTAACCGTAACAGTTACAAACCCATGTTATTATTTTGTTCTTTTCCAGCACACAATATCTAAATTCTTCAGCACTTCAAGTCCACATCAAGTGTTTGGTGTGTGTTTAACAATTTACTGGAAATGCATTCGCCTTCCTAGGTGTAGGGTAGCGATTTTCCAGGTGATCCGATAATATTTATCGCTTATATGAAAATGAAGCCTTGTGCACTGTGCATGTTTGTATTAATTGGCCAATCAGATCTGATCCACATGTATAGATCAACCATGTTTCCATATTAGTATTAACTTTTTAATTGCTATTCGATTTGCATTGAGAAAAATGTTTAATTGTGCATATATTTGTTTATTTGAAATGTTATTAAATGTTAGAAAGCTACTACTTTTAGTTATGTGAAGCGTTTCGTAGTCTTCTTCCTGTAATATACATATGTACGTACAGACGTATGTATGTCCCCTTTTCTATATCAAGGTTCAGCTCCGAGTATCATGAGTAATGCCACCATCGAATCCACCCGTTGTATGTTTGTGTACACTCTCAGACATTTACTGTGCAAACATCTTTGCCGTTCACGTGAAACTTACTTCCATTCAAGTGCCACTAAAAGCTTATCTACAGCAATTAAAGAAGTTCCAAGAAACTTGAACCACAAACGGTATGACGACAGCACCAAACTCACCGATTGGCTTCGTCTAATCAAATGAAGTTCTTCAAACAGTGGCTAATTATTTTAGGGGCCATTACATGTACGCAAAGCACTGACAACAACAACAAATGTTGTGTGTGTGCACCAATGCCGGTAGGAGTAACAACAATAACTGGTAATTACCTTTAAATGTTAGAACAGACAGACTGGCATGGCGAACGGGCGAACGGACGAAACAGATTTAATGGAAACACTTCAACTGAAATTCTTAGAATGTTTCTTGACGAACAATTTTATGTGTTCTGCTGTTTAGATATTTTGTTGTGGTTCTTGTGGCTGCAGTATGTACAGCGGTGAGCGATACAATAGCAGAACACACAAAAAGGAGTCGAATCTAAATATTTTTGTTTATTAAAAGGTTCTTCAGATGAGTTGGGGTCATTATTGGCATCATCATCGAACACTTTCAAAATGAATCGATTTTGTTTGCGAAGTTTTCCATTTACAATCGGGGCCAACTTTTTGATGTTAGCTCGCAAGGGCTAATACTTTGTCCGCCCAATTAGTCATATTTTTCTCACGAAAAGTTTTCCCTTTTCGCCAAATGGAAATCCAAAAATTTTCCTCTATCGTGAATGGTCTTTCTGAGTGAAATAGTTCGCCATTTTTCACCATTTTCTTCACATGAGGCTTTAAGGCTCAAATATCAATTTGGTTACAAAGAATCCATGTGTATCTCATGGTTACACTAGGAACGTTTTGAAAATCCAAAATACCACCTTCTAAACGCTGGATCCCAAACGTTCTCTAATTTCATCAGCATCATGGTTTTCGATGGTTTGCTTTTCCTTGTCTGCAATTTTTTAAACGACTAAGGCAATCAAATACGTGTTTTATTGATGTGATGTTCTGAGTAAATATTGAATAAATTGAATTGCAAGTCGTATATTGACAGTGACAACAGCAACAACAACAACAACACCTATAAAAACAAACTACAAGATGCCACAGAAGGAACCACTAATGGCAGAAATATGTTTTGTTTAAATTTGCATGTGCTGCAAAGTAATGTTTGGCAAACAAACAAACAAACAAAAAAGCTTTCAAAGAAGAGAAAAGAAACACATTCGAAATTCGAGGGAGCCACAAAAGAATCCAACTGTAAATGGTGTTATTCAAACGAAGAAGACAAACGTGTAAACATTTTCAGAAGATGAAGAAGAAGAAGAAGAAGACGAAGAGGAACAGCAAAAGCAGCGCTCAAAGCGGGTGTAAACACACACACACACATATACGTCTACATTCTGCATTACCCAGCCAGCATTTTGTGCAACGTCTGAGCATATTTGAGTCTTTTGACTCCCCATTACAACAAATCAATTTTTTTTTTTTTTTTGATAAAAATTAATTTTTTTTTTTTGGATAAAAATAATGGAAAACTGTTGATTATGTAGGGGAACAGTATTTGTATATTAAAGGAAATGTAATTCTTAATTTTTCTAAATTTATTTCAGCAAAATCGAACTATGCCATACTAATTTGTCCACACAAAAAAAAACGTACCAAAAAAAACCTCAAGATAAGGACAGTCCGAGCCAGTTTGTTGCTTAAGTCTTTTGTTTTTACTACACACGAGCAGTAGGGTGGGGTGAAAATATCAAACTCCGATAATCGAAATGTAATACCTGGTCAAAGTTGACCAATAACTTGAATAATAACTCTGCAGAATTATTTATTTCTACCATAATGTTGTAAGGTGCCTCAAAAACAAAGAAAATTAATATAATACTGAGACTTATTTTTATAAATCCTTAACATCCTGTGGTTTCGGTGCATTAGCCGTGGAAAATTACAGGCAAATCACATATTAACTTTGCATGTCAGCTGATGAAAGAAAGCAAATTCGTCAATGCTTCTCCTTTATTGTTCAGAATTGAACATGTATATTGTTTTTTCAATCACAGTATAGAATTGCCGCCCGGCAGAATGCTCAAAGAGAAACACTTTTCCGGTGATGTGTTTGAACACTTCACTGTTAACTATTGTGGCTTTCCCAATTTGTATACCTCCCCACTGTACCAAATAAAATCTGATATTTGATGCAAGAACTAGTGTAAGTTTAAAAAGAAATTATCATATTTTTTTTTTGTGGGAGAATTAAGATAACAAAATGATATCGAAGCCTTTTTTTAAACACATTCCTTTGAACCTTCGTACCCTCTCACCGAGCGATAGCTCTCACCTCACTGAAATGAACCTAGATATTCCTTTTGCACAGATCCAAGTTGTTTTGATTTCGACCGACCCATTATTGGTACAGCCTGGTTCATTCCACATGCGAACGGCTTGATGGCCCTCCACTGATATTTATTTTGAATGCTTTCAATTATTATAGAGAGCACCGATACTATCTGGCCTGAATTGAGGTTATTCATGTTCAATCTGGATTTTTACTTTCTCCAATACTGGTTTCTGGAAATGTCCGAAAGGAATCTCCCGGGAAAATGGGGACATGATGACAAATTCCTTATATTGCTGGGATTATCGGACGGGCAAAAACCCGTTTGGAATCAAAACATGGTATATCTTGAAATGTCCATTTACATGATTGCATACCAGTGCCTACATGGGACATATGGATGTTGGTATTTTACATTCGGAACATTTGTGTATTTGGTTTTTGTTCATTTCTATTTTTGACATGACATTGCTGCACGTATGATTTCCCACCACACTGCCCATCTCTTCTTCCGTTCGCTGCATTTTTGCTGATGCAATTCCTCCATTTTTAGCACAATGGGCCACAGACCACAGTTTCATAGGCAAACGCCAGTGTCCACTGCCCTCCACTGTTGCACTACTACCCTTCACTGTCCGACCGACCGTCTTTCCATCTGTCGTATTATCACCGTTTGTATGTTTTCCAGTTGGAGTCGACTCGAGTGCAGCTCGTAAGCATGCGCTTGTTTAAACGCATTCATGCCATTCACACATGAATGCACTTTCATACAATCTGACATCACGAGGACGTTTCTCTCAACAAGTGCTGTTGCAGTTGTTTCATTTTCTCAGATAGCTCTGTACGATATAGATGTAGTAGTAGTAGTAGTCGTAGCTATTTATGTATGTATGTATGTATGTATGTGTACCATCCGTTCATTAATACTCGTAAGCATTCATAGTTATTATTGCCATTCAGATATTATTTTAAGAGTTATATAGGTGCAGTTTCTGTTTCTGCTCATTTGACTCCTATATCCTCCACAATAGGTCGCGTACACAATTATTTCTGTGCTGCTGTTGACAGCAGAAACGTCTTGTGTGAGCTCCAGCGATACACTGAAAGAAAAACCGTACACCCAATCAACGTAGCAGTGTCATCAATAGTTCTTCATTTCATTTCATTTCAATTCAATTCATTTATTTAATCTGTAAGCAGTACATTTCTTTTAATCTCTAAAAGGGGGACCAAGCAATTTACATACTGCAGCTACTAGACACAAATCTGGTAATTAGAAGCGATATCGACACAGGGACGTCTGTTGAAACGGGAGAAATTTAAATGGAATCCGAGCAATTGTTTGTTTTTTAAATATCTATGCTTTTTTCGGAAGAAATTTATCGTTTTTTTTTTTTTTTTTTATGAAATCGACTTACGTCGTTCATTTGGTTGGTAACTTCCTAAAATAATTGTGTGTATTTAAAAAAAAAAAAATAATAATGTGTCTTGTGTTTTTGTCGTTTCAGAATGAACCCGAGTGTAATTCGGAGCTTACTGCCGCTAATCGCGCACTATTTCTGGAGAAGGTACGCCAGTCGAATGCCGCTTGTCAGAGCGGAGACTTTGGCACTGCTGTCATACTATACACCGATGCATTGCAATTAGATCCGAGCAATTATATTCTGTACAGCAATCGTTCGGCGGCCCGCCTAAAGCAGGGACAATTCGCATTGGCATTGCAGGATGCCACCAAAGCGCGTGAGTTGTGTCCCCAGTGGCCGAAGGCGTACTTTCGACAGGGCGTAGCTTTGCAGTGTCTCGGTAGATATGGGGAGGCATTGGCGTCGTTTGCAGCCGGATTGGGCCAGGATCCTCAGAACAAGCAACTTTTGGCTGGTTTGTTGGAAGCCTCTATCAAAAGTCCATTAAGACATTCTCTCGAACCGACATTCCAACAATTGCGAGCTATGAACCTGGACCAGTCACCATTTGTGGTAATATCGGTGGTGGGTCAGGAGTTGTTGCAGGCCGGGCAATATCACTCGGCGGTGACGGTGCTGGAGGCCGCATTGCGCATTGGCTCATGCTCGTTGAAATTAAGAGGTTCCGTTTTCAGTGCACTGAGTTCGGCCCACTGGGCCCTCAATCAATTGGACAAAGCTATTGGTTACATGCAACAGGATTTGGCGGTGGCTAAAAGTCTTGGCGACACGGCGGGAGAATGTCGTGCCCATGGCAATTTGGGATCTGCTTACTTCAGTCAAGGTTCTTTTAAGGAGGCCCTTACCGCCCATCGCTACCAACTGGTGCTAGCTATGAAGTGCAAAGATACCCAAGCGGCGGCAGCTGCACTGACGTCTTTGGGCCATGTCTATACCGCCACAGGGGATTATCCAAATGCCTTGGCTAGTCATAAGCAATGTGTCCAACTGGTCAAGCAGATTGGTGATCGTGTACAGGAATCCAGAGAAATAGGCAATGTGGGTGCAGTTTACTTAGCGATGGGTGAATTCGATTCTGCTGTCGACTGTCATACACAACACTTGAGGCTAGCGCGCAAGTTGGGCAATCAGGTTGAAGAAGCTAAAGCCTACTCGAATTTGGGGTCCAGCCATCATTATCGGCGCAACTTCTCCCAGGCGATGACGTTCCACGAACAGGTATTGAGAATATCACAACAGCTGGGTGATCGCAATATCGAAGCTAGAGCGTATGCGGGGTTGGGTCACGCGGCCCGATGTGCCGGCGATTTCGTTCAGGCCAAAAAGTGGCACGAAAAACAACTGGAAATGGCACTGGCATCCCGTGACAAGATTGGTGAGGGCAGAGCCTGTTCTAATTTGGGCATCGTATACCAACTGCTAGGAGAAAATGACGCCGCATTAAAACTACACCAAGCGCATCTTACCATAGCGCGACAGCTGCACGACCGTGCCGGCATGGGTAGAGCTTATGGAAACATAGGCAACGCATACTCATCGGCTGGTCTCTACGAAGCTGCTATCAAGTACCACAAGCAGGAGCTAACTATCAGTAAGGAGGTCAATGATCGCAGTGCTGAAGCGTCTACCCATGGAAATTTAGCGGTGGCTTATCAGGCCTTGGGTGCTCACGACATGGCCTTGATTCACTACCGGGCTCATTTGAACATAGCCAGAGAATTGAAGGATACACAGGGCGAAGCGTGTGCCTTATTGAATTTGGGAAACTGCCACAGTTCCAGACAGGAATTTGCCCAGGCTGTCCCATACTATGAACAGTATTTAATGTTGTCCCAGGAATTAGGTGATGTAGCTGCCGAAGGTAAAGCCTGTCACTTTCTGGGCTATGTCCACTATTGTATTGGTAACTATCGTGAAGCGGTGCGCTATTATGATCAGGATTTGGCTTTGGCCAAAGATTTACAAGACAAAATGAACATGGGTAGAGCCTACTGTAATTTGGGATTGGCCCATTTAGCTTTGGGCAACACGCAGGCAGCCTTGGAGTGTCAAAAATATTTCCTGGCTGTAGCACACATGACAAACCATTTATCTGGAAAATTCCGAGCCTTGGGCAACATTGGTGACATACTCGTACGAACGGGAGAGATCGAGGAGGCGGCCAAGATGTATCAACGTCAACTGACATTGGCTCGTCATGCCCGAGAGAGGTCCATGGAGGCAGCTGCGTGTGGTGCTTTGGGGCTGGCCCATAGGCTCATTAAAAAGTACGAAAAGGCCCTCGGATACCACTCACAAGAGTTGTCATTGCGCCATGAGATGTCAGATGTAAAAGGCGAATGCAAAGCCCACGGTCATTTGGGCGCTGTACACATGGCTTTGTATAACTATACACATGCCGTAAAGTCCTATCAAGATCAACTTGAACGAGCCCAGGAGTTGCAAGACTCGGCAATAGAAGCTCAGACTTTTGGAAATCTCGGAATAGCTAAACTTAATATCGGTCACTATGAAGATGCCATCGGTTATTTGGAACAGCAGTTGGGTACACTGGAGCGCGTCAATCTACCCACCACTCAGCACGATAGAGCTAGAGCTTTGGGTCATCTGGGCGACTGCTATGATGCCTTGGGTGACTATGAAGAAGGCATAAAGTGTCATGAACGTCATTTACAACTGGCCACGGCTCTGCAAAGTTTTCGCGATCAGGAGCGGGCCTATCGCGGAATGGGTCACAGCCATCGAGCCTTGGGAAACCTACAGGAGGCACTCGTGAGTCTCGAAAAGCGTTTGGTCGTTGCTCACGAGCTGGGCAGTCCCGAAGTAAAGGCCGTTGCATATGGTGACTTGGGTAATATTCACTGCGCCTTGGGTAACCATGAACAGGCTGTCAACTGTTTGGAGCATCAGCAAGAAATCGCCCGTGAGTTGGGAGATCGTATTCTGGTCTCCGATGCCACTAGTGCATTGGGCAACGTTTATCAGCGCATGGGTGACAATGATGGTGCGTTGAAGCTGCACAAAATGGATTTGGAAATGGGCGATCATTTGGGTAATTCGTATATGCAAGCACGAGCCTGTGGTAATTTGGGAGCCGTGTATGAGGCCATTCGATCTCATGACGACGCCGTAACATTTTATGAAAAACAATTGACTTTAACAACAGATCATCTGAGCAAAACATTGGCATGCGGGTCCTTAGGTGAGATTCGATAACAGACCAATGTTACGAAATGAAGTTGATTTTTTGCTTTTCTCTTTACAGGCAGAGTTTTCCACCAGATGGGACAGCATTCAGAGGCCATCAATTTTCTAAAACAGGGTTTAACAATAGCACAATCCATCAATAAGTCGGAAGAGGAGGCCAAAATAAGACATCAACTAGGTAAGTATCGACATATCGGTTCCGTTTAACGGTCTTGCTCATGTATTCGTTTATTTATAGGTCTTGCCTTAAGAGCTTCCGGTGATAATGAGGGAGCAAAACTTCAAATGGAGAATGCTGCCCAACTTTTAGAATCGGTCCGCTATGATCAACGTAGTCCCGAGGCCCGCAGCAGTCTATTCGATCTGCAGACATCTTGTTATCACATCCTCCAGCAAATCTTCGTTGCCATGCAACGCAATGAGGATGCATTAGTGGCCGCAGAACGTTGCAAAGCCCGATCTACGCCCGACACAAATAGTATTTCCCGCAAAACTATGATGACTTGCAGCGAGAATATATACGATATAGTCAACCGAACCAAAAACAATGTGCTATACTTCAGTTTGGCCACCGATGAGTTGTATGCGTGGTTCCTGCAGCCGCAAAAGGGCATTGTGCGTTTCCATGCCATTAAAATTAGTGAGGAGTCTTTAAAGATGTCATCGGAGAAATTGGCCGAACACGCCAATGGATCCGAAGACAAAGAAAGCCTATTAGAACGCTACATCAATATGGTGCGCGACAATTTGGGTGTGAATTCCGATACTGTGTTGCATGAAGGTGATGGAAGTGGATGGCGTTCATCGTCGGAGAATCTGCTGGATGATTTCTCGAACGAACGATCGGGATTTCTGCGAATGGTCAATCGTAATCACCTAATGAATTCCTCCAATTACTCACTAAGTTCCCTCTTCAGTTTGGGATCTGTGGGTGGGTCCGTAGCCAGTTTACAGGGATCTACGCGATCCATAGGAAGCCTACAAGGATCTGCTCGCTCACGCAGGGCACCCATGCTGCCGGCTTGGCAAGGTCCATCGTGTTTGCATACGTTATTCAACATACTGCTGGCCCCGTTCGATGATCTATTACCCACAGGCGGAGCAGTATCCAGACAGGGCAGAAAGGAATTGATTTTGGTACTCGATAATGAGTTGTATTTGGTGCCTTTCGCCATACTGCGCAGTTCTAAAGAGGATGGCGAATACTTATCTGAGAGATGCTCGTTAATTACAGTTCCTTCCCTGCAGTCACTACGCATTAAAAGTAAGATTCTACGCTCTCGAGAACTAGCCGAGAATTTAAATACCGCCCTGGTAGTGGGCGGTCCACGTATACCCGCCACCTTGGCCGAAACATGGGGTTGGTCTGAATCGCCCGCCTCCTTACAGGAGGCAGCCATGGTCGCTGACATGTTGCAAGCCAAAACTCTGGTTGGCTGTAATGCAACCAAAGAGGCTATAATCTCGGAACTGCCGTCAGCGGAATGTGTACATTTTGCCGCCAATCTGAGTTGGAAGTTGGGCGCAGTTGTGCTAAGCCCGGGCGATGTTGTTGATTCGCAGTCTCAGAAGAGATTTTATCAGTCTTCGAACTCGGAAAATCTTGCGGAAGATGATCGCGAAGCTCCGGATCTCTCTGGAGGCAATATGGAATTGCCGCAATTATCGGATTTCATTTTATCAGCAGCCGATGTTCTGAACATTAAACTCAACGCAAAATTGGTCGTTTTAAGTTCCTATCATTCCATAGAACCCATAACAGGATCTGGGGTTGCCAATTTAGCCGGTAGTTGGTTATGTGCAGGAGCAGGCGCTGTTCTAATCTCGTTATGGCCGGTACCGGAAACTGCGGCTAAGATTCTCCTGAGAGCCTTCTACTCAGCTTTACTACAAGGCGCCCGAGCAGCAAGGTATGTATGCCATCTTATGGCCAAAATGTTTACCAGTGTCATTGTTAATATGTTTGGTTTTTTATTGCAGAGCTTTAGCCGAAGCTATGCAAACTGTCCAGCATACCAAACACTTTGCTCATCCCGCCAATTGGGCTGGTTTCCTCTTAATCGGAGGAAATGTTCGGCTCTCCAATAAAGTAGCACTGATGGGACATGCTCTGTGTGAGCTTATGCGTACCCCCGACAAGTGTCGTGATGCCCTGCGTGTTTGCCTCCATTTGGTGGAAAAGAGTTTACAGCGCATACATCGTGGCCAAAAGAACGCCATGTATACTACACAAAAAAGTATCGAGAATAAAGCCGGGCCGGTGGCCGGATGGAAGGACCTTCTGATGGCCGTTGGTTTTCGCTTTGAACCCGCGGCCAATGGTATACCTTCAAGTGTTTTCTTTCCACAAGCCGATCCCGAAGATCGTTTATCACAGTGCTCGGCTAGTTTGCAGGCTTTGCTGGCATTAACACCGTTGACACTGCAAGCTTTGGCAAAACTGGTCAATAGCTCGGAGATGGCGGATGATATTATTGCTGTTATACGTAACGTTTTAACTCAATATCCACCCAAGGGCAGTCCGGAAATAGAGGCGACTATAGAAATTCCACTTTCGGTGAGATTATGGAGAGTAGCGGGCTGCCACGAACTATTGGCTTCTATGGGTTTCGATTTGACGGAAGTAGGCCAAGATGAGGTCACCCTGAGGACCGGCAAACAGGCCAATCGTAGAATCTGTCAATTTGTTTTACAAGCTTTATTGGCACTATTTGGTAAGTGAAGTTATTTTTCATTCGATATTCGAATATTAAATTCATCTCGGCATCATAATATAATTGCAGATACACAGGAGGCCCCTAAAAGCTTAGGTATAGATTCCTCCAGCAGCTGTGAGTCGTTGATTGAAGAGAACAATGCAGAGGTGACTGTGGCAAATGTTTCAAACAACCATCCTCATATGTCTTCAACGCCACATCAGGCTCTGGTAGTAGACCCAAGTAAACCTTTGAATATAAGTATGACGCTGCCACCTTTACCCATAAATCGTTCCCGATTGATAAGTACGGGAAGTGGTGCTTTTATATCGTACGTACGACGTAGAGGAGAACCTGATGGAGGTAGAACAGACAATGAGGCTACGGCAACTAATGCCATTATATATCCCACATTGGATTCCAGTCTTAACAATACAACTGACAGTGAACTATCCGATGGTTATATTTCACAAAGCCACATAACCAAAACCAATGCTTGCCGTTTGGGACCGTCCACGTTACGAGGGCCAATACGGGTCTCACGACCCGGTGGTGGTGGCGAAAGTGACGCTGCTTTCACACCAAGTCCGCCAGTCACTACCCAACATCCAGTGGATACCAATGTGTCGTTGGCATTGGCTCATCAAACCAGAATTAGAAATTTGTACTCTGGCACCGGCATGGGTTATTTGGGAGACACTGTCATTCCGGAGATCTCCGCAGTACCCAACGCAACAAGTAGAAGACCGGACAGTTCGAGTTCAGCAAGTTCTACTACCGACTGGGAGGGGTCCGGTCATGCCACAGTTCTAAGGCGTGGTGGTCACATGCCACCTTTACCACCCCCCAGACAAAATATGCCTTTAGTTGATAGTTTAAGGCCACTAGCGCCAATGGCTCCAGTATACAACAATTTAGCTGTAAATATGCCATCGGCAAACGCCGTCAATGTAGATTCGAGTAACAGCGAATCCGAGTTCGAAAGAAGCTTGAAGGTAGGACAATTGTCCATGTCTCATTTTCGATTGAAACCGAAAATCAAATTGGGAAGTGCACAATCTTCGGTGGCAGCGCGAGTGAGTAAAGAACATGCTCTCTTCATGGATCGACTAAACGTGAGGACTGACGTCAATTCTCTGGGATTAGTAAATCCACCAACAACGGCGTCTGTTACCGCAAATAACACGGCGGGTAGTAGGAAACCCATTAATCTGCCCGAAGAAGAGGACAATGCCCTTGTATTCAATGCGTCAAATCTATACTTTTCACAAGCTGATAACGATCTGCTGCAAGAAGCCAAGAAGGATTTGAAATCTGTCAATGCACATAGTGGTTCCAGTTCCGGCAACACTTCGTCGCAAGGAGCCGTGGCTAAAGAAGCTGTCAAATCCAACCAAAAATCCATTCAAGACTCCATAATGCGCCACATGAACAGGGAAATGACACCCACCATATCCGAAGTTTATCATGAACGTAATTTAGGTTTGGGCTTAGCGCCACCCCTGTCCAAATTATTGCTCAGCAAAAACTACGATGAAGCGGATGCGTGCAAATCCACGCCAGCCAATTCCAATGCAATGAAAGGTCTGGCGGATGCTGTCAACGATTTGGAACTAAGCGGAGCCTCGTCGTCCTCCTCCGTTAGCACTGCTAATACCAAAACACTAAATACCCAGAGCACTATTGCCAATAATTCCACGCCCAAAGAAGAATGTTCCATATGCGGAGAACCCTCCGACATTATTTGTCGCTGCAAAGCAGCTACCGTGCAAAAGAAATCCTCCCATAAACCCTGGCTCAGTAATGTCCCCTCCAGTATAGTAAAAGCTAGTGATTTAACGACTGCCGACATTTTGGAAAGACAAAACAAAATACGCACTAGTGTCAACAAGGATGTGAGCAATCTAGCGACAACCGTAACGAATTCCCTATCCAGTCTCAAACGAGTTCCCAGTCCATTCAATGAGTTCTGTCGCCGAGACGAAGGTGACGGTCGTTCTGTCGCCGACTCCCAGTGCAGCAGTAACTACAAGAATATAGCGATCCTGAAGGCCGATGCAAATCAGGCCAACACTAATATTCCCAGTAGAAAAGTGTAACCACGAGCGCGTCCAAACAAAATATCGAGCTTCAGAAGCTCAACAATACTTTGTAGTTGTATCAAACTAAATCGTAAATTATTTATTTTAACAATTTTAGTATATGTATGTGTATGTATGTATGTATATCCCTAGAAAGCAATGCGATACTTATGGCATAACTAAACTACTGCCGACATCCAACGTGTACATTTTTTATTATATTTTATTTCGAGAGTATTACATTGAAAATTATTTCTTCCGAAACCCAGAACTGATTATGTTTAATTGTACTACTTACGAGTTATTTAGCTATTAGTTGTGTAATTGCAATTTTATTTAATAAACAATTATAAATTGAGTGATAGCATCTGCATTTGCGATCATTTTCCACTTAAGATTACGTGAACTTTGTTCAAGCGCGTTCGAAATTTGATGCCGGACGCTTAACAATAAAGTGAGTGGGGCCTCCTCTTAATATGTTTACAGCAGTGACACATATTTCGTACGTAACATTCATAGAAGGGACTGATTAGGTGACAACTGCTTCATTTTGAAAGCATTTTCAATCTACTCCACGTGGAATGTTCAAAAAAATGGTTCGGTGAATATTTTAGAAAACAAGCTGTAACTTTCTCTATTTGAAAGCTAATCTTTTCATATTTGGAAGACAGCTAGCTATCACAATGAGCTATAGTTCACTGGTATAAATCACGAAGGTAAATTGAACAGTAGCGAAGATGTGACGCTTTGTAGTTGATTTCATTGAATTGCAATATGTAGGCGTAATTGTGGGCGTGCCACACTATATGCATCCGATAGCTACACCTTTCCTCTAACTCAGGCTAAAAGTTGCATCTCAATAGCTGCAGTCGTTACGGAGTTATAGCGTTTTTAAGTTGAGTAAAATGTAAAAATCACCTTCTACACATTTCTGGGCGCCTGGTATCAGAAAAATTGTGTGTCGGCCGTTTTTCACTGGTTCACAAGAACATTTTTGTTTCTCAACAAATTTTTGTTCCGCAACAAATCTTTGTAAACATTTGTGTGTCTCAACCGTTCAGTGAATATTTTAGAAAACAAGCTGTAACTTTCTCTATTTCGAAGCTAATCTTTTCATATTTGGAAGACAGCTAGCTATCACAATGGGCTATAGTTCACTGGTATAAATCACGAAGGTAAACTTAACAGTTGCGAAGATGTGACGCTTTGTAGTTGATTTCATTGAATTACAATATGTAGGCGTAAATGTGGGCGTGCCACACTATATGCATCCGATAGCTACACCTTTCCTCTAACTCAGGCTAAAAGTTGCATCTCAATAGCTGCAGTCGTTACGGAGTTATAGCGTTTTTAAGTTGAGTAAAATGTAAAAATCACCTTCTACACATTTCTGGGCGCCTGGTATCAGAAAAATTGTGTGTCGGCCGTTTTTCACTGGTTCACAAGAACATTTTTGTTTCTCAACAAATTTTTGTTCCGCAACAAATCTTTGTAAACATTTGTGTGTCTCAACCGTTCAGTGAATATTTTAGAAAACAAGCTGTAACTTTCTCTATTTCGAAGCTAATCTTTGGAAGACAGCTAGCTATCACAATGGGCTATAGTTCACTGGTATAAATCACGAAGGTAAATTGAACAGTAGCGAAGATGTGACGCTTTGTAGTTGATTTCATTGAATTGCAATATGTAGGCGTAAATGTGGGCGTGTCACACTATAAGCTACACCTTTCCTCTAACTCAGGCAAAAATTTGCATCTCAATAGCTGCAGTCGTTACGGAGTTATAGCGTTTTTAAGTTGAGTAAAATGTAAAAATCACCTTCTACACATTTCTGGGCGCCTGGTATCACAAAAAGTTGGTGTCAAAATAGTTTGCCAGTGTAAATCAAAATCATTTCCCATACCTCAACTGATTGGTTTTTTTTTCTAAAGTAACTGTAACTGTACCGTAGAAAATACAATTAATGTCTAAAACGCATACAAACCTTTACAATCATCAGACAAGGAATCGTCACCTTACACCTCAGACGTGGAAACGAAGAGCAGTCCCTTTGGCCGACTGTTTTGCATACATATATCATTGATAAATACCCCATGTAGGGTAACTAACTAGTCAAAAACACAATGAATCAATCATAATCAAATCAATATTAACGTCAACGTCAATTAACAAACAAAGGGATCACGACGAAAACAATAAGTCGTAAATGCTTATCAAATTTGAAATCACCATTAATAATATTTGTATTTGCACTTGTATAAGACTGAATTGTATTTAGTACGTAATTGTTGACATCACATAAACGGCGAATGGCGATAAAAATGAATGTAGTACCAAATACTAGGAGGAAACTAGCTTGCAGCCATACTAACATTACTCAAAGTACCAAACATTTCAAATTGAGATTTTCCAATTGAATATTAAAACGGGTCAGCTGTCTTTGCCTTCACATTACATACGAATGTAACGCACCTTTACCCTGATGGATATGCTTCGTCAAACTAATGACACTTTAAGGGGGATTTAGTGATTATTATTATGTTATTTTTTAACCTACAACACTTCACATCAATTAGCCATTAGTTTGTCCCAATTTACACGATGACTTTTTAACTATTTTGTTGCATAGTGTTCTTCTTGATCAGCACATATTTAGTTGTCTGCTGAAATTTAAAATCCAACTTAGTCTAACTGATAACGATGTTTTATTTGAATGTAAAAGGTGTTTTCAAAAGAACATATTATTGTACCCAATATACAAATTTCGAATGTCAATACAGCCCGATATGTGTTGTATTAATGCCGACTTTTTGCAATATTTCGAACACCGACATGAGGATGTGATATAACTTAGTTGTTTTGCCAGCACAATGATATAATCCAACCCGATTTGATTTCTGATTTGTATAAACGAAATGCTTTAAGGATCTCTCGGAAATAATCTTCTGGAAATGCCCATACACATGCTTGAATGTACATATATGTGCGTATGTTAAAAATATATTTTTTAAGTCATACATGTGTATGTGTAATACATAAAAACATAAACGTGAATCAATACACGAGGAAGCTATGCTGATAACATCCTACAACTGTCCCGTCCACATCATTGACCTTCTAAACTTTCATGAAATGTATTCGTTGTCAACTGTCGCTCCGGTCTGCAATTAAAATGATATTTTAATGTTTTACGATTATGTATAAATTAATTATTATTATAATTGTTATTGCATGCCAATCAACTATATTCATCTACATACGTATGTCTGTAGTACATTCATTTATGCTTGCTTGATAAGGTTTAGTCCGCGTTAAATATGACAAGAAAATATAAATATTTTTAAGTGTGTAAGCTTTTTTGTCTTGACCACCAATAGCAATCGTATAGAGACTTGTTGAAGTCCACGCGCAGGAAATATCCATTATATTATTTGGCTTGCCTCTTACTTACAGCAAAGTAATAACCGCTGTACGCCAAAGAAAAAAATTAAAACAACTTTACAAACCGTTGACAAGAAAAATGTGTAAAAATACAAAAAACTATTTTCACACATACAAAAATTCTATATAAATTTCAATTTACTTAACTAGATCAGGTTAGGTTGCAGTGGCTGTCATATTAGACGCACTTAGTCCATTAAGGACCATTGTATTAATACCATGGGATACTATCTCGCAACCCTACCGCAGAGCCTATTGAGAGCTATAGCGGCAACAATTACAAAAGATTCCTCAGCAGATTTGGAAGCTACGAACTATAAATGGCTTTGGCACATGCTGACGTTTGTCGCGAATACGAATACTTTGTTTTTCGTTGCTATTAAAACATTACACAGCCAGTTTTCGGGACACTCGTATGTACGTACGTACATATATGTACATACATTCAAATGCAATACATAATATTACTCGAAAATGCTTGCAAAATATTCTAATCCTTATCAATTAATTATATGACATTCAAATAAATTCACGACTAAGTCGAATATCATTGACCACAATGCCAAAGGTATTAACTAACATTAAAGAAATTAAGCTTTGACTCGTTTGAATAATGTTGCACATGTTGCATCAACGTGCCATAACATTTCCTCAGCTGAGCCGTAATTATTCAAAAGCCCCGTTCGAATTGTAGGTCGGTTACGACTTTTTGCAGCAGTAGCGATGTTGGCCATATGAATATCAACCACTGTATAAAACCTTAATACCATTAAGCTCTTTGAACCTTTAAATTACAATACATACATTTATTATATAATCCCACAATTAGTTTGAATTCTCGTAATATACACTCCAGAATAGTCCAATTGCCCTACTTCCACCAAAACGATTATCTAAACAACCCGAATGCAATTGACGCACACTCTCAATCAAAACAAAAACATTTTATTTTATAATTTTATGAAAGTATAATATAATATTTGTATAAATATAAATATTTGTAATGGGTCAAAGATTAATCAAAGTAGAAATGTTATCAGCACCCTTAACGTTCGCACCTATCTCAAAAACATTCCACCGTTGCTCGTAGGTATAGGGACAAAACGGGGAACATCTCTCAAAATAATGTGTACACATGACACTCACTGACCGGAATCACCTGATTAAAACTCCGAACATCGAATACTTTTTCTAGAAAAGTTTCTCACGGCAGAGACGGCCGCTACAAAAAAGTTTTGAACGAATTTTCGAAGTGTCGATGGAACTTTTTACTTTTACGGAAATAAGGCCAGCTAAACCATTCGAGGCGTCTGGTTCATTTTGAACTAGGGGGAAACTGGCTTAATGGTCATGCAGAGATTCCAATTGTCACCGTCTACGGCAACCGTATATGGGAATTGACAGTTGCTTAACATAAAAGACTATTTAAGTGGAAGCAGTTTGTCTCAATGGGGAGACTTGCACGGCTCACTTCAGAACTGGTTGTGTTTACTGCAAGGATGCTGCAGTTTGTTATGAAAACGTAGCGTAGTATTCTATCATCCCTATTTCATTTGTATTCATCTTTACTTGTAGTTTAAAGTCTTACGGTCAATTTAAGATAAATTACAAGATGCAACTCGCCCCTACTCAACTTATGTACATTGCTTTTCTTCTTTTTAATTACCATGATGGTATAAACTTAACAGTAAATAAATAAATTTTTAAGAAATATTTTCCGAATGTGTTTTTATTGCAGTATTTTATGGGTCTATTTGGTTTAATACCTTTTGGTTTCGATTCGTTATTCGACGATCTGTTATCAAATCTAATAACAACAATTGTATACAACACAAATTAATGGCAATCAGCTTCTTCATAATCGCAAACATTTGGGTTATTAACGAAATATATAACAAACGATACACGATGTGGAAACAAATTGTTATCCTAAAATCTTTTAATCATGGCGTCCCATTACATTTTGAAGACTTCTCAATATTTCTGGCGGAGTCCAGCAGTACCAAATATACAAATGAATATCCATTAAAACTAATAATTTACAGTGAGAACCACGAAAAAAAATATTAAAATTACGATGGGATGTGCACAATTATAACTGTTGGAACAGTTAAACAACTAAGTCATACAATATTTCATCAATACCCCAATTTAATTATACATATGTACATATGTTTATTGTAAATGTTTTGCGTCTTTCAATTCTCGTTCGAGTTATCACATTCTCTCCTTATTTCGTTCTCTCTCTCTCTCTCGTGTTCTCTCACCCAAGAAGTCACTCTGTATATAAAACCTAGCCGCATTTCCGCCACGACCATTTCAAAAGTGAATTTCGACTGGGACGGATCACGTCGTAAAACGTTAACACATTTTTAACTACAAAATAAAAGTGTGGAAGAATATTTAAAATTTAACTTTTGTAAGTGAAAGAAGAAATCAACATCAACGAAATGCGTATCTTACAGGAGGTATTTAAACAAACCCTAGTGATAGTGAAATATTTTCTGTATTTGAAATTATGTTGAATTGTCTTAGCATCAAATTGATTTTATCGATCCTTCGGAATTGTTGCGGCCCGAACCAACATTTGCAGATAAAAGTCTTTCGAAATTTCGTGATTATAGTATCGACGAAAGTGATCCGCTAAAAGAACGTGTCCGACAGACTTACCGGCTAATGCACTTGAACCAAACGGTGGATTTTGTGAAAAGTCGTCATAATCGCTGGCTTAAGTTTAATACCATGAAAGCTACTGTACGTCAAGCGTTGGAAAAGCTTAATGACCTTGTGGATGAATCAGATCCGGACATTGATTTGCCAAATATTGTCCATGCGTTTCAAGCTGCCGAACGAGCACGTGAGGAGTACCCTGACCACGATTGGTTGCATTTGACTGCATTGATTCATGATTTGGGCAAAATAATGGCTTTTTACGATGAGCCTCAATGGTGTGTGGTAGGTGACACCTTCCCGGTGGGTTGCGCTTGGGGCGAAAGTATTGTTTATCGCAAAGATAGCTTTGAGGGCAATGTGGACGGCGAAAACCCTGCGTACAATACCAAGTACGGCATGTACGAACCGAATTGCGGTGTTGACAATCTAATGATGTCCTGGGGACATGATGAGTACATGTATCAGGTGCTCAAACACAACAAGACCAAGTTGCCGAACATTGCTTGCAACATTATACGTTTCCATTCGTTTTACCCGTGGCACAATGGCGGTGACTACAAATATTTAACTAAACCTGAAGATGAAGAGACTAAAAGATGGGTGCTGATTTTCAAGTAAGTCCTAAATAAATAATTAAAATAAGTATCTATATATGTCTCATACCCCGCCGGATGATATGTGTATGTGTTTTTTACTAGACAACATATTGAATTTAGTCGACTCAATCGTATGTTACGTACATATGTTATACCAAAATGGTATAATGGTGTAAGAGACTTAACATGCCGCCGGTTATATTTGTTTTAGATTTAGTTTATATTGTCGATTGACAGATGTTAATCATCGTTTTCATTGACCTTTTTAGCCGTTATGACTTGTATACCAAAAGTGAGAAAGTGCCTGACATAGAAGCGTTGTGGCCCTACTATCAAACATTAATCGATAAATATTTGCCTGGCGAACTGGAATTTTAAACTAGTGATAATGTAGAGAACATTTCCTATTGAACAAAATGTATGTATGTGTGTATATAATCTGAACTCCATATTTAATGTGTAGAATATGTATGTATGTAAAGCCTTATTCCCATATACGAGACGAAAATCCTTACTGGGTTTAATAGACTTGTGAAGCAAATTCTGTTGATATTGATATTGATTTGTATATGCGTTTAAGGCATTACTCTTAGAAGCGTTCCGACTGTGATTTAAGAAGCCAAAAAATATATTTTTTATTAACAAATCAAAAAAAAACGTCTATTTGTTATTCCATCACTTATGTATATTAAATGCCTAAAACAATTTGAACAATATTATCATCTAGTCGTGGACACATTAATTGTAAGTATGTACACATAGAAATGTCACTTCTTAATAAGGTAAATATGCCGGAAGTACCTGGGGTAGAAGGAAGAACATTCGTCTGGAATTACACACACTATGCGTAACGATGCCTCTTGTCTTTATGCGAACGATGGCTAGGTGTTTGTGACGAGCGTTTGCGCTGATAACGATGGCTGTCCGAACTGTCGTCGGAATACTCGGAACGACTTTTAGATCTACTACGGCGGTGACGTCTCGTCGAGTGGGAACGTGAGCGGGATCTTGTTCTAGATTTGTTTCGTTTTCTAGATTTCTTTTTACCTTTTGATTTCTTTGACTTTGATTTCTTCGATTTGTGCGACTTCGATTTAGATCGTGATTTCGATCGGTACTTTCGTTTCTCTGTCCTTTGCAGGTCCTCTTGTTCTGCATCGTTGTTGTCCGTTGAACATGACGATGAGTGCGAAAAGGAATCGTGTTTTCTATACTGGCGTTTATTCGTCATCACAATTGTTGCGTATTCTACATCTTCTCTGTTTTTGGATCGAGATTTCCTCCTCCCTGTTGCCAATCGGTTGGGACTGGTGGCAGATATTAAGGGTACATGGTCATAATCGCCGGGTTTTGTTAATTTTGTAGTTGTAATTTTTGGGTGTATAGGATTAGCAGGGATTCTGTGTGGTCTAGGATTTTCTAAACATTCCTCATCGCTGATCCCTTCTGGTCCATATGATGTAATAGGTATCGATTGAACTGAATCATTGGAATCATCACTGACCAATTCTTCTATATTATCCATTACCCTCTCCTCAGGATGGACCTCGACTTCTACGTTATTTTCTCCGGATGCGACAGCTGAAATATATTTAGTATTAATATTGGTCATGTTTTTCTTAATATAGGGTGGTCCAAATACAAGTTGTCTTTTTTATTTTAAAATATATAGGTTTATTCAAATGAGCAAACATTCCTAGTATTTATTATGCCGATTCCATTAATCGGTCTGCCTCGGATGACTTCACAAGACCTTTGTGACGGTTTTAGCTCTATATCCCGAATGAAACCGTACCACGAAGGTGACCGTTAGTGTCAGACTCACGAACATATTGCACAAACTTGCGAACGGTGCAGAAAGATTTCTAGTAGGAAAGAACAGCCACTGTCATAATAACATAGGATTAAAAAAACACTAGATGGACCACCCGGTATAATCAAGAAAATAAATAGTAAAAAACAAAGCATGCAAAACTCTTATGAGGTACAAAAAAATATACAAAGTTCTACGAATGAAACATAGGCGTATTTAGTAACAATTTACACGAATAGAGTTACAGACGAATTAGTAAGGAAGAGAGGAGAAAAAGGCACAAAAAATACGAATATGGACAAAATCCACAAATGAAGTCCCTAAAAATGAGTTAACAAAGCGTGATATATGAGCGTGTAACTCAACGGAGTATAAGTACCGGATACCTCTATTTAACGCTAATTCTCTTATTACTCTTATTACGCCAGCGTTTACTAGGTGGAAGCAGCCGCTGGAAAATGTTTAATGGTCTTACCAGGATCCGAACCTGGGCTTCTGCTGTGTGATAGTCGCCAGCACTACCTACCACATCACGGCCGTCGCTTTTATCTCACTTTTTTAATGTAATATTGTAGGATTTATACTTGTGTAACATTTTTTAATTATTTCTATAAATCTGTTTAGTGGACATTTTTAATTGTCTAAGGCCAAAGGCTTGGTTATTGTAAGTTAATAAATGAAATGAAAGGATATTAAATCAACAAATAAACATGAACAAAATAGTGTCGTTCAAGGTTGTATATTTTTACTACGAACAAGACGTTGTTATTGCGTTAATTTGCGTTTTATTTTGCAATAAACGCGGGTTAGTAATATGGCAATATGTTAAGTATTAGCACAGCTGTGCTCAAAATGCTAAATACTTGTAAGCTATCGTATTTCTTTGATTTGTCATGTTGTTTGTTATATATTTTATGCAGAATCGTAATATAAAATATTACATTATAAGTGCATAGTTTTCATGTTAGAGTATGTGTGTTTATTTTTGTGTAAGGAATTCTTCTTAAAAACATAAACTGCGACATTTTTACCCCACAACATATTCCACAATGGTAAATATTTGTTTTTTTCATTAATCCTCTAAACCCCAAATCTATGACCGAATGTGCCTCTAAAAGAGTGCACTGAATGCATTTTCTACTTGGCTTAGAGATTCTATTTGGCTTAGAGATTCTACTTGGCTTAGAGATTACTCTCTTCCTCCTAAAGTCGAGGGTAACCTATCACAACACGCACATATGAGCAACGGGCTGAATTAAAAAGTTTGTCCTCCGGTAATACTCAAAATTGAGATAAATGTAGTGGATTGCGAGACTAGAATCTAAAACTCGATTAAACAGCATGATTGGCCCGAACAGAAATGAAAACATATTTTGTGGTCAGACAACAATATGCCAGTAGGCGACAATGGTAGCACCTACTTACCTTTTATTTGATTTAGAAATGCCATAGCTTTCCGTTTACGTTCCAGCTGCAGCTGCTTCTCTTTGGACACAAGACCACCAAGTTTTTCTCGAGCAATCTGAGCCAATTTATCTTTAACTTTTTCTTCAGCTAAGAAAATGGTATAGTATATCACATCTGTTATATTTGTGCAACAATGACTTACCTTTTTTCAATTCCTTATGCCGTTGTTGCTGTTGCTGCTCAAATATTGCATTGCGTTCCGCTTCCGCTTTGGTAGGGGCAGTTGCCGACGCAGATCCCGAACCTGCGGATGACTGTATATTAACAGTTGATGGGATCGATGTAGTTGGAAGTACATTTTTGGGGGGTAATATATTCGACTGTCTTAAAGCAAGTGCAGCGGCTATTTGAGCATTTCTCGCCATTAGCTGTGACTCCACCAACTCGATTGCTTTTTGAACATGCTCGGGTACCTGACGATTAACTTGCTGAATGGGATTGGTGCTGTTTGTGCTCGAACTAGATGTAGATGCAAGTTTATCTTCATCGTCGCTTGCATCTTGAGGTAAAACTGTATGTTGCAATGCAGTAGCTGGACATTCATCTTTGTTTTTGATGGAAAACGAAACAGGATCTAGGGGAAGTTGTCAAGTTTTGTAAACAGTTAGTTATTTATTTTGTATTACTTGCATTTTTGTAAACTTACTATTGGACATTTTATCTCGTGTTAAACCTTTTTTGCTCATCAATGCGTCCGCGACCTCCTTCGCCTTGCGCTGTTTCTGTTCCTTAGAAGCCGCATTATGATCTCCCGTGATTTTATACATATAATAGGGATAGTACTCATTGTCGGGCAATAGAAATGTGAAACGTTCAGACGATTTGCTGCGTAGCGTCTCTTCAAATTGCCGTCCATTTTTTATAACATATACGGCTGTTTTGTCTATTATATTTTTAAGATTTTCCGTCGGTATAGGAAATTCCAGTTTTGGCGGCGTTTTTTCTTTTTCAAACGTAGATGGCACAGGATCTTCAGTTTCGCTTTCTGAATCGGAAGAGTAGTTTTGTGCTAAAGCCAAAGCACTGGAATTCTTTAAAATTTCAACCTTTGGTCCCGAATCATTGAGACCCAAACTTTTGACGTTTGAGACGGTCTTTCTGCTATTCGAATCTGAACTGTCATCCTGTTCTGTTAAAAATGTTGCGCCATTATATTGTAATAGAACTGGTGTAATAGACGGCGAATTGTTCGCACTTTCATGCTGTGAGGTTATGCTCTGTCTGGACGATTCATCGTGTAGTTCGGACAAAGGGACTCCTTTAATTTTACTTATCAATTGTGTGTATGCACAATCGGCCGAGGGCTTATATTTAATCGCAGGCACTAGAACTATTGGTTTTGTTTGATCACTGTCAAAAGTACCGATAGGTATACCATTCAAATGGTCCGTTCCACTATTGTCGCTATCCATTATTTCTGTCGTATTTGGGTAGGTGCCATTTTTAATGGCATTTACTACGTGTTTGTAATAGGGGTTCAGTATGGAATTCTGAGACAAAAACTCAAACTGAACATTATTGGATTGCTTGGCCTTTAAGAGAATTTCCATCTGCACACCCTGTGAGGCAATGAAGCGGGCGGTTTTTTCGATAATGGCATGTTGTTTCATTGTGTCAGGCTGAAAATATACATAATATTACATTATTAAGAAAATTGGTAACAGAGGTAACGGCGTAGTTCGCATGACAGTTACGATAGTTGGCCAGGTATTATTTGTGATGCTTACCAATTGCATATCTGGCGGAGCTTCAAATCGATGTGGCATTTTGAAAACTTGTTCAGGTTCGTCACACGTTGGCGAATTGGAGAACTCGTCACGACGTGGACCAATCTGTTGGATTTCATCATATGTTAAGCCCACCTGGCTGTAGTCACCGCCGTTTGTTTCATGCTTCAGACGTTTCAGTTCCTCCTCTATTTACGACGGAGTAGCAAGTGTGTGGGTGAGTGTCAAGATAGCCCAAAATAAACCCAAAAAAGCATTAGAAGAAAGACAAGAAACCAGCATGAGTCACCCAACATTGATACAGTATATTCGAAATAATAACAACTCAAGTTGTCGAAGAAGTAGAAAAAATGTTTGAGCTATTTTAGATACATAGTTAAAAACAAAAATATTTTCATTTGAAAATCGTTCATTGGCAAGATTTTGTTTGTCCCAGAAATCATTACCTTTCGAATCTGCAAATATAGGTTAGTAACATGTAAATCATATTGAATATTTACCTTCATTCGGTTATTAAAACAAGTTAATGTCAATGTTTAATGTTCCTCATCACTCGAGAAGCTTCCATTGATCGTTCGTTCAAGAAGAGCTTTTTAGCAACAGCTACCATCACATCCGAGGTAAACTACTTACGTGTTTTGTGTATTTCTAAACTTTTTAACTATTGATTTTTGTTTTTTTTTTTTAATTCACATTCATTGAGAGGTAAATTTATTTGTATGTAATACATATAATAAAAATTTTAAACATAGTATAATTCAAATGTATAAAACTTTGAATGCCATTTCTACAAAGCCTGACTAAGAGCTTCGGTGTTATATATTTACATAGAAGTACCTCATATTTGTAGCCAACTTACCTTGTTTGGTTATGACATCTTCCTCGTTGTTGAATAAAAACAAATAACGTTCCTCTTCACATAGTTGTTCAGCCCTTTGCTCATCGGCAGTCAAGTAATCTAAGCGATTTCCATAACCCCCCGGAGGAGGTTCGTGGGGTGTTAATTCGTATAATGCCCCACGCACGTCATATCTGCGACAGATGATCCGACCGTATTTTATGAGGATTTTTTTTGTTTTTTTTTTCAATTTTAAACAATAGTTTCAAGTTCAAAACGCGTATGGAAAAAAGAAATAATAGTTGACAACATAAAATTAAAATCAGTGTAAAACAAATATTCATAAGAAATAAAGGTGAAAGCGAACCGAAGACGGAATACTTCTTTTCTGTAAGATTTTAGGTAGAAGTTCTTTTACATACATACCAGTCGTTTCATTTACGGGACCTATTCCGTAAGTTTTGAATCCAGAAAAATAATAAAAGAATTAGAATACGATATACGATATACTGAAAACTAAACCCTGTTTTCATTCAGAAATACAAATGGAGTATGTATTTCGCTGCAAATTGGGTAATGAATTGCAAGAGTGATTCCAATTAAAAATATATTCCGAATCTCGCCAGATACTTCAAAAATTTGCATTACAAATAATGTCTTACCTAAAAATTTAATCAATACTAGGCAATCATTTAATGCTACTTAAATATATAAATTTATCACACTGTGTGTGAAATACACAAAAAGCTGCCAAATTAAATGGATTATTACACAAAATGTACATTGACTTGAAAACGACATCGTTTAATAATTTAGTACAAAATAAGTGTACAAAGAAAATGCAACATGGGGAGCAGTTGGCAATGCATCAGCCTCGACCACCAAGCGGAACATGGGTTCTGATTCTTGCCGTATATTATGAGTTGCTCGAACCGATTATACCATTTCTGTTTACCGAACACGTGAGATTCAAAGGAATACTCAAGAAATAATACACAATAATTAAGTGCACCGTGCCAGACCATATCACTTGCCTTGAAAACATCCAGAGCTACGACCTTGGCTCGACTCGATCGTTCCGAAAGGAACGCCATCCGCTACCGGTATTTAAGGAAGCCATACTCATTCACTCTAGACTCCATAGCCTTCGAATATTGCAATTCGACACGATTTTATTATCGTGATGATAAACTCATTAGTGACGAGTCGTTTTGTTTAAATAAAAAACGTAAAAACTTTGTTTATTTATCTTGTGAGATAAGTTCAACACTGGCTGCGTAAGACCCTTTCTGTGTAGGAATAAAGATTGGTCTGCTCTGACATAAATCCAACACTGGCTAATAAACCGCTTTGAGACTTAAATTTTTTTTGCATGGGTCTATTATTATAGAATTTGGTTTGATATAGAAATACCAATATGCAATGAGTATGTGGTCTTTGGTACCCGCTGTAACTGCAGAATTAGTAGGAATTTTTACGGATTTCAGTCTTTCGCACAGTTTACTTAAGTGTCTTCTATGCGATTGATCAGACTTTCTTGATTTTCCCGTCAGCATTCTTTCTGTATTCGAATAGCTAATCCAAAGTCTCCCAAAATAGCAAAACGTCCTCATAAAGTAGGGCATCTGTTCGGATCCAAAAAAACATTTTTTACTGCCTTCAAACGTAGGAAAGACCATAGCATTATTTTCTTTCATTCTTATAAATGACGCATTTCTTCATCCATGGTATTCTTTGAACATTCTAAATGCATGAAAATCACAACATTTTCCCAAAACAAAGATCCCGCGTTGTAACACTTTGTTGAATATCCATATTGCAGTCCCCCTGATCCCGGAGTTCTTACTTGCATACGCGAAAAATGTGTGAATGCGACACAATAGAATGTATCGTCGAACATAGGACATTTTTTTGATTGTTTTATCATCAACGAGCGCAAGATGCAAATTGGGAGGTTTGATGTGGTTTTTTGCATCACAAATAAACTAATAAAAATTAACATGAAAAATGTTAGATAGAGAAACAAATATTAACCTGTCAATTCTTAAATTATTATCTCCCATCCACGGTATTAAATGTTTGCCCTTATCAATCATAAGTGCCTTATCATCATCTCGAAAAAGTTTGCAGGCGTATCCAAACATCAATAGATCAACATGATGCCGTTTCTCGACCGTTTGCTCAGATGCTTGTTTACGCAGAATGCCTAGAAGATTGGAGGAGTCGTTTCCTGGTGGAGGATGTCGGGTATTGAATGACATTTTCCAGATATTTTCGATTTTCTCCAACGATTTGACAATTTCACAAACTCAACCAGTCACCTCTGAATCGCAAACAATCTGAGTCTTCTTTTTCTTCTCTTCGCTGCTTTTAGCGTGTTGCAGGGATGTAAAGATTGGTACAATTGTACTTTTGGGTACATAAAAAGTACTCGTTATCGAATGCGATAATTAGCCCAATGTAATGTTATGTGTGTGTGTGTTTTTTTTATTGCTAAAAACATATTTCAATAAAAACTTATTTTGAAAATAAAATAGAAAATATATATAATGCTCCTGCAAAATTTAAATGTTATTTAATAACCCCCATTTTACATCCCTGGCGTGGGGTGTGCGTTATCGTTTCACATTCCCTTTTACGCCATGTTCGATACTCGTCGATTCTCGTTTCGGTTTTCTTCGATTCGGCGGCTGTCCCCACCTGATGATGTCGTCGCAGGGTAAAAACAAGCAAAAATCCCAGGAATGTTTCAGCCGAATGAATTTCATGTATCAAGCATCCATTCTTATGGCTGGAACAAATAATACACTGTCCTCTTATTATGGTGAACTGTGTAAAAATATAGGGAAGAAATCTGTATTGAGACTGTATGTATGCATTAATTTATTTTGCTGTTCATTTCTTGATATTCCTATATTTTGCAGAGAACCCAAAATCAAGAGGAACTTCTGTAAACGTTGTTCAGTGGCCCAACGATCTGGCGTAACGTGCGAGGTGGATGTTCAAAATAAAAAAAAAATTAAGACCGTCGCAATCGATGAGAATTGCGAAGTTTTAAGCTCTTGCAAATTATGTGGACATCGGAGAAAATTCATTATCAATACAAACTATAAATTTTGGTTGGAAAATTCAGAATCTATAGAAGGTACTGTAGATAATAAATAGCAGCGATGTGAAACAAAACTAAAGTTATCCAATTTTGTTTATAAACGCGTTGATGGTCGATCAATAAAACAAGTAATAATGCCATAAATTGTTTTTTCAGTCAGGGTTTAGATTAAATCGCAGTACCGGTAATCGGGATCACTTGATTTGGAGAAATAGTTTGACAAGATTATGCTTTAATGCTAGTGTACCTGGAAGTAAGTTTTTGCACCAACAGACAGTGGTCTATATTTCCCCAAACTACGCTATTAAATGTTCCCTTCGACAGCAAAACTGAAAAACTTACATTTACTAAAAAATATTTATTAATTAAAACAAGGACAAATAAAATAAAAAAAAAAACACGAATGGAATTATATTAAGACGACATACATAAATAAATCAATTGAACAAGAGCGATTAAGACAAATTTTACACTCCCAGACAGAAATCGTCAAATTCTGGCAAATCCGACGTATCCAGCAGAATTGGCAATGGCGGGGGAGGTGGTAACATATCATAATCAGAGGCACTATTGGCCGAGACAGTGAATAGCATTGAACTATTCATGTTTAATAAATCCTCACAGTCAGAATCGTCAAGGCTATCCTCAACAGTCACAGGTTCATAATATTCATCTTCCTTATCATGTATACCGCTTTGAATGATTTTGTTTATTAAGGAGTCGTCGAACATGTTCTCTGCCCAAATCTGACGATCACCTGTGAGAAATAAGTCAGTTATTATAAATTTCAGGGACTTGACATGTAGCCAATTTATACCTTTGTAAGGTGCGGCACAGCAGCTTCTATCGAAATCAAAATAATTCAAGAGCTCAAGCTCTTCCTTTTCCAACTCAGTTTCTGGCTCTTTGATCTGGACTTCTTGGACATCGTTATGTTGTGGCTGTATCACACTATTCCTTTTTTTCTTCCTCTGTGAGCAAGGAAGATTATCATATTTTAAGGGTTTGGGCTGGCTTTGGATGTGAATGACATTTTTCAATTCTACAAAAGCCTGCTTTTTCCGAGAGGCGGTTTCGTGCATATTTTTCGAGGGATGGACGGATGCTAAATAAATAGTTATTAATTAATAGAGTATGGGTTTTTTCTTGTATTGTACTTACATTGTCCATTGTTCTCGTTGTTGAATTCGTTCTTAAAATCCGCCATTCTTCAGAGATCAATCCCGCTACTTCGCCGCCGAACCAAATAATGACAATGATATTCTCCCTTATCCCAATATCCCGCTACTCCTTGCAACAGAAAAAAACAACAACAAAAATGTAAAGTTGCCGTATCAGTTTGTTAACTTCGAACACAACAACAACCTTGGCAAACCTGCCGTATCAATTTATCAACTCCGAACACCTTCACAACAGTTGCCAGATCACTGCGAAGTATGATTCTTGGATTCTTCTTCGTTACATTCGTTCATATCGGATTCTTCTTCGTTACATTCGTTCATATTCTTCTTCATATCGGGATTCTTCCATTCCATTCACATGGAAATGATATTTCATTTCATTCTGATAACAGACAGACCTCTGTGGACATTGGACGTTCCATTCTCGACGATTTGGACATTCCGTTAAATAATACTTAATTCTTACGAATATAAACTCACTTTTTAAAATGTCGCTAAGGCAACTGGTGGATGGTGATTGTGGAGGTGTGAATCCTCTCATGCAATTAGGTGGACAGTTTACACGAGATGCAGCTCGTACAGACGAAGGATTTCAATTTGAGCGCAGCCAAGACGAAAAAATGGTCAATGAGTTTTTGGGACAAGTCGCCGGACCGCCGCAGTCGTTTCAGATGCAGACCCTACTGCAGGAAATGCGTGAGATAGAGCAGCACTCTCAAATAGGACCCCAGTTGCAGGCTGCTCCTCGAGTTATAGATGAGGTTTCCGGACAGTGGTCCAAAGAGTTCAGAGGTCAAATGCATCAAACACCAAACTCTATGATTCATATACACCCTCAACCACAACAAATGACACATGTTCGAGAATTTTTCGAGGCACCGGGCACATCTTCATCTTTCTTGAATAATAGACCTGCACCATATATGGCAATATGTCCCCCCAACGCCGCCCCCTTGCTGATGGATCAGCAAATGCATCCAGGTTTAACTGACAAATTTTTTGAAGAAGCTCAAGCTATCGAAACTGATGTGCAAGATGTACCTGCAACGTTGCAAGGTGAAGATTGGGTCAGTGATTATCAGGCCACCAACGAGATCAATGAACAGGCCGCTGCCAGCTATTATGACAAATTTTTACAACGTTTACAAGATGAATGGTCTAAAATTTCAGAAGAATCCGACCATCCCTGGCTTTCAGAATTTGATGAAAGTTACGATCCGTACAAAGAATACAAATTTGCAGAAGAGAATCCGATGAAGGATATGGAAAATCCTTTGCAAAAGGGCAAGGAATACCTAGGAAAGGGTGATATTCCCAGTGCTGTCCTTTGCTTCGAAGTGGCCGCGAACAAGGAGCCCGAAAATGCCGAAGTTTGGGAGTATTTGGGTATATCCCAAGCCGAAAATGAAATGGATCCACAGGGTATAGCAGCATTAAAAAGATCATTAGATATAAGACCAGACAATCCCAAGGTCTTAATGGCATTAGCTGTTTGCTACACCAATGAGAGTTTGCAATCGCAAGCTGTTAAAATGTTATCAAACTGGTTACAAGTGAATCCAAAATACAAACATTTAGTGCCGACACAACCTGAAACACCAACCGATGCTGCTGCGGCTATAGCTTCATCTCTGATAAGAGGCAATAAATTACAGGAAATACAAAATATGTTTCTTGAAGCTGTGCGTATGAACCCGCAAAATGTTGATCCCGAAGTACAAGAAGCTTTGGGTGTACTATACAATCTTTCCTCAGAATATGACAAGGCAGTTGATTGTTTCCAGGTCGCGTTACAAGCAAACCCCTCAAATGCCAAGGTATGGAATCGTTTAGGCGCCAGTTTAGCTAATGGCTCGCGTTCTGTAGAAGCAGTGGAAGCTTACCAGAGAGCCTTGGAGTTGGAGCCGGGTTTTATCAGGGTGCGGTATAATGTGGGCGTATGTTGCCTGAATTTGAAAGCTTACAAACAAGCCGTTGAGCACTTATTGACAGCTCTAAATATGCAGGCGAATGTTGTGGCCAAACAAGAACTTCCAAGTTTCGTAGTCGGACAACAACAAATGTCTGAGTCCATATGGAGTACTATGAAAATGGTTATATCTTTAATGGGGCGCAATGACTTGCAGGGTCATATCAGTGATCGTAATTTGGCAGCATTAAATGACGCCTTTAAAGATTAATTTTTTTAGTTTAAGATCAGTGGGAGTACATATTATATTTGTTCGTGGGATCGTATTTATCGACTTCGAAATGTATAATATGTACATGTAGTTTTATGCAAAATAATATAAATGTATATTCTTTCACAGCAAAGTAAAACCATAATTATTATTTCGCAGAAATTTTAGTTTTAAATATTCTATTAACTATTTCTATTTCTTTACTCAACATTTTTACTTTCTACAAAGATCATAATTGGGAACATGAATTGTGATCATATAAAATACAAAAAACATCTTAGCATATTAAGTCGTCTTTGTCAGTATTCATATTCCCGATAATCTTCGCAGTGGGTTGAAATATTGTATAAAGAAAAATTTTACAAATTAAAACCTTTTGTAGAGTTTGACATTATTTTGAGCAAAAACTCGAACCAGGGATGGCGGTGTTAGATATATTTTTGGGTATATTTTGTATTTCTCTGATTATTTAGAACCAATTTTGGATTCAAACATAACTTACAAATAAAGTTATATCTATATTAATAACGACTTTTCCTTATATGCAATTCAGACTAGAAAGGGGAATGGATTTGTTCTAGATTTTAAATATAGCATATATATATGCTACCTTAAGAATGAACTAAAAATGAATAGGTAGTCGTGGGTTAAGAGGAGGGAGTCAGACGGGATATTATGTGCGCCTATCCATATACTCTTTATACCAGGCTAAGGGCGACTTATAGGGACAGCCGTGGTGTCGTTAGTAGTGTGTGCGACTATCACACTGAAGAACCCGGGTACGACCATCAACATTTTTCAGCGGCTGCTTCCACATCGTAAATTACTTTACGAGTAGGAGAGTAATCTCTAAACCATAAAAAACTTCTCTAGAAAAGCATTAGCTGTTCGGAGCCGGACTAAACAGTAGGTCCCCGCCAGTGAGTATACAAATTATATCGTAAACAGCTCACTGATTCGAGAGAATTTTCCCGTCTGTTCCGTTATGGAATGTGAAGCGAAATAAGTAAGTAAGGGCGAACTATATTTATATGGGTGAACAGATGTCGAAGTTTTGACAAAGTACCCATAATTTCCTCACCAATTGAATTATTGTCTCTCAGTCATGTTACGTTCTGCAAAACCACCCACAACATCAAGTTCACCATAGAACAAATCATGAATTTCATTAGCAAAAACTTTGGGCACACACTGACTTATTTCCCTTCACATTCCGTGAAGCAAAAGACCTGGAAACTTGTCTCGAATTAGTGCTTCGATATTACACTCGTCCTTACACTACCTATCACAACATTGGCCGTTCACAGGGCACACAAATAGCGCATAATAATCAGCCGAAATGATAATTCAGAAACAATAAATAACATGGGCCCATGTACGGAACATTGTGGATACAACTTCGCTATTCCATCATTTCTTTTCTTTGACCGCTGACCCATAATTTCATTCCTTTTGACATTCGAATAACATGCTCTTAACAAAACGTGAATACAAAAAAAAAAACGGAAACATTTTTTGCTCTGTAAAATAAACAACGTGTATTAAATTAAAAAAAAAATTAAAATTTGGCGGGATTTGTCTGTTTAAGTTCTTTGAACATTCTTAACACAGTTGAAATCCTTTCGGTTTCAAAATCCAATGCGGTCTATATATTATGTATTACCTACCTTGTGTGCATTGTATTGAATTATTAACGAGGATTTTTTTTATCTCGCGTTTCATAACTATATTTTACAGTATTTGTTTTACAAATTGGCAAAACTTTTTCAAAAACTGGAATGATTGTTTTAGATTTAATTTCATTTTAATTCTTAGAAAACGTTCTTTTAATTAGAAATATGGCTGCTGCGCCAATAACAAATGATACAAGACATATTCCAATTTCCCTGTGAATAAACCATAAAAGTATTGATATTATAATATTAATATTCAAGTAATTTCTAAATCTTTTGAGATTCTATTCTTAATTGAGTAGTGTCATTTCAATGCAAACAAATATAACAAAAAATACAATAGTACAACATATTTTAAAAATGAATTATCCAATAGTGCAATATTGTTTGTAAACATCGAGCTCATCATGATTTTTAGTGCTTTTCTCTAAAGGGGGGGGGCAAAAGAAAAAGAATTTAATATGTAAAAAAGAAGCAGTGACATGAAAACACAAGGTGACAAGGCTGTACACGGAAAACAGTTTTTCATGATAAGGAGTTTTAATGACTTGTGAACTTACAATTATTTACAACATTTGTATATATGTTTATGTGGTACCCATGCACGATGCTCATTTACTATTTACTAGACGATTTGTAGTACAAAATTTTTTTCGTCGCATAAAAATATTTGCAACTATTTATAAGAAATAAAATTATTATATTATTAAAGCTTGAACGAATAGCATTAGCCAAAAATACCAAAATCATCAATGACAGCTTTATTGTTGCAAAACGTTGCAACCGGATTGCCGAAAAATAGTGTATTTGTATGGTATATCTGACGCATTAATCTAGTATTAATGTTATAAACATCCGTGTACGACAACTCCGAGTTTTTAAAAATAAAAATATACTATTTGCCAAAAAAATTAGAAGTTAACTCCTTAAATTCTTCTAGATAATGAAAATCTACTACTAAGAAAGCAAATATAGTTGGGTAATATGTATTGTATTGTAGTTGCAACGTCGATGTAGTGGACGAATTTATATTCCCTGGCTCCGCCATCAATAGAAATAAAGCGAAAACAAATATGTGTTATTTCGGACTAAATAAACAATTCAAGAAGATAGACGTCTCTCGTCGAACTAAAATAACACTGTACAACACGCTTATACATGAGTCGATACACGTCGAACGAACCGTGAGGTGTATGATCTATATCTCGACATGAACGTAGTTAAATTAAAATACAGCGATTGCGCCGGCCAGAATGGTGTTGGAAAGCGCAGACAGGTATGGCCGCTACTCCGCCTGAATGACAAAGTGAAAGAAGACACGCATCTTGTGCGACCCTTATCGACTGCATCTGAAGTCGTCACTCAAACCTCCAAATGGTAACTCCTGTGCAACGGTGCGATGTGTATTACAGCTGCCATGAAAGCAAGCACTAGTTCGGATGCGGATTTCTTGTGAACAAAATACTACGTGACCTGGTCGCCGGTTTTACAACAGTGGACGCAATCCACATCAAAGCCAAATTGTTTTTTATTTGAGGAGATTAGTACGGCAATAGAAATTACGCCAGAAAATATTATTTTTCTCTTTAATCCCGCAACCTATTCATCGCATAAAAGATCTATTCACCTATTTCACGCATAAAAGATATAATCATCCATACTGTAGAAAGATTGCAGTCCAATCTCGACGAACTATCAATGCGGCTTCAGGCCGAATAAGTCAATTGTAGACCAAATCTCCACACTTCACCAGATCCTGCAAAAGACCCATAAAAAGCAATGCTATACATACGATCTTTTCATCGACGAAGAAAGAAGCCTTCAACACGCCGATAAGAAACACATTTTTTAAAACTATGTCTAAGTAGTAGATCCTATCAAAACGTTGTAGAATGACTCTGCGGGACACTAGATCCTCATAAAAATAGGAATTGACCTCTCCAAACCAATCAACACTACAAAAAGTCTTCGACAAGCTGACAGCTTATCATGCAAATTCTACAATATACTGATGGAGAACATATTAAGAAGATTCCTAGTAAGCGTACAACAGAAGATACTGCGGCGGATGTAATCCTCGGTTCTCAAGACTTTTCAAACTATAACCTACTGCCTAAAGTCCGCTCTGAACGTTTCATTCATTTTCTACAGATGTTTTATAAAATCAAATTAAATATACAGTGTACTCTCTCTTTGCGGACACCTCTCATAAACCGACACTTTTTTCAATACCAAGCTCCGTAATACAATATTGTACGAGCCATGTGATCAAAAGCCATGGGACGGTTGGGCACAAAAGAACAAACGAATAATACACATTGGCAAACGTTTTCAATACAATTTATGAGTATTTTTAAACTACTGAGACTGAATAATATTTCGTGGTATATACATTCAAATTGATGTTACACAATCGCGTAGAAATAACTTGATGGGTAATGGGTGAAAAGAATTTCAAATGGACAATCCCTTACTGTTCGAATATGGAGATATATGTATCGATACATGCTAGCTGAATGAATGTATGCATCGAGTTGAGTTCATTTTAGACGTATTCTCAATACTATTGACTATAGTTTGGCGTGTGGTCATAATGACAAGTAATCATGCATTGTTCAATTTACCTGAGGTGTGGAACCTTTGTAGATTTGCAATCTTTTGGAGCTAGTTCGCCAATGTAATACTTCTTCATTATTTCTCTTTAAGATTGAAATAGGAAACTAATTAAAAACAAACAATAAAATATACCATGATCTTAAATACTTTGCCTCTTCCGAATGACCGACGTCAATGAAATCCTTGGTACCATCTCGACCGGCGACATCGTCTAATGTTTCCTCACCCCCAGGATGCTTAAGAAACGTTAAGAAAACAAGTAAAATTCCTATTCTTGGACTGGACTACACCACTCTGGAATACAGAATCTATGACTGCCTGAACATTGAACCTACTACATTGCAATGGTGTAATACGTGATGGATTGCGGTAGTATTACACAAAAACAGTTAGTTCTCCAATGTCCGCAAAAATCATGCGACGGAATCTAGTGATTCTGAGCTGCGGTGGTACAAGGTTCAATTAAACAATTAAAATAGCCCATAGTTCCAGAGTGGGCGAGTATGCAATTAAAGCAAAACAAACCTCACTGCGAAATTTCGTCAAATCGTAAACTTTGTTATTTATTATCACCCAAAGATCATTGGGTTTGTTGTGTTGTTTAATTGTTTCTAATGAGATTTCTGTAGCCATAATTCCTATTATTCTTAGCTGTTGTATCACGTATCACTTTATTCACAAGCAGTATTTGAGCCACAATGACACATGTTTTCTATTTTAATTTGGCAACTATGGAAAAAGTGTTGTGAAATCGAAACGTTAAATCGATATATGTCTTCCATTGAAAGGTGTTTTTCATTCTCTAATAAAATTCAAAATCTGTTTGTTCCTGAAAACTAAACTGTCAAGTACAATCATCATGGAAATAGAAGATTTATACACTTTGTATTGGACCCTAATATGTTATGCCCTAAACCCGCAGCGGGAGATACACTACACTGTAATATTGATGTTTGTATAATATTAATTAATTTCTGCGTGGAAACCGGATAACGAAAAAAAAGTAATCGATTGAATTGTAAATTAATCGATAGTTGATGGTAATGATATGACAATATATATTTTACAAATATCGAAACTTTAAATCGATATATATCTTCCATTGAAATCTTTTTTTCATTCTCTAATAAAATTCAAAATCAGTTTGTTCCTGAAAACTAAACTGTCAAGTACAATCATCATGGAAATTCAAGATTTATACAATTTGGATTGGGCCCTAATATATTATGCCCTAAACCCGCAGCGTTTGTTGTTTATTGATAAACCCGTTTGCTGGCTGGATTTCCATAGCGTGAATCAAGAAAACAGGGACAAGTACTATGAATATACACCGCATCAGTTGTGTGAACATTTTCTGACGCGCGTCTTGGTACAAATAAACTATTACGATCTGGATGAAAATGAGAAACACATGATAAAACTGTTGGAACTACATCCTAATTTTTTAAGAACTGAAATTGGCTTCACCGCTTTAGGGGAAAGGATTGACTTTAGCCAAAACGCAAATCGGCCGTTCAACGGAAGGGTTTCAAATGAACCGGAAGGATTTCTCATTAACAATTCAGATCTAAATTTCCAAATAGTAATGACGCCAAACGACGGTAAATCCCAGAGTGAACAACTTTCCAAACACCAATTATCAGAAGAAAGTGCTGCATTGCTTTCTGTATTTTTAAACTCTCACAATGATTTGGACCAAATTGAACGTCTAACAGAAGCAGAAATACAAAATCGTTTGCGCGAAGCCAAACGTATGTTCGAAAGAGGGCTTCAAATGGAAAATCTAAATATATCTATTGATGGTCTTTTGGAAAAATTAAAAAAACTGTTGAAACTAAAGCAGACTTTAACATGTCTTGTCAAAGAAAACTTCTAGAAATTTATTGTACATACATACATTTTAATGATCATTTACTTATATTGATATATTAATTTTAATAAATACACATACTGGAATGTGATGGAAATTTATTCGCTGTGGATTTATCTTTTGAATTTGTACATGCTCATTTTGTAGATTTTTGTTTACAAAGTCCAATGAAGAAAATTAATTCAGATTTATACACAAAATCAACACACTTACATAGTCTCCTTTTACCACATTGCACTTCTTCGCAGACATTCAAAATACGCATTTGTCTGATGAATAATCGTGAAGTTGTTAGCGGATATAGTTTCACGAATTTCCATATCTTAAGACGTTTGCATTAGTCTGAAAATTAGATGTTGTGTGAGAGTCCCTGGTGTAATGTTTATGTAAGTAGGCAGTCTGTTTAGTCCATCGGGTACCCGCATCCCCCGTCGTTCAACCATCTAATACCCCTTATATAACTAATAATGTTTTCAACACCTGTCTTCGAAATGTCCCCTAGTTCAGCAAAAAATCTATACCCTAGACATTTTTGTCTATGGCGTTGCAAACTTGAACAATGATATGGATGTGTTCTATTGTCTCCAATTCGTCCTCATCCTAGCACATCCTGCAGAAGTCTGGAGATCTACTGTCCCATCTGCTGGTCATAGCCCTAACTGAGCAGTGACCTGTGATGACTCCTATTGCAATTCTGAGACTTCTTCTTTCTAACCTAGGCCACTGTCGTTTCCCAATGCAAAGCTGAGCCCATTCGAGCCAGCTCATTCGCTATTTCATTCCATTCAATGTCACAGTGTCCTGACACCCAGAAAAAGCCTACGTTGTAGTCCCTTAGAAGTAGGCTTAGCTCCTGCCTACATTCGTTAACTACCCTAGACGAAACCTGATGGCTTGTTATGGCCCTCAGTGCTACCTGACTGTCAACGTAGAAAGTAATGTTGTTTCCTTTCGGTATTATGCTACCGGAAATTTCCTCCGCAGCTCGCAATACCGCTAAAATTTCAGCTTGGAGACACTACATTCCTGTTGGGTGTTATTACAGACCAATGTGTTGTAACGACTGCGCTTTCAATTTGTAACTCGCCGTTTGATGTATTTTAATTAAGCCTTGACAAAAATATATTTCTCAATTTTTTTATTTTTCAATCATATAAATTAAAAATCTGATACGACGAAATACATGCTAAATTTGTAATAGAGTAATTTAGAGTACACCTCCCCGAAGACGTAGCACCAAATGGAGTGTAGATTCTTTCTGTATATTGTAATCAGACAATGTACGACCGTCCTCCAGCTGCTTGCCCGCAAATATTAGACGTTGCTGATCTGGGGGAATACCTTCCTTGTCTTGGATCTTGGCTTTAACATTTTCAATGGTATCGGAGGGTTCCACTTCCAAAGTAATTGTCTTTCCTGTAAGGGTTTTGACGAAAATTTGCATACCACCACGGAGACGCAGGACCAAATGAAGAGTAGACTCCTTCTGAATGTTGTAATCGGATAAGGTACGACCATCTTCCAACTGTTTGCCAGCAAAGATCAAACGTTGCTGATCTGGGGGAATACCTTCCTTGTCTTGGATCTTTGCTTTTACATTCTCAATTGTGTCTGAAGGTTCCACTTCCAAAGTGATAGTCTTTCCAGTAAGGGTTTTGACGAAGATTTGCATACCACCACGGAGACGTAACACCAAATGAAGAGTAGACTCCTTCTGAATGTTATAGTCGGACAATGTGCGTCCATCTTCCAACTGTTTGCCAGCAAAGATCAAACGTTGCTGGTCTGGGGGAATACCTTCCTTGTCTTGGATCTTTGCTTTTACATTCTCAATTGTGTCTGAAGGTTCCACTTCCAAAGTGATAGTCTTTCCAGTAAGGGTTTTGACGAAGATTTGCATACCACCACGGAGACGTAACACCAAATGAAGAGTAGACTCCTTCTGAATGTTATAGTCGGACAATGTGCGTCCATCTTCCAACTGTTTGCCAGCAAAGATCAAACGTTGCTGGTCTGGGGGAATACCTTCCTTGTCTTGGATCTTTGCTTTTACATTCTCAATTGTGTCTGAAGGTTCCACTTCCAAAGTGATAGTCTTTCCAGTAAGGGTTTTGACGAAGATTTGCATACCACCACGGAGACGTAACACCAAATGAAGAGTAGACTCCTTCTGAATGTTATAGTCGGACAATGTGCGTCCATCTTCCAACTGTTTGCCAGCAAAGATCAAACGTTGCTGATCTGGAGGAATACCTTCCTTGTCTTGGATCTTGGCTTTAACATTTTCAATGGTATCAGAAGGTTCCACTTCCAAAGTAATTGTCTTTCCTGTAAGGGTTTTGACGAAGATTTGCATACCACCACGGAGACGTAGAACCAAATGAAGAGTAGACTCCTTCTGAATGTTGTAATCGGATAAGGTACGACCATCTTCCAACTGTTTGCCAGCAAAGATCAAACGTTGCTGATCTGGAGGAATACCTTCCTTGTCTTGGATCTTGGCTTTAACATTTTCAATGGTATCAGAAGGTTCCACTTCCAAAGTAATTGTCTTTCCTGTAAGGGTTTTGACGAAGATTTGCATACCACCACGGAGACGTAGAACCAAATGAAGAGTAGACTCCTTCTGAATGTTGTAATCGGATAAGGTACGACCATCTTCCAACTGTTTGCCAGCAAAGATCAAACGTTGCTGATCTGGAGGAATACCTTCCTTGTCTTGGATCTTTGCTTTTACATTCTCAATTGTGTCTGAAGGTTCCACTTCCAAAGTGATAGTCTTTCCAGTAAGGGTTTTGACGAAGATTTGCATACCACCACGGAGACGTAAGACCAAATGAAGAGTAGACTCCTTCTGAATGTTATAGTCGGACAATGTGCGTCCATCTTCCAACTGTTTGCCAGCAAAGATCAAACGTTGCTGATCTGGGGGAATACCTTCCTTGTCTTGGATCTTGGCTTTAACATTTTCAATGGTATCAGAAGGTTCCACTTCCAAAGTAATTGTCTTTCCTGTAAGGGTTTTGACGAAGATTTGCATACCACCACGGAGACGTAGAACCAAATGAAGAGTAGACTCCTTCTGAATGTTGTAATCGGATAAGGTACGACCATCTTCCAACTGTTTGCCAGCAAAGATCAAACGTTGCTGATCTGGAGGAATACCTTCCTTGTCTTGGATCTTTGCTTTTACATTCTCAATTGTGTCTGAAGGTTCCACTTCCAAAGTGATAGTCTTACCAGTAAGGGTTTTGACGAAGATTTGCATACCACCACGGAGACGTAAGACCAAATGAAGAGTAGACTCCTTCTGAATGTTATAGTCGGACAATGTGCGTCCATCTTCCAACTGTTTGCCAGCAAAGATCAAACGTTGCTGATCTGGGGGAATACCTTCCTTATCTTGGATTTTTGCTTTGACATTTTCAATTGTGTCAGAAGGCTCGACCTCTAATGTGATAGTCTTGCCAGTTAATGTTTTCACGAAGATCTGCATTTTGTTTCTGTAAATCAAAGCAAAAAATAAATAGATTTAGAAATAAATTAACTACGTTATTTTTATTAAATTGCCCTGAGTCATTGTTTTCAGTATCTTGTGAAATTCTCATTTGAAGCGTTTACCAACACTGTATATAATGCACATACATATCTATATAAGTATGAAGAACAAAGGGAGAAAATTAGACTGCAGAAATAAAACAAGGAAAGTCGGACGCCATATTGGAAACATCTTCGTATGCATGTAATTAATGATTTAATATACAAATAAAATAGAATATTTGGACTCGGCCTCAAATGGATATTTAGATATGTATTTCTACAACTCAAGTTGCCGATTATTCAATAACTTCGATTGATACTGCGCATATTTTTTTTTCTTCACAATGTTTTTTTTATTTAGACTTGTACGACGTATTTCTTAATTATATTTTTTGCTCACCTTTTTTAACTGTTTCAAATGTTATTTTGTTTTCTTTAAATTATGTCACAATATATTCCAGTCTACTATTTAACAAAAAAAAGAATTATCACTTTTTAAAATTTATACGTTTGGTTCGTTCAAAGTAGCAAGCTATCTGATAACTGAATGGCGAATGCGAGTCCGCAGTTCCTTTTATACCTTCGCTTGAAAATGGAAAAATCTCTTTGTTTGGTTGTACATAATCACTGGAAGTATATAACAGTATCTACATTGAAAATAGTGATTGCTCTCACATTGTTAAGTGTTGGTAAGTGACTTCGTTTATTTTTGATGTGGATTGCAGTGAGGTGAACTCTTGCATCAAACCATTTGAAACGGCGAATGTATAGCGGCCCGTTCACACGTACTGTTTTTTCCAATAAACCCCCGTAGACAGAACAAGCTAGGTTTGTACAAGCACCCAATTTGTTCATTATGCTCTTTGTTACAAAAAATTCTAGTTTCTTTCAACAGAAGAAACATTGTTTAATATTTTCTCATATAGATATCTTCTTTTTCTGAGTATCGGCTGAAACTCCGCCATTATTAAATCTGCCTTCAATCGTTTGCCAACACTGAAACATATGAAAAAAGAAGAGAGATGAGAGCGCACTCTCTATTGGAATGCATTTTATATTGTATATAAATATATATATGTGTATTTATGTAGCTATGTGCTAGCTATTTAGTTTATAACAAAAAGAAAATAAAAACAAACATGGTTGAATATTCTGCGTAGTTCCAGAACAAGCTGATGAACCCAATAACATATTTTCATCATATTTGTTTATAGTATAGGTACCTACATACTTAATATCTATACTATAAATATTCGTTTTATTTTGTTTTCTCAGAATTTGTTGTTTGAGTCAGTATTCCATTGGATGTAGATATATACTGTATACATACATATTTACATACAAACGTATACAAAAAAATTACCCTGCCATGACCTATTATAAGTTGAGTTTCTCTAAAATGAAATTGTGAATGCAGTATTCACAAAGAAATTCATTGCAACTTTTCAAACAAAAAAAAACCCAATGGTGGAGTCTTTAGTTTGGTATTTCAACAGTCTTTCGAATTTTCTGGCCACATTTCTCCGACGAAAGCCTCATTCTCTTCGCTTAATTTATTAATTATCTTTTCTTTCATACCTATATGTATGATTTTCCTTCCTCCTCAACCCTCGACATCACACCAGCTGAAATCGCCAGGCATTGACAGTTGGCATGTACATACATACATGTTTTGTTGCACTTTGTAGAGTGCGTATTTTGGCTACCAGGAAGTGTTCGGACATTCCCCTGACTATTTTCTATTGAAATTCCCAAAAACGAGTAGGTATCTGACACCGACCCAACTGCTATTTTAGTTTCTTCTGTTGAACTCATATTAGAAAGAATTTGGCATTGATGTGGTTGCAGCAACCAGCAAAGAACATCTTTAAACATTTATTTATTTATTTAAATTAATGCTTTATTTTGAATAATGATTTACACGTTTAGTATGTTTGGTAAATGTGCTTTTAAATTCTTTTGTAGTGATTTAAAACTTTACGTAACTACAAAATGGTGTGTATAAGGGCAAGTATACGACCGTCCATCGATTGCAAAAACTCATCTGACATGGTTAATATATTTTAATATACGGCATATAAAATATATTTCGTCTCAAATGCTCCAGAAAGCAACGAAATATATTTACTATGTCTGATGTAGGAGTTTGAAAACAGCATACATATACAAAATACGTTTAAAGTCAGCCTAAAAATCATATGATCAGATGTGGCGTATGGTCGGTTATACGTATCATATAATGGTCTAGCCTTATTTTAGTGATCAATATTACAAACAGTTAACATATACTTAATACCATGCAACAATATAAAGCTAATAAGTATTTTTCATGTAGTACTGATTATAGTTGATCAATCGAATGAATTCTCCAATCTCTGCCTGATATCCGTGTCGCACAATTTTATTGCCCAAATAAATTGTGTACTTGATGAATTTATCGAATTCCAATTCATCGTTGATTAACTTTTCATAACGAGAATGCGTGAAATGTTCTTCACTTGGCTTCAACTTGAATTCTCGAGATTTTAAATTGCTGAAAAAGAAAAAGTTAGTAAAACATACAATAACTTATAATGTACATGGGTATTGGCATTTCCGTTTCGGATCGTAAGTATCAAGTGAAACAATATGATTCAGAAACACTGGTTGGTTACACCCCTTCTTATACAGGGTTCTCCAACAAGAGGTGTTATTTTGAATCACCCGGTATTTCGGTAGCTGTCACCCTTGAAGCTTTCATTCTTTGACATTTGACAAGTAGAATCTACGCCACAACTAAACAAAGCATTAGCATTATTAAAATTTACTACAAAAACGGTGAAAATCCTGCAGTCACAGTTCGCAAAACTTAAAAGTTTCCGGACCATGTTATCTCTCGAAGAGGTGATCACAATAGGCCACCGAGATCTTGTGATTTAACACACAACGGCATACCTTCCTCTTTATTATGTTATAAACATCCGAGCATTTATCTCAAAAAATGCTGTTTTTCTTTGATTACCAAAATAACACCTCTTGTTGGAGAACCCTGTATATGCTATATTAAGAATGGATCTGAGCAGTTATTCTTATATTCTCTTATATGTACTTACTTGTAGAATCTTATCGATATTTTAAAAACGTTATCTATGGTGTTATAAAACTCAGCACTTCTCTTATTTAGCATGCACAGGAACAATATACGTTTTATGTAAGTAGCATGCTTTCTATATATATCTTCGATTGTTTTTGCTGCCACCAGTTCATCTTTAAACGTCTTCCACGATGCCTGTAAAGCATTTGCCGTAATATGATTTTGTAAGGCATGTACAAAATGATAGAATTTGTGGCGTATTAGTTGCACATGTCTATATTGTGGTGATTTCAGTATTGCCTTGCCATGTTGAGTCACACTTTCCTTTAGTATTTGGTAGGCTTTTTCCAAAATCCAGCTTATACGCCGTACGCGTACGAGATATTTGAAAATATTGGCGTATTGATCTAAAGTCTCCGGGTTTAATATGAGGTTCAAAGGCCAGTTTACGCGATAGCATAGACTGAGGTTGTTTAGAACATCGGGTGAACTGAGTTCGAACTTCTCTGGTACATCATTGACAATGAATGAGAGATTTTCAGCATTTTTGTCTTTGCCTATCAATTATAAATCTGTAATCAATAGTTCGATCGACTTAGTAATTTGTGTTACATTACCTGTTATACTTGACCCCAGTGCTGTGTCCAAAATTGAATGCAGTATTTGATAATTTAACAATTTTTCGGGTTTAGCACCGTTCTCCAATTTGCCAATAATTCCATCACATATTATTAAGCCAAATTCGCCGTCCATCATAAAGAAATAATTTCGTAAACTGCGAAAATTATCTATAACTTTTAAGTCATGCAAAAACATGCGCATAACCTCATTATTTATTAATTCTAGGTGAGTACTCATTGGGATTATAACAGATTTTTGAAGAAATTCTGTTAAAAACTCTGTTTGGGGGGAATATTTATGTAATTTCGGCGAGGTCTTAGTGGGACTATTTAGGCGAATGTAAGGGCTGGAAGTATTACTTTTAAAATTCGATGCAATCAGTTCACGACAACGTTTATAGGAATTACTGTAATCTGGTTGTGGACAAGCTTCTTCTGGTTGAACGGAGTCGTTACTGATGGGTGCTCCCGTGGTTGCATCTTGTTGATATTTAAAACATTTATCGTCATTAGGAAAAGAAAAACCTTGTTTCGCCATAATACCGGCTGTATTTAAAGCGCATTCGGGAGTTGCTTCCAAAAAGGTAGCAGCTGTATTTACAGTCAATACTCCAGGAATGTCATTGTTCAACAAAACATTCAGTTTTAAATTAGGTCTATCAAGATTTTCTTTTAAGTCCATGATCGTTTGAGCATCTTTAGAAACGTTTCCATTATTTTTATCGGCCTGCGATTCACTTAGGGTTTCGGTTAAAGGTATATCATCGGAAGCAGTTGACATTGGTGTCACGGGTGTTTCGACCGTATTGTTCGTACTGTATATATTACTTTTGAGTTCATTTTTTCCGGTAATTATATTATATTCACTTTCGAGCACTTTTTTGCGATTCCTAGCAAGATCACTATCCAATTGAAGATATAGGTTTGATCTCGCGGTCATTGGATCTTTGTTATACTCAGTGAAAAAATCTTTTTGCATCATACGTCGACGATTACGTTGTAATTCAGTTAATTCATTTTCTGGCAATGTATTTAAATTTACATCTGACATTGATTTGGTGTATATACTTTGATTACGAAACCCGAATTCCTTATTTAATACTTTTAGTTTATTTTGTTGGGCTTCGGTCAATCCCCCTGCTAAAAGAAAAATAAGAAATCATGCCAATTTCTAAAAATTGAAGAGAGCGAGAAATTACACTAACCATTAATTTCCTGTGCATTTGTGTTACCCGTAATATCTGGGTCGAGTGGTTCAGAATGAGTTGCAGAATTTTTAATATCAACTTCCAAGGTGTTTATACAATGGTACAGGTTAGAGCCTGACATAGCTTTCTGACGATTTTGTTGCAAACTGTTACCAACTTGTGATGGGAATGTGTTAGAATTGATCATGTCTGAAACACTACGTCTTATAAAACTATTCAGCAAATTAACACTTTCTTCTTTAAAAGGAGTATCTTCATTTGATTCTTCTTGTTTTAATAGAGTGTCATTTTCCGTGCAGATGTCATACCCAATCGCATTGACTTCCTTTTCATTTTCAGGAAACTTATCAATAAAATCATCTGAAATACATTCTTCATATTCTGAGGCTTGTTCGTCATCATCTCCAAAGCACGATTCGAAATCTGTACCGGCGGTGCTCGCAGGAGTTCGAAGTGTAGGTTGTAATGTAGATGATGGCGGTATTACTAAAGATAACTTATTTCGGTGATCTGACTGTTTCTCTTTGAGGTTTGCTGTTTCTTTTTCCTTAATCATATCGCTTAACTCTTGATAGTATTCTATACGTTTCTTAAGATTTATATTGTCTTTTATCATACGCTGTTCTTCGAGTTTCTCAGCTTCTCGCAAATACTTTAATTCCATTTCTACACTCGCTTTCCGCTCATTGATCTTACGCTGCTTGGCATCTTGCAATTGTGCAGATAATTCTTCTAGGCGTTTTTTCTTTTTTTCGGCAGCTATGAGCGCCAACTCATTCTGTTCACCTGTCCAACGCTCCAGATTGGCCTGGGATCTCTCAACCATACGCTTGAAAAATTGACGTTTCTCTAGTGTTCTGGTTTCAAATACCTCGCGTATTGTTATCGGTTTATCACACACTTTTTGTGCATTCTCGAAATATGTGGCGCAAGATAACTCAAGTTTTTCGATTTCTTCAACAGAAAGGCATACAGATATCGACGGGTACTCCAAACTAAATAGTGGATGCTATGAAATCAGTGACCATTTAACACAAATAAATATGCGGATTTAAATAATAAGTAATTACATTTGGGTTATAGGCCTTCAGTAGCATTGTATATTTTCCACATTGCAGTATTTGATCTTCGAAATTTTGAAAGAAACCTGGTACCGATTCCTTGCGTACAAAATATCCTTTATCGTAGAAATATTTGGTATATTCTCGATAGTGGTCTACAAAACCGACAAAAAGTTCATTACTAGGATCATCCAATAAACCATAATATATCCATTTCTGTAAATGTCTGCAAACATAGAATAACAACAAGAGATAATATGTATTGTATAGATAATATAGTGGTATTATACTAAAAATACCTACTTAAAGTAAACATGGCAACATCTCCTTAAAATAAATACCAATACTGTAATGAAATTCTGATCGGTTAACCGCATGATTTCCCTATACAAATAGCCCAGGAATTGAGAGCCCATTGGAGGCTTAACGCTGACATCAACTGCAAAAGAAAAAACGATCAACTTATTACTACTAAAGTCACCAATATCAAATAACTGTTTGTGGCACATGTTGAACAATGATGTTGAACAACGAGTGAATTATGTTTGTTAGTCCTAACTGGATATTTACCATTGGGATGGATAGCTAGTGTATAGGAGAGACTTTTTATTTGCTTCATCAACTTTTTGGTGCGCTTGTAGAACCCCAATAAATGTTCATCCCTTTTAGCGAAAACATATTGACGAAATGTTAATAGGTATTCATCGACGGCGCTACATAAAGCCTGAAATGCAATCATACGTGTATACTACATGTGCTGTAAATATTGTAATGACTCAGCTTTACTTTGAACATAAATCCCTCAAACATTAGTTTATAGTCTCTTTTCATAATCATGGTCTGCATGCGTTTATAACAAGTGCCACATTCAAGAAAATCGTTGACTAAATATTTTATAGTTGACGGCAACACACCTTCTATGGTAATGCTGGGTACCATGGAGAACACTAAGAATTCGTCATGCTGAAATGTATCCGACTGTATTCCAACTGAAATTAATCACTAAATTATTTACTTTGTGGGTCTTATAATTACGAAAGTACCTGTCAACGATTTTAAATCTTTAATGAAGTCTTCTTCCTTTAAGATTTTCGCTTCGAATCCACAATTATTTTCCTGATTTATATAACTCTGTAACAGCAATGAAACACTAGCGGCATCTCCAGCAAACGGCATCGAACATGATATTCCAAAACAAGACAAGCCTTCCCAATTCCAGGAGAATATTTTATTTGTATGAGTAGGAGCCAGTTCATCGTTCTTGCATGTGGCCACGGAGTGTTTGCTGCGATTTGTAACTATTTTGAAAGCTTTTGTCGGATGTTTAGAAGATTCCGGAAACAGTCGCAGTGAATTACTATTTATACGCAGTGATGCTCCCAGGAAGCGTTTGGTCATTCCAGTAAACGTACAATCACTATCATTCTGCAAACGTGTATGAGTAAATCTATTGTCTATTGCTTCGAGTTGGTCCTTTTCACCTTCGAATAAAAATCTGGGTAAATATGGATTGTCCATGGACATTAATTCGTGTATGCCTTTAAAAAATTTCGGCCCAGGGTTCATTATGCTGTAATCATTAAAAATTGGATAGTGTGGATTGTTTTTGTAGTCAGCATGTATAGTGAATGGCCCTGGCACCAGCAACTCCGGAGGGCACATAATAGGCTAGAAAGTAAATATTATAAAATAATTTTTTCGTAATTTTTAAAATATGTTCTAATCTAAAAAGGTGTTGTATGACGTTATAAGTAGGTGAAATCGATCACTCACATTATGATATTGACACTTTTGAAGAAGACATATCTGATTTGTTGGTGCGAAGTTTTTGTTATGGGTGACTTTTATAACTGCGTCTGTGATCTTCCTCCTTCTAGTAGTGTTAGACAATTCTCCAGGAGACTAAACTATTGGATTAGGCAATCATTTTTTACTACACATTTCTGTCCCGGAAATTATTATTATCGTCTGTGATGTTTGCGACTATCACACAACAAAACAAGCCGTACAACAAACGGGATCCTACTTTAACAAGGTGGAAAACATCACAATGGCTTAAAATGTATGGTAATTCTCTACTTTTATGCCATGGTAACGAAATTACAAAAGGATTTAAGATAAAAGCAGGACTGTGGTGACCACCTAAGCGATTCATGCCTATATTGTCATTTCAAAGGTGAAGTTTTTCTATTTCATGTATGCCATATGTAGAAAATTCACAACTTACCACTTCATATTCTTCATGCACATTTCCTTGCAGAGCCAATAACAACTGAAGAATTCCTTTGCCAGCACCTTCGCTAAAATATGACGACTCATTCTTAATAGCCTCCAACTCCTTCTCAAAATCGGGATTCGATACTTCAGGATTAATGCGAGAATTAAGTTTAGCAGCAAAAATCTGTATGTCCAGCGCTCTTTGTGGCTCAAAATCTTCGTTTTCCTGAAGTTCATTTACATTGTGTGGCCTTGGAGACTTTTTCAGCAAAATTTGATAGGACAAAAACTTCAGTTTCCGGGCAGCTGCTTCTTTCTGTGATTGGTCCAGTACATCATGTTGTTGCAATATACTCAAACACAATTTGTTTATAAGATACAACACACTGTCCTTATTCAATTCTATGTCGTCGTGCATTTTTAAAATCGAAATCAGCAAAACTAGTTTGAAATAATTATGATGATCAGCTACCCGCCTCCTTTTGTTTGTCTAGTTTATAAGATATTGTAATTATTGATAAGATGACACCAGACAATTTTATATTACAAAGAGCATCAGATTAGTTTCGGAAATGGATGTAACCGTTCCATAGAAAATGGATGGAACCATTCCATAGAAAATGGTTTCAGAAAGCCAGAATAGTGGCCAGTCTTAGTAACACAACACTTGGTCCTCAGAACATAGGTGGGATGTTATTTGGCAAATTCCTATCCAATTTCTTTGGCTTTTGTAACCGCATACGTATACGGAAGTGAGGGGCCCCGCTTCATAATGACTATTTGGTCCCTGAGCGGCCCTGCAAAATCCATACTTTTCCTTGCATATTTGGAATGCTGGAGCAAATTTCTTTCATTTACTGCCCACCCTTGTATTTTCCCACACTCACTCACTCGCAATGTATTTTATTTTGGTGTACTTTTTTCGGTTCAACAGTTTCTGGCATCATACCTTGCCTCTTCCAGTGCAGGACGATGGTATGGCTTTTTCCTTCTTTCTTTTTTGCAACACTAGAAATTACTCTGAAACAGAGAACCGAGTCGAGGCAATTTGGTCGGCGGCGGCCGGTTGGCTGAGCAAATTATGAAAGTGGCAACACTGAAGCGGAATAAAAATTGTTTTCCGGTACAAGAAAAGAGAATACGATAGGGAATCAAAACATACCGGTCAAAATACGAATAGGTTCAAAAGTACCAGTAATTTTTGTGTATTGAGTCATTTACACCGGAGACTAAATATGATTCCTATTTGCCTCACTCAACGTTGAGATGATTGTTCTCGCAAATCGATGCTACTTTGAGCACAGCAAACATCTAAAGAACAAGGACCCCTCTCGAAGAACAAAATTCCACATCTATGATAAGTTGGTTCCTCTTGACATACTTTTTTTTATATTTAATAATGTATAGAAAGAAATTACATATATTTTAGTACAAAATTACATTTCGTAATAAGATTGATGTTTGTTTTTTATAACCCAAAACGAATCCACAATATCACCATTTTTGTCGTCAGACACTTGTTCGAAATAGAGATGTGTTGCATTATAAGCTTTCAATCGAGTATATCCATAATCCTAGATCGAAAAATTAAAAATGATTGTTGCCAAAGTATTTAAGTTGAAACAATTTTAACTTACATTACTATGAAAAGCATTCCATGCAGGTAAAACTTTTGAAAAGGGTTCCCGGTTTTCATTACAACCAGCAGAACCAGTTATAATCTGTATAGGAGCCTTCGCATTGGTGTAAGGATAACGTGTTGACCCATTATAAACCTTAAAATCGTAAATTGGCCATAACCTAGTATAGAAATGTTCATGTGCAAAAAATTCAATATCAACGCCATATTTGTAAAAGAGATCTTCTAAGCCAAACATTTTTACAATCGGCAAACCTTGGCGTATGTATGTTTCCAATTTGTCGTTGCAATCATATTCTTTATCATCGCTGCAATACATGGGTCGGTGCCCATAAGTAATAATCCAGGGCCGCACAGCTCTATTTTCGGCTTTGTTGGCTTCTCTCAAATCATTTTCTAACCATTCGAATTGTTTGGTTAACAATTTGTAACCGTAGTTGAGGAAGTAATAAACTTCAGTGGAGAACGAGATGAAATGAACAGGACCTAAGTTGAAGCTGTACCATAAACTGTCATGGTCACCTGGCATACTGAAGCGTGTTTTATAGTTGCTAAAATTGCTGTACGAATTGCACATGAAGTTTAAAATATAGTATTTAATATGGAGAGTAGCTTTTCGAACCTAATGTACTTACTATTTTTCCTCATGATTGCCAGGACAAACCATGTAGGGCACATAGGCAGCCACACTCTCAATTTGACGCATAAATTCATCTCCAACTTCAGCATTATCAGTATCCATATCATACGCAAAATCTCCAACATGTATGATAGCGTCATACATGCCTTCTTGAGTATCACGTTGTAAACGTGCCAGGGATTGTGCATTTTCATTACCCAAATCACCGAATATGGCTAGAGAAGGCGACCAATTATTTCCCTCGGGTGGGGTCATAAATGCAAATTTAGCTGACCAACCATAATCACTGCCACAATTATATTCATAACGTGTTTGGGGTTTTAGATTTCTCAAAATTACTGTATGTATGTATTGGGTGGATCGTCTTGGTCCACCGTCCTCAAAACGCCGCGATGAACCAGAAGTTTTCATTAGAGTTTGGGGATTACTGAAGTTATTGCCATACACTACTATCGATTGATTCGTGACATCGCGTGTGGACCATGTTACGACAATATCTTTCAAGTTCTCTGAAATGTGCAAATACAGCATGAGTCATAGATAAATCATAGAAATATTTAAAAATATATTTCGATAAAAATAAATTTAATTATTTTTATGTATCGCTTTATTTACAAATGTAGCACTAAAAATATGTACATATTTATGGGAATATACTTTATATATTTAATAATATTGGCCGTGGTGGTCTTTAATAATCCAAAATTTGTCAATGACTTTGCCATTTTTATCGTCGGAAACTTGTTCGAAATACAAGTGCGTTCTATTGAATGCCTTAAAACGCGTGTAACCGAAATCCTAAAAAAAAAATAATAATAAAGACTTATTGACCGTTTATTTAAAGTACTCACCTGACTATGAAAGGCGCTGGAGGTATGTCCTTGAAGAATGGTTCACGACCCTCTTTATTGCCTGCAGCTCCAGTTATCACGTGGACTGGTGCTCGAGGATTACGGTATGGTTCTGCTAAGGAACCGTTATAAACAGTATAATTATATATGGGCCACAGGCGTTCATAACAATGTTCATGTGCCCATATTTCAACATCGACAGCATATTTATAAAAAAGATCCTCAAGACCAAAGATGCCCAAAACGGGCAAACCTTGCCGCACAACGGTATTATGATGAGAACAATCGTCGCCGTTGTCATTACTGCAATACATTGGACGATGACCGTAGACAATTATCCAAGGTCGTTTTGCGCGATTTTCAGGTGTGTTCGCCCTTTTTAAATCTTCCTCCAACCAATTATATTGAAATACCAACGGTTTTAATCCTAGCTGTAGAAAATAATAAACTTCTGTGGAAAAACCGATAAAATGTACAGGACCCATATCAAAACTGTAAAATAGATTCTCCTGGCCACCGGGCATACTAAAACGAGATCTGTAGTTTGAAAAATTACTACGGAGGTTGAAAACGATGTTAGGGAACATCACTACAAGATATGCACATAAACATACTAGGCTTCTTCGTGGTTTCCGGGTACCACCATATAAGGCAAGTATGCAGCTATTGCTTCGACTTGACGCAAAAATTCATCGCCCACTGTACCGTCAGCTGAATTCATATCGTAGGCAAAATCGCCAACATGTAAGACTGCATCATACATCCCCATTTGTGTTTCCTCTTGTAATCGTGGTAAAGACTGAGCATTTTCATTTCCCAAATCACCGTATATTGCGAGACTAGGAGACCAATTTTCGTTTGCTGGTGGCGTACGGAACCAATATAATGCAGACCAGCCTAAAGGACTACCACAATGGTATTCGTAACGAGTATTTTCTTTAAGATGCGCCAATGTTACCTATGTCAGGTGTTAAAGAATACAAGAGTTCATTTGTTTTTAGATTCATGCGACAATATCGATTGTATGTACTCACCCTGTGGATATATTGGGCCCGTTTGGCTTTACCCCCGTCGACAAACTTGGATGGACCCTTTTTGTTTTCTTGTACGTTGATCAAGTTATTTTTTGTGCCATACTTACAAATGGAGGCTTCAGTGTTATCCCGGGTGGACCAAGTAACGACAATGTCATGTGTAGATTCTTTAATAAAATGTCAGATTTTATAAATGTATTACCGACAAAATTACATTACATAATACATAAGCAAACGACAACTGTTTCTTAAACGTAAAAAGTTTTACTGCATAGAAGAGCTGTTAACGAATTATTTTTTTTGAATTAATTTGAGAATCATTCATGCAAAGAAATTAAATGCCTGTTTCCATAAAATGAATTTGTTCGTTCGTTACAAATCGTCAATATTGCAAGCGTTATAAAATGGGTTTCAGACATTATTCAATTATGTTTTTCAGATATATGTTAGATGTCGACATATGGAACACAATCCCAAAAGAATAAGCACTTAGTAGTGATAAAAATCCATTTTATTGCGCCTTGAATTTTCACAATTTCTAACGAACGAACAAATTTGTTTTATGGAAACAGGCTGTAAGTCTTTTCACAAAAAAACCCGAATTAAATGAAATGAATTAGAAAAATAAATTTGAAAATTTCTTATGGACACATCAACTAACTTCGCTATTGTTTTAATTACAAAAAACAACTTTTCAAAATTATCATCAATTTAAATTAATGAGAATTACTTCTTCTAATTCATTTGAATTAATTCCAAATAAATTGGAAATAAATTGCAATTCTTTTTGCCAAATCATTTGAACTGAAAATGAAATGCAATTTATTTTTCCCATTTTCATTCGAATCGATTCAAATTTAACTCAATTTTTATATGTGCAATGTATAGTATTGAGTTCGAAACCGGGTACGACCATTAAACATTTTTCGGCGGCTGCTACCACCTCGTAAATGTTGGCGACTTTTCGAGTAATCTCTAAGCCATGTAAAACTTATCTAGAAAAGCATTAGCCGTTCGGAGCCGTCTTTAAACAGTAGGTCCCGGTCCGTGCGTATACGAATTATATCGTACGCAGCTCACTGATTCGAGAGAAGTTCCCCATCTGTTCCTTAATGGAATATTAAGGGAAATGAATGTTCTAATGTCAGGGACCAAACGACGGATATCTTGTAAACAGATACCATTAAAATATCTAGAGAATAGCGATGCAGAAACCACATTTCGCCGATGCTGTAGGGAGACAATAGAGTTAGAAACCCTACCATCCCCTATCATAACCACCGCTCTTCTCTGTACACGGTCCAGAAGCAATAAATGTCTTTGGATCTACTGCCCATATAAGGGAGTTATATTCCATTAAAGGCCAGATGTACGTGGTGTAAATATTAACGATATAAGATGGGGTGAAGTATTTATTTTAATGTTTCATTTCATTTAATAAAGCATTTTCGAACTTCTGTATGGTCTTGAAGTTTTTTCTGGTGCAAACGTAAGTTATGTACAAACTTGCTTTCACAAAATATGATTCGTACGTTGTTCTAATTCTGGGATTTAATGCCCAACTATTTTCGATGAAACTGTACATTTTCTAAAGAACTTTGTTCAACTATTTTGTAGTCAGAACGTAATTAATATCAAGCGATCCGGTTTAAACATTTTATATACATACTACTAAAAATATTGTGCTTATACATTTCAGTACATTTTATATTTGATAAGATCCAGGCGGTTAAAATGAAAAAAATAAGCTCATCTGCTGTCGTAGATGTCAAATATTATTAATATTTTGTGGAAAGGATTTGTGCTAATATTAATACGTAAGGAAATGTTTTAATGCCTATACTTTGTCATATAGGCCGTGACTATCTTTAATGATCCAAAATGAATCAATGATTTCGCCGTTTTTATCGTCGGAAACTTGTTCGAAGTATATATGCGTGTGATTGTAAGCCTTTAGACGTGTATATCCGTAATCCTAGAAAACACCAAGCAAAATAAATTGTTTTTGTTTACTATAATCAATATTTTGGTATTACTAACTTGACTATGAAATGCACTCCATTCTGGTATATTGACAAGGAATGGTTCCCGACCCTCTTTACAACCAGCAGAACCAGTTACTAAATGCACAGGTGCTTTGGGATTACGATAAGGGTCTCCATATGAACCATTTAGTACTTTATAGTCATATATGGGCCACAAACGTTCATAGGAATGCTCGTGGGCCCATATTTCCACATCAACGCCGAATCTATAAAATAGTTCCTCCAAACCGAACATATGTACAAATGGCCAGCCAACCCTTGTTAATGTCTGTGAATGCGTACAATCGTTATCGTTCTCATTGCTACAATACATTGGACGATGGCCGTAGACTATTATCCACGGACGTTTTGCACGATTTTGAGGCTTTGTGGCTTCCTCTAAATCTTTTTCCAGCCATGAATACTGAAAAACCAATGTTTTGAGACCGTAATTTAAAAAGTAATACATTTCAGTGGAAATGGCTATAAAATGGACTGGACCCAAGTCATAGCTATAGAATAAGTTCTCTGTGCCACCAGGCATGCTAAATCGAGCTCTATAATTAGAGAAATTACTGAAATGCAGCGTATTGTAAAAGGAATTCGAAACATTCTGGAAGATAATCTACTTACTATTTTTCTTCATGATTTCCTGGTACAACCATATATGGCAAATATGCAGCCACACTCTCAATTTGTCGCATAAACGCATCACCCACCCGAGCATTGTCCGTATTCATGTCATAGGCGAAATCACCAACATGTATGATAGCGTCATACATGCCTTCTTGAGTATCTCGTTGTAAACGCGCCAAGGATTGTGCATTTTCATTGCCCATATCACCGAATATGGCCAGAGACGGTGACCAGTCAACACCTTCCGGTACCGTACGAAATTCAAATTTTGCTGACCATCCCAAACCACTACCGCAGTGGTAGATATATTTTGTAAACGGCTTAAGGTTTGTTAGTTTAGTCTAATGTATGATAGCAATAAAAAACCAAAATAAACGTACACACATACATATTTAGTTAATAAATTAATATTTATAAATTTCCCAAAAATTTACCCTATGTATATATTGGGTTTTGTGTTTATTCCCACCGTCTACAAAGTATTCTCTGGTGCCAAGGGTTCTATACCGGAATTGACCCTTATCGCCCCACTCTACAACGGATTCACCAGAATCATTACGTGTGGACCAGGTAACCACAATATCACTCGTTTGATCTGGAAATCAAAATCATTTATTTATATCAACTTTGATTATTTTTCTTTAGAATAGAATTGTATATGACCATATAGTCAGATGATTTTTATAGGTACGATAGGAATTTATCTGTCAACAACTTTCTTACGTCGACATATGCGGGTCTCATTTGTATACCTTGCTTGGAACAACGTACGACCTTTTTATATATTAGGACATACATAAAACTACTTACTTATAACTATTCACCCACTTCGTCATGTCTTTCAAAACTTATTTCAAAATACCCTTCGTGTAGGGTGGCGGACATTCTCCAAATTAATGATATGGGACAATCCACTCTTTATTTTAAAATTTGCAAGTTAATTTAATTTGTGAATGACCCATATGCATGAATGTATTTATTGATTCTCATTAGAACAAGAATGCTTATCAGTCCATAACAAAAATTATTGTTTCAAATTGATAACAAATATGGAACGCACTTGAATTCATCTTACTTCAGCATGAAACAAAAGAACTCGTTGGATTGCCAACTAACTGAACAAATGAAACGGATATGTACTTTTAATTATAATTTGAGTATTCATTGAATATGTCAACATTTGCCCATTTACGAGGTGGAAGCAACCATTGCAAAATGTTTGATGGTCTTTCCAGGATTTGAATCTGGGTTTACACTGACTATCCCTGTTGTTCATTCATGAAAAATTAATGGAAATACGCATATAAACAAATATATAGTACTGACTATTGTATACATAGGATGTTATCAAATACGCCGCATAGGAAAGCTTACATTCTGCTTGAAATCGTATGATATGCTGCCACCCGTCCTCACAGTATGCTTCGTTCCTTGTATTGATCAATGGTGACCCTTTTTAATATAGTCAAAATTTACACGATGACTTCTTCCCCAGGGGTTTTCTTGACATTTTCTTTTGAAACCTTTTCGTAAATTCAAAAGCATTTACACGATGACTGTTTAAAAACAAACATAGGTGCCTGTTTCTGAAGTGTATTCTTCTTTTGTATAAACCTGGGTGGAAAGTGTTCGTGTAAATCGGGTCATAGTTAGCATGTAGTTGATATACAGTAAAAGCTCTCTTAAGCGGACACTGACGGTCGCAGCGATTTTGTCCGCCCAGTGGAGATTAATTTGCTCCAAAAATACAGCATGGGACCAAGAAATGTATCCGCTTAAGAGAGCTGTCCGCAAGGAGAGCTTTCACTGTATATGATTTGGCTCGGCACAATTCAACGAATTTAGAAAATAGTGAAAACTGTAGATTTAGATGTTTTGGCCAATGTGACCACCTGATCTAGTACACTGCTTCTAAGGCTGAAGATTGTATTTCGCAAACTTCACGCCACAATCGATATTTTGTTCGGTAATTGTGCTATCAGCCGTTTGGTCAAAGATATTTGGACACCTCGTCGCAAATTTGATTTTTATTTTACAAAAAAGCTTGTGTTTGGACCACTTCATCAATATTTCAATGTTTTATATATTATTATAATTTATATATGAGGAAATTATTATATATATTTTCGTAGCATTTTGAAGTTTATTTTCATTGTAATTGAGAGCTTACCTCCAAATGACAAATGAACTTGTTCAGGCTGGTAATGGACAATATTTAAACTATTGTTCCTCGAATGTACTTCCGAAGTAGCAACGCGATTCAAAAAGTAAAATAAAGCAAACACTAATAACAACAGACGCATTTTTAACAATAACAATAGTTTGCCAGTCAATTTATAATAAACCAAGACCTCAGCAACAGTGTTGGTATTTTGTCACCAGATAACCGAGCCGAAGCAATGTCGACGGCTGCGGGGTGGCTGAGCCGACCAAATTTTAGCTAAAAGAGTGGTTAATCGGAAAAATTATTTAAGTGGCAACACTGGAGTGGAGTAAAGTTATCAAGTATTCTTACAGTGGCAACCCCACACGGTAGCGAAGGAGGGATCGAAGAGAATAAGAATAACAGTTGTTACTATTACGAAAGAGAATTAAAAGTGGCTGGCAAGGAGTCTTTTCGGAACGGTAAAAGCTGTTGGGTGAAGACCTCAGCAACAGTGTTGGTATTTTCGAAACTTTAATTTGTGCCGCAATACAAATTTAATAGTGCCGAAATAGGGGCAATATTGCCCCTATTGACGATGGAACACATGACTAGGAAGAGAAGGTTGTAGATTACTTTATAGATTTTAATTAATATCACTATTCACTGCACACTGAACACTGCTCTGCGTCTCGTCATGTAGTTTAGTTCCGCCTGCGGAATGGAACTGATGGAATGAAACGGTTATTTTTGAGACTTCCATAACATGGTTCGCTAATCGGCGAATGAGGTAAAGGCAATGATGTCAACTATTTTAAATTTTTAAAAACCGGTTAAAAAAATTAATGTTGAATTATGTTGTTAAATCAGCCTATATAATAAATGTTACTTAATTTGTGAGAATTGTAAAAAAGTGCCAAAATAGATTTGATTGTGCCACGAGTGTGCACTGCTCAGCAACATACTATTTTTAACTGGGCAATTTATAATTTTTTATTAGATAAAAACTAGCGATTGTACTGGATTTCACAAACAACATCGATTCCCATATAAGATATAGAATGTTTTGAAAATAGTGCATGTTTGTTGTACGATTTTTATTTTGGTAATACATTAGTATTTTTTCAATTTCGTAACTTACGTTACATTATTTACTAACTTCTTATGAATCCGTCGATTCCATCAGTTTTTTGCGGCGTCGATAGTGACTTTTGTTTGGCTCTACTTTCTACGTCAGGCAGGCACGTGTATTATCAAACAAAAAGTTGTAATGGGCGGTAAGGGCAAAATTATAAATAAAAAACGCAAATTCCAGGGAAACAAGGAAGATGACCCGGAATTCGATTTGGCCAAAAAACACCTACAGACTTCACATGTTCGATCTATGGAGAGGAGGTTGATTATTATTCTTGAAGGAGCACAACTTGAAACGGTTAAGGTATGTTGTGGCTCAAAGATCTGTGTGTGTGGGCAAGACGACCGAAGATCTCAGAAGCATTTGTTCGCCTGGACGTCTGCCCTCTTCGATTTTACCTTATAAATCTTTAATACTCATATGTGTTTACATTTAGATGGGCAGTGCGTTTGAATTGCTGAACTGCGATGACCATTCCAATATAATGCGTAAAAACAACCGTGATCCAGGGTCTTGTAGGCCTGACATAACACATCAATGTTTGTTGATGCTCTTCGATTCGCCTTTAAATCGTGCCGGTTTACTTCAGGTATACATACGTACGGAAAGAAATGTTCTTATCGAAATTAATCCTCAAACCCGGATACCACGGACATTCAAACGATTTGCGGGTCTTATGGTTCAGTTACTGCACAAATTCTCCATTAGAGCCAACGACACATCTACGAAATTAATGAAAGTAATTAAAAATCCCATTACCGACCATTTGCCAGTCGGTTGCAAAAAGTACGCCATGTCATTTTCCGGCAAGCTAGTGACAAATATACGGGATTTGGTGCCGAAGAAAATCGATGGTGAAGAGGAGGAGCCTATAGTTCTTGTAATTGGAGCGTTTGCCCATGGCGTATTGAAGAGCGACTATACTGAGGATTTGTTCTCTATTAGCAATTATCCACTTTCGGGAGCAATAGCTTGCTCAAAAGTGTGCACTGCTTTCGAAGAAGTTTGGGGCATAGTTTAGTGTAGTAGAGCAATGTGTATTTTAAGTATAGAATTAGGTATAATAGTTGAAGATTATACAGAATTTTAAGAATCGTTATGAATACATACTCGCCCCGAAGGTTACCGACTCTATATTGGTGAACAACCTTGTTCCCTACTTTCTATTTGACTGATCGGGAGAATATGTGATATTATGTGTAAAATATATTTGTAATATTTTAAGATACATACATATATAAAAAAAACATTGCAATTGTTTAGTATTTTATTTTTTTTAGTTGTAGAAACAAAAAGGTTTGCTAAGTAACTGCTCATGTCGAAAGTGATCTCGGGAGCCAATTTGAAAAACACAAAATTATGCCTTGGTTGTATTCTTCTTTTCATCGGCAGCCTTCTTTTCAGCATCACGTTTGGCAGCGGCATCGGCTCGTTGTTGTCGAATTAGAGCTAGGCGCGCCAGGTCTGCCTTTGCTTGGCTGGTTTTGCCCTCAGCATGTAACTTTTCATAACGTATCCGTGCTTTCTGTTTTTCTATTTGCTCTCGCTCGCGTCTTGATAACTCAGGTTTAGCTGGCTCCTCATTTCCTATATTGAGCTTCGCGACTTTCTGTGTCGCCTTCTTTACTGCTCGGTTGGGGTTTTCGATTTCAATTAAACTAGCAACACCTTTTTTGGCATCGCGATCGTCTTCCGAATCCTCAGATTCTGATTCTTCGCTGCTTGTTGGCATTTTGCCCGCGGGTGCTTTGCCTGTAGCGCCGCGTGCTTTGCTACCAGATGGCTGATCTTCGTCTCCCGACAATTCTCCACTGCTTCCTTCATCACTTTCACTACTTTCTTGTTGCAATTCTTCTGGTGAAGTAAAGTGGCGACTACGACCCTTATGATTTACATACTTTCCACGTGGCATTTTCAACAATAGTTTATAAATATATTATATGTTTTAAAAGTTATGCTGTATATGTATATATATTGTTTTTATACAATTATAACTATGCGAAAATTGGCGAAAACTTATTGCGTTCACACTTTTCCTCCTTCGTATGGTGGTATGTGGTATGGACTGCAGTTCTGACACTGCGGTGACAATCAGAAACCAGTGTTGCCAGTTTTGAGGTTTTCATTTTGTGATGTGGCGGCCATATTGATTTTTACTGGACTTCTAGCCGTTACATTTTTAATCCGTGTATTCGATTCGATAGCAGGACTGTAAAAAGATAGTCCAATATTTGAATACAGTTATAGAAAACTATGCTCTCTAGGCGTTGAAATACGTATATTTTCGTAAACAGGGTAAGCATTGCTAAGAGTTTTTCTAAGTATGCATTGAAAAATTCTCGAACCTCCACCCACGAAAAGTGAATATCGACTAGTAGATCTGTCTGATTTGAAGGAGAAACCGATTTGCTCACGGCGAAAGGACTATTAAAATAAATATACTCTTCACAAAAAATACATATGAAACCCTCAGATATTTATTCATAGCATTTCCAATAACATTAACCTTGTTGGCCAGAATTGCGCGCTGTTGGAAGTGATTGTCGCATGAGCTGCGCATATATATATTTCACGGAGGCATAGACATCTTATATTTCATTGGACTTGATGACTTTATATTACGTATATGGATTATTAATAAATAAAAATAAATGATATATAGTGCTCGCCTATTTCATTGCCGAATCGCCGACGGCGTATGTCATGTGTGGCTGCGGCCACTGTTGGTCTGTCGGCTTCGTTCTCTGATGTCCTACGATTTTTTTTTTGTAAAAATTCACAATTTAACTAATGAAAAAATTTGATTATTTGCTGGAAAATCCAATCCATTCACAAAAACTGTGCTAGCAATACCAATTATCTACAAACTGTAAGAGTATATAGAAAAATGCAATCAAATTGAAATGTGATGAAATATGAAGCAAACAAAAAAAGGCGGAGAGAAGGTGATCCATCATCACAACAAAAAAATATTTGGAGAAAACTCTCAGAACCTACAATTTAAAAGCCATGTATAGAAATACATTAAAATGTAAAATACTTCCGACATTATGACTTCTTATTTGTTCAACAGAACATAAAATTATTCGATGTTCATGTTTTCTTCAAAGACGGTCAGCCATTTTGTTTCTAAAAATTTATATTTTAGTACAAACACGTAGTACTCATTGCTTCTCCCTTTTGGTAAATTCTTATGTGTGCAGACGTCTTTGTTACTCTCATGGCTAAGGATACGTTTAGTATTACAGTCAGAGTGCGACGACTAGATAGTTTTCATTTTTTCATACCCTATTTTACTCGTGAGTAATTTCGAAATAAATGTATATTTGATGGAAACCCGCGTTCTTTCGGTCGGGTGCGCGTACGTTGTGCAGAAAATTTAACAAATATAGTGCATAAAACCAGTAAGATATAATAAAAATAGTAGAAAAACATAGTTTAATGTATGCTTTAACAATATTGAGTGAAAATTTATGAATGCCTTTAAGTTTAATGATAAAAAAATTAAGAAATTGTGTATGAAAAAAGTGAGACTCCGCTGGCTGGGCAACAGCAGCGTATACAGAGAAACTACCCGAACAAACAAGGAGAAACACCACTGATTGTTCAAATATACGAACGAGCAGTGTCTGAAAAAGTGAAAAAAAAATGAGTAGAAAGAAGTACAAAGAACACAACTAAAAAACGGGGGAAATACGAAACACGAAAAATTTCACTATTCAATCTCGCGTGTGTATGCGAATTGGTGAACAAATTCTGTTGCGTGCGTGTGAATATGTTTCCGTGTTTATAATGAAGTATCGTGGGTTATATTGTCAAATCGCGAGTTTAAACAAATACAAATCTCGTCGTGTTGTTGCCCGTTGCCGGAGTCCGTCTTAAAAGATACAAACGTAAACGAAATATTAAATGTACATATATTTTAGGTTGTTAATATGAAAAACACAAACGGAATGATAAATAGTTCATTATAACAATAATATGATTGAAAAAAAAACCCCGCAAATATAAGCATTTGAAAAAGATATGTCTGCATATTGGACAAAGGTTTGCCAGCATAAAAGTATTAATACAAACGCGACGTAGGATTACAGCTCATAAACTGAAACTAACACTGTGGATAATTAGAGAAATTACATTTAAATGGTAAATATGTCTGCGTCTCATTCTTTTAAAATTGTTATACCCTACAAAATGAATAATTAGATTTAGTTTTTTTTTGTATTTTGTGTAAAATACGTCATTGTCTTTCATAAAAACAAGAGTATGCGAGATCGAGCATACATCTTAAAGTAAACATATTTTCTGAACATAAACTAAGAATTCAATCGCTGAATAAGCTGCCTTTTGAACATATCTGTTGCGAACGCTTAGATAGGCTTCTAAGGCAAATAATGTGTCTTCTATTTAATCATCCATTTGTCATTTCTTGCATAGCATGTAAACAACACAACTGTTTACCTCAGAAATAGTATTTCTGACCCATAAAATACAACGCTGTGTAACGTCAAAATCTGGCGTCCATACACATTACACGAAAAAGAGTGCAAACATTACGTCGTCATCAAGTAATACTGCCAGACGTCTCTTTCATTTATATGGCAGTACTAAACATTTCAACCGCCATTTTCCGCACTATTTTTGCTACGTGAACATAAGAGAGTAAAAGAGACCACTTTCTTATATCCATGTGATTCCAACTAGACTGTGTATCCATTCACGCATATGTATGTCAAAACATTTTTCTTTTCATATTTTTTTTACTACATCACGTCCGTTGCTCGCCTTTGACGTTGTGTTGTAGTAAAAGATCATACAAAACTAAATTTCTACATTTTATTTGGAAAAAAGAAAGAAAAAACAGTCAAAAATGTAGAAATCTCCCTTCCAAAATGAATAATTTATAACATTTTTTATGTTGATAGTGATATTTATTGAGTGAAATGGTCTAATTTCAAATGGCAAATATAGAATATCTGCCTGGTAATATGGTAATGGAGAAAATAGAAGCGAAGAAGAATCAGATTTTGAGAAGGGCAGAAAAAGTGGTTCAATAAAAAGTACTCGCTCATTTTTAGAGACTCTTCTGGCATTGCCATTGCCTTGATTTTTGTTCAACACCAATAATCATTGTTGATGTTCTTGTTGGTGTTGCTGCTGTTATTGCAGTTGTGGTTGCTTTTCTGCTGGCGTTGACTCTAAATGATTCTTTTGTTGTTTTTGCTACATTATTCCTCCTCTGTCCATCATATATCTGCCAGCACTGCGTCGTTACCTCTGTGTACACACCGAAAGACAACGAAATGGACATAAGCAATGTTGAAAAGCCGAATAATTCCGAGTTTTCATCCACAATGTCTACTGTACTATATTTGCCAGATGTGTGCTGCTTACTGCTCTGCTGCTGCGTCGAGCGTCTTATGTAGAGACAATTGTGTGTTAGAAAAGGACAACATCATACAGGACATACAAAAAATAAGGCAATAAATGAATTTCTGTATTGTATCAAAAAGTAGTATATTTTGTTGTCGAATAATCCGGTAAATGAACAAATTGTTATTTATAATTATTAGGATAAATTATTTCTGTTCGATTCAGTACTTAGTGAATGAGGACAGGGTCTTTCCTTCCAGTCTGGAACGAGTATATTCTACATGCCCCAATTGTCCTCATTGTAAAGAAAAGACAGACTCTGCTCTTCATTTTCAGCGAGAAGTTAGTTACTAGCAATATTTATTTCCAATTTATCAATTTATATGGGTATTATAGGTGTTTTGTTAACAGAAAATATTAAGTTTCAACAGCCAGTATCTTGAGAACTGGGTGTGGGTATCGAAACTGTTTAATAAACTGTTTAATAAACTGTTTAATAATATTATCGATTATTTTTTTAATCCTATAAATAAACGTGTGTATATCATGAAATATTGATACAATTTATTGCAAAGGCTAACTTATAGTTATACAGTGCGGTATCAGCGCCACAGTTCAACAATATGTAGATTGTTTTTTATCCGCTTGTTTTAAGGCATTTGAAACAGGGATGTAAATTTTTTTTTTTTACCTATTGCCTTAGAAATGTACCTTTTGCAAGACCACTTATACCAATGCAATTCATAAAATCTATTCTTTGTTTATTGGAATATTATTATCAATTATACCAACTGCGTTGAAATCCTCCAACGAACGCAACCATGCTCAAAAACTTATCCTGACATTTTCATTAAACATTCTGCCATTTCAATAAATATTAATTTTGTTGACAAAAGGCTGAAATTATTTACATTTCATAGAATTTTCTGAACTTTGCTCCGATAATCTGGTAGACCTTTTATTACCACGTTAGGGTGATCTAATATTGTAATATTAGGGTGATATATTGTGTTCTGATTCAAATACATGTTGCATTATTTCCATTATCCTGACAGACTCTACAACAAAATTTAAAATTGTATTGGATATTACGTTTTTAAAAAATATTTTTTTTGTATATCTGTACAAAACACACTCAAAAGTACATAGTATCAACTTTTACACACCTGGTTTGATACACATTAATTCAACCCATTCCTAAAATTACTGTTCATTTTGTAAATTTCGTTATTGGTTTTCTTGGGGCGATATTTATCATGGGGTGACACCGATTTTAGCCTACTTATCCAATTGTTTACCTTTATTAGAAACACCAAGGTACCTGACAAAGGTTGACTACTTGAAAAAGCGTCACTTAACACTGCGTTTTCTGACTTGTCCTCCGATAGGAACATGCGACTCCATCTCCTGGGTTTGGCAATAGCAGGAAATATATATATATTTTTTTAATTCACATTATTTACAATCTATCCTAAGAAAAAATTATTAAATAAATATTCAAATAATAGATGTTATGCATTTCCACTGAAAAACATAAAAATTGTATATAGGTACATACATAATGTATGTAGAAATTTACAGTGATATTTTATTTTAAATAGATAATTTCGAAAGGGGTGATATACGAAATGATGTAGTTTTAGTCTTGTTATTTCAATATCAAGTCATTGCTTGAATCAAGTGGGGAAATGGCAGATTGATATAGTTACTGTATATATATATATATATTAGTACCTTTTACTCCTGCATGGAGCGTAGGTCCGCAATATACTGAGTAACTGTAGGTATCATTTATTTTATTATTAACTGTTTTCATAGATAGGTCTCTTCGAATTGAAGTATTTCGGATGTACTGTGGAGAAATAAAAAGAGCATATTTAGAGCTATAAGTGGTCTACATTTATATTTGTATTGGTTGGTCGAAAATATCAGATTCAGATAGAGTAGGTGAAGTGCTGGGTGTAGATTTAATTGACCCAAAGGGAAAATTTTATCAGAAATCCATTGCCGGCCCTAAAAGAAGCTGGTGACACATTTATCTCATGTAGACCATAGTAAACCGGTTGCATGATTTTAATAGCATATATATATTTATATAGTGTGAGATTTTTTTTATTTCATACATCTAATGTTATTTGTATTTAGAGACGTTCAAGTACATGCGGGATATATGCATACAAATCACAAAGTCATGCCGAGTGTTTTCTCAAAATACGTCTCCTGTGAGAGACTTGTTTTTCGTTCATTCTATTACAAGGGGGAAAAACAGATTAGAGTTCATTCCTAAATAATGTAGTAAGTTACGGCTAAATTACGTTGTTTGTTGTCTCATATTCATTTAACTGCAATCCAATGTTTACAGTATCTAAAGTGTCACAGGTGTGTACTTTCTCGGCGAACCTAATGTTGAAAGCAGTCCCGGAAAGGCTAATGCTTCACCTAGAATAGTTTTACAGAACTTAGGCGGATGTGAGTGCGAGCTTAAAACAGAGCGAAAAAGGCGCTACAAAACATTGCGTGTTTTTCTCATGAGAACTCTCATAAGATTTGTTTATGTTGACATGTTGAACACGTGTAAAATTGTTTTGTAAAAAACAAACAAAATACGAAGTGTATTCGTAACGCATAAATCAGTGCAACGCCTGCTTTGTCTTATACACTCGCTTCGCTCTCGCTCGGACACACTCTAGCTTTGATATTCACGAAATATTTCAGCTTATTTCTTCGCTATGCTATCAGCGCGCACTCTGACATCAGGATTACTCTCTTCCTTGTAAAGACGACGGAAAATAGCCACTGAAAAATGTTTTGATGTTCTTACCATGCTAGGAAACACATAAGAACTTTATTGAGAGAAGTTCGTGGAACCCTAAGCCAGAATAGTTCTGTTTTGTTTTTAAGTAATAGAAATATTTTGATCAAATTTAAAATCCTTCTCTTTTTCTTTATTCTCTTTGCAGTATATCATCTATAATAATTAATAGTAACTACACTGTTTACAATACTGACGTCTCCGGAGTGAATGCTTCTGAATAACAAAAACTTTGTTAAATAGTACCCCACAGAAAAAGACTTCAAAACTAAACTATAATTCCAACACATATTATCTAACATAGCATTCGTTTAACGACCGGCCTGCAAATATAAATTCAACCAAAATGTTAAATAATTCAAGCTGATTTTGAGTTTTATTTGCTGTAAATGTATGGTAAGTAGATATTTATGCTACTTTTACACTTGGATTAAAAATGTGATTAAGATTCAATTGAGATTGGAATTTGCAAAAAGGAAGTATACCAAAGTGATTTTTTAATCGCCATTTTTAATCGCCAGTGTAGAAGCAAAGTACTATTTGAGAAATGTACAAAGAAAACTCGAAAGAATGTTGTATTACTTATTGTCATGCCAAACTATGTATTTCAATTGTCTCCATGCAGTTATTTTCGCCATAAAATGCAGTCACCGAGAACAGCATCCAACCACTCACAGCAGCAGTATACGGCCACAAATCATATAAGTACAGATATGTACAGCATTATCTACAAGTTGCTCTATCAAAATACCTCCAGACCACAACAAAGAATTTGAAACTACGCCAATTGGATCCTTTCAACACTCACATCATTTATACACACCATAGCTTTTGTTATTATCAACTAATCAGATAAGAGACCACGTCAGATTGATCAGGAAGAGGGAGAGTGTGAGAGTGAGGAAGGAGGAAGGAGGAGTGTATCCAAAGCGAATGCAGCATTTGAATACAGAGTCTTGTCCTGAACCCTCCTCCGATAGAGCTCTTAGCTTTGCTGTACAGAAAAGTGAAAAAAGAGAAATTCTTCGAGAAAAGTTTGGTTTGTTTCTCCTTTTTTTATTAGCTCCTGGATAAAAGCACAAATTTGAATCACATTTTGTATATAAATTACAAATTCCCGTAAAAGAAAAACACAAGATACATACATACTTCTTTTTTACGAAGCGCGAACAGTTCTGACAAAGGAACAAAAGGATACTAGTTAGGAGAAAAAACTCAGCAAAATGTCACAAGAACCACCGCCCCGCAATGAACCATATGTGGAGCCAGTCAATGGCATTGTTCAGCCACCAACTGTGCCGCCACCCGATCGACCTGGTCGTAACACAAATCAACTACAGTATCTCATAAAGACGGTTATGAAAGCCATTTGGAAACATCATTTTTCTTGGCCTTTTCAACAACCAGTCGATGCCAAAAAACTGAACCTGCCCGATTACCACAAGATCATAAAGCAGCCCATGGATTTGGGTACTGTTAAGAAAAGGCTGGAGAACAACTACTACTGGACGGCCAAAGAAGCTATACAGGATTTTAAAACAATGTTCTCTAATTGTTACGTGTATAACAAACCTGGCGAAGATGTGGTTGTAATGGCACAGACATTGGAGAAGGTGTTTCAGCAAAAACTGGAAGGTATGTCGAAAGAAGAAGTTGAATTGGAGCCCGTTATTCCAAAGGGCGGCGGTAAAAAGAAACCCCGCCCCGGATCGACAAAACCTCCATCCGCAAATGCATCACTACTTGGAGCACCGACGACGCCATCTGGTGCTGCCGCTAGAGCTCCGGCTAGTGCCAATGCACGGCCGTTGTCTGCCATGGGGGGTACCGTATCATCATCGGGTGGTACACCGGGATCTACGCCGGGCATACCTCCTATAGCCACAGTACCACCACAATCCGTGCCTGGTAGTACGAACACCACCACTACAGCTTTAGCAACAGGCGCTCCCAGTACCTTACTGCCCGGAGCCAATATTCTTCCACCCAGCGGTGTAGCTACTCATGTCTCGTTGGTGGGATCGGCAACTGGAGCAGCGACTGGTGTCGCCGCAGGAGCAGTTGGTGTTAATTCGACACACATTGATGGTAGCGTATCAGCTGTTGGAGCAACTCCGTCAACTCTGACTAATACCGCCGCGGCCGTACCTGCGTATCATGTAAATAGTACGGCGGCTAGCGTAGAAGCTGTCATACCCCCTCAACAACCGGCTAAAATGAAAAAAGGAGTGAAAAGAAAGGCTGACACAACCACACCGACTGCAAATGCATTTGAATCGCCGTATGCACAAATCGACTCAAAAAGTGCGAAAATAGCAACGAGGCGTGAGTCCAATCGGCAGGTAGGCAAAAAGGTAGGCCAACGTGTTGGGGCATGATGTAAACGTATGTTTATTTTTTCTAATAAATATAGATGGATAAATACATACATAAAACATATTTACATATTATCATATTCAATAAACTTTTGGTATGAAACTGTGAAGTGAGCTGATGCTTTCAAACCACTCGTTTATGGGTTGTATGTATTTTATGATCTTTATACAATAAATTTCGTCACATTTTTAGTTTTTATTTCGACATCATGCTTTCACCAACCACGCTGCAACGCCTAAACCGAACCTATGGTTAAAATTTCATGTCATGCATGCTTCTCCATGTCAGAATCTTATTTTGTTGGTACATGTGCGCTAAACAGTAAGTAATGTTAATTTTTTTTCTTAATTCTGTAGGACGCTGGCTATCCTATGTCACCCATGGGTGTCGGCGGGGTTCCTGGTGTAGCTGGGGGATCCGTTGGTGTTCCGAGCTCAGCGAAATCTAAAGAGAAGTTGTCAGATGCCTTGAAATCCTGCAATGAAATACTTAAAGAACTGTTTTCGAAGAAACATTCAGGGTATGCTTGGCCTTTTTATAAGCCGGTCGATGCCGAATTGTTGGGGTTGCATGATTATCACGATATCATTAAGAAGCCCATGGATTTGGGTACCGTTAAGCGGAAAATGGACAATCGCGAGTACAAAAGTGCACCGGAGTTTGCTGCTGATGTGCGATTAATATTCACAAACTGCTACAAATACAACCCGCCAGATCATGATGTCGTCGCTATGGGTCGTAAACTTCAAGATGTCTTCGAAATGCGTTACGCCAATATACCCGATGAACCTGTGGCGAATGCTCATGCGGCAGCGGTAGCTGCAGCGGCAGCACACCATGGTTATGGTAAGCATGATGCCTCCGACTCATCATCCGACGAATCGTCAGATAGCGAAAACGAATCGAATTCTGATGAAGAGCGCAATGCTAAGTTGAAGATGTTGGAGACAAAACTACTTGATTTGCAAGAGGAGATGCGAAAACTAATGGAAGAAGCCTCGAATAAAAAGAAGGCCAAGAAAAAAATGAAGGAGAAGAAGAAGGCCGCAGCCAGTGGAGCTATAGGTGCCGGTGGAATGGTACCGGCGGCAGGTGCTGGAGCATTAGCACCTGGCGGCGCCGGCGCCGCCACAGGTGTTACTGGCGCCATACATGGCCATGACATGGCCTCTGCCATAACTATGGGTCAAATAAGTGCAGGAGGAAAGGGGTCTGCAATGGCGCCTGGAATGGCGGGACCTGCTGCGGCGACAACCGGTAAAGGTGCTAAGAGTAAAGGACAACGTGGTCCAAAGGCAGCGAATGCCGCCAGCGCGGGATCTGGTAATACTGGTGGTGCGTCAGGGGGAGCTACAAAACGTACCAAAGGAAGTGCAGCATCTGCTGCTGGTGCTAGCTCGGGAACAGGGGCAAGGGGACCTAATAAAAAGAAACCCAGTACTCAGGCCATGGTATTCGACTCCGAAGAAGAAGATACCGCCAAACCAATGTCGTACGACGAAAAGCGACAATTGTCATTGGACATTAACAAACTGCCGGGTAAGTGTACTTCGGGAATATGCATAAGCGTTATTTTCGAAAATGTGACAGCCTCAAATTTATTCCTCCCTCCGTTCACTGTTCTTTTCTTGTTGTTTACCAGGTGATAAACTAGGACGCGTTGTGCACATTATACAGAACCGTGAACCATCGCTGCGCGACTCAAATCCAGATGAGATTGAAATTGATTTCGAGACTCTGAAACCTTCAACACTGCGAGAACTTGAGAGCTATGTCGCGTCTTGTCTGCGCAAAAAAACCCGTAAGCCTTACTGTAAGTTTATCCCAATGACACGCACTACTCAAGATTTACAACTGCGACAACAATATCATATCCAACTTCAAAGGGTTGAAACGACTCAAAAGAAACTTGTTAAAAAAAAAAATATATATATATATTTAATATGCATATATGACAAAATGTTTTTTTCGTTCTCCACTTATCCCAATTTAAGAAGTGCAGCTAAATTATATTTTTTAACCCAGATTTATGTTCATTATGACGTTTTTTTGTCATTCATACCATTTTACACCACCTTCATTCATCGTCGTTGTTTCCATTTTGTCATTTATAAGTATATTGCATTGATTTTATGTACAGTATTGAAGCACCTATTTCCAATATAATTTTTTCACACATTCTGCGCTTTCACGCACACCACACACACATTGTTTCCATGTGTATCCAATTCAATTATATCATTCACACATTTATCTTTTTATTGTTACTTTGTCTTGTGTTCAATCCTTTTCACAAAAGAGAATAAAGCATTTTTAAAAATAGAATTAAAGCCAATCTCAACGACATTTGATGGAACATCAATCGTTGGATGTAGAATTATAAGATGTTCAATTTAAAGAGAGAACAGAAGAAACGTACTGATTGCGAAGCGATGTTTCATCAATTGTTAATAATAGTGGTCAAAAGCGCTGAAGTATACCCACGTCCAGGGTCTGTGTACACTCGGTTATGTTGATATGAAATAAGATATCGAAAATAATTTTTCGTATACCAAAGGTGAAACTAATTTGAAAAACAAAAAGTAGTAGTGAACGTGTTAATTGGATGAACTAAATACCAAATATGTATTTCTATTATTGTTTAGTCTATACATTTTGTTTTTATTGAAAACAACTAATTTCTTTTTATTCAAACTTGAAAAATATATGCATTATTTCTTTATTATCGGTATTATAGTTGCTACATAAAAGGGGTACTTTCGTAGAAAAAAAATGAATAGCTTATAAGAGAGTTCGACCGAGTATCGGACTGAAACCGAAACGATTCTTCGTTGAATGCTATCTTCTAAAACGTACATGCTAATCTAAGACGTCGATTTGAATTTTAAGTTGGGCTTCTTCGGTCGGACTCTGCTAGCTTGTATGAATTCAAAATTTGGTATTGGTCTTTAGTTAAAAATCTCTTCATTTGCATGAATTTCCTTTATGTTCTAATTGGATTTTCTTAAACGATTCAAAACGTCTAACACTTTTATGTTATTTGATTAACATATATCTACACCTTTTATTATTTGTTATACAAAAAAGCCGATGATTATTTGTATTACGATCGTTCTATCCATCTTTATTCTAAATATTTGTTTATACTTTCTATTTTATTTAAATCAGATAAAAAACCCTCTGGTAAATCAAAAGATGAACAAATGGCCGAGAAGAAACAGGAATTGGAGAAACGTTTACAAGATGTTACCGGTCAATTAGGTACCAGCAAGAAGACAGCCAAAAAAGGTAAGTTGATTTCCATTTCTAAAAACCTCTGTAAAGACCTCAAAAAAAGAAGCTGTTGTTTTTGAAGTATTAATTTTTATTCATAAACAAGAAAGTTATAGCGATTTTAAAAAATCAATATGTCGCCTCCAAATAGTTTGTGCTGTACTGTAATGATGTCCGATCGAAACAGCATGTACATCGTTATTCATTCGTACACTCGATAGTTCACCCATTCAACATCTGACTACGACTAAGATTTTGATTTTTTGTACATTTCAACATGAACAATTTTGTCGCATTCGTAAATACTTACTTATTTCCCTTCCATAAAGGCACAGACGGGGAAATTCTCTCGAAATAAAAAAATTAAAATATATATTTGACTTCGGAGTCAAAAATGCCAATACTGCACACTGTTTGATTTTCATATCTATCCGGTTTATTCGTTTCATTTTCATTTTTTTTGGTCTTTTCAGTGAATGTTGTGCGAGCTTTGGAAAAAATAGAAAACACTATTATATTGGTTAAAGTATTTAGTCTAGTTTAAAACTACTTAAAAAAAGTAACTAGTACTTTTTGTTTAATAATTTAACAAACCATGAAATATGTATGTAAGGATGTCGTTGCTTTACATCGGAATGGGAAAGAGGATTGAATGCGTCTCTTAAATTTGGCCGGTTTAATTTTTGAAGATGTGATCTATAACAGCAGCTACGTAAACACGTGCTTTATTCCTCTAAAAGCAATAATTTCATTAAATGACATGAAATCTTTTGGTTTACATACGAAATCTGTGTTTCCTTAGGGCTGCTGTAATAACTTCAGTTCTATCAATGTATTGTAAAACACCTGCTTCTGCTCTGTGCCCTATTATTGGAAAACATATCCACTCACGAAATATTGAGACTTCAAAAGTGTTAAGGATTCCGAGAGTACCACAGACAATTTGTTAGCACTTCTATATATATATCTTCTAGGGAAGCTGCTTTATTGACACTGTAATGTTTCAGAAACTAGAGAACATGTAACATTAAAAAGCACTTGCATTTCATTTGCACATACTGGAAATCCGGCAAATACAAGTGATGGTAGGCACACGTCATTTTTGTTGTTGTTTTTCTTGAACAATTATTATCAAAAAGCCTAGCGCCTAGTGACCGTGTTCTGGTTCGTAGTGTATAGGCTATGGCTATGTACCATTGGAGTTATTTTCAAGTAAAAACTGGGCAAATCTTATCGAAAACACATCGTTATTATTTTGGAAAAGGCTTTAAAGCGTTTTGACGAGTGTCAACTTAAAATGAAAAGTCCTGGGGTTTTTTGTTGTTTCGGATATTCGGATTTATACTGATTCGGACAATTTATCAAATATCTTTGGGTGACATATAGACACATAATTAAATCAGTAACCACCAACATAATATATATTTAAAAACAAAGTGATGTCCTTTATTGGTTAGGGAGAGTTGCGTTCCATACAGAACAATTGAATTTATTATGGTTTTATAGGTCAAAACTAGTCATGTCATTTTGACCCTACAAATGTTCCTATACTAATTGTTTATTGTTTTCTTTTATTGCAGACGAATCATCGAATAAAGTTGAAGCTGTTCAACCCGCAAATCGCCCATCATCCAGCTCCAGTTCGAGCGATTCATCCTCGTCCAGTTCAAGCGATAGTAGTTCTAGCGATTCAAGTGACAGTGAAGCAGGTTAGGACGCGTTTATTTATTTTAAATAATATTGTTTTATAAATACTTTTTATTAATATTATCAAGCTAAAAAAGAAACACACACTTCCCTATCTTAATACTATTTACCTTACCCCATACCTACCTAACTAGAGAACAAGCAAAAAAGCAAGAAAATATCACTATATATTTAACTTTATATATTACATTGATTTACCACTATTATTTCCGTTTGGTTTTCCAGTAATTGCAAAACAATTAGTTTGTTATTATTTTCAACAACAACGTCCCTTTTATGGTTGCAAGCATTATACACAAAATTACAACTAATAAGTGAAGATATTTTTACTGAAATGTTTTTATATACATAGGTCCAGATATATATGAAATATATATGTATATACACATATGTGTATGTATATAAATATGTACGCGTGTATATTTATATACATATATGTATTAAATCCTCTGAAGAATTCAAAAAAAAGATATCTAAGACTTGTATAATTTTGCAAGATTATTTTTTTTTTGTTTATCGGAAGAATTCGTAATTCTTTGTCCATCCATTTGATTTTATTGATGATTTCTTTCCCTTTCCCTTACAACTCATTGGTTTTGAGTCGAGTTTAAATAATTTCGCAGATTTCTGAGGAACGTCATTATTTTTTGTATGTAATCTCGATCTGCAGCATTATTCCATCCCTAGTTTTTGTTTTGTTTAAATACATTTTAGTTTACTTATTCAGCATATTAGGTTAGTGATTTTTAATATTAAACAATAATTTGTTTAACTTATTCCTTTTGAAGATTGCTTTTTGTTACATTTGTTTTTATTTCTTCGTTAGATCCTTAAACCTCTTCTCTCCCTGTAGATTTATTTTTGAAGAGGAGACAAGATTAGCAAAGGCTTACAGAATTTTAAAGTTTTGTTTAGTTCCTTTTCATGATGGGTGAAGTTTTGTGGTTCTTTAAAATCCGAGTTTTTCTATTTCTAAAATTGAAATTTCGATCATTGGTTTTTAGGGCTTTCTAAAAATATGCCTTTTGAATACAAATGCAATGTAAAGAGAAAAACATATAAATGGGTTGTTTGTTTTGTTTAAAAACTCTAGAACCAAGTTCTAGTTTTTAAGTGCAATATTATTTTGTTTCCTTCTAATTAGTATCCCACGATCATCCTACGAATTTTCTTCATTGTCAATACCATTAATGGATATAATGGCAAAAAATCATTTTCAACGCTGCATATTTTTATAAGCTTTTACGTCCTGTTTTTTACGTTTTATGTGCGTATGAGGGAAAGGCTATTTGTTAAACAAAGCGTTTTTTCATTTATTGTGAGCGCATATTTTTTGTAAGAACACAAAATTTTACTTGTTAGTGGGAATAATTTGTTTGTTACTTCTTTATTTAATTTCTATAAACATCCTTCTACACTCTGACATTTATTATTTGTATTTTGTACCCGTACCCTTCCCCTTCCCTGGATTTAGTTAGTCTCGGATTTTGGTAGTTTGAAGTCATTTTCGTTTTACGTTTAAACCACTTAAACATCGTAGATAGTAGATGGTACAAACGTAAATCCAGGAAGACCTCATACTAGAAAACTGATACTTAGTTACTAATTTGGCGTAAACCTTCGAGTATTTCTCTCTAGTAGTTCGACAGTCTATTCTACTATATACTAATTATTTTACTGTGCTAATGCTTGAATCATTACATTTTTAATATTAAATTGTACGTCCTAAGTTTTATATTTCTTTTTCTGAAGTAGCAACAATTTTAAATTATTAATTATTATTTCTAAATATCAATGTGAATTCTAAGAAAATCGTGAAGCAATTGTGTATTGGGGGCAGCCAATCATTCCAAACTAATATAAAAAAAATAGAGCAGCTGTAAGAAAAACAATCCAAATTGAATCAACACGTTTATTGAAAACAACCTTAACTACAACGAAAAACAAGAAGAAGCTACGTTAACAAGTAGTGATTTAAACTAGAAATCAAACAAGAACTATGCTAAACATTTGTTTATAATGTGTAACTTTCAAAGTTTTATTTGAAGGTTTTAAATGAAGTCTGGTGGTTGACAAACTCAAGTAAAGGAAAGGTGTCTAGTCTGAACGAATACCTTCATTAGAAAAACAACTTGCTAACTAGCTGTAAAATTGATTGTTTATCTACATACTAAATTTAATTTAAAAACTGTATTTAAATTTCATATATTAAAATTCAAATAATTACCGAGCGTATTGACCGCCGTATTTAGTTAGTTCGTTCAATTTAGTGAATGTTTCCTTCAGCTCGGCGAATTGAGAGAGAATGTTCGTTAAATCTACGATTTTTATAAATATCGGTTTATGCCCACTGGTGTTCATGGTCTGTCGTCCACTCACTTTTCATAGAATAAACTACACCCATGTGTTGAATTCCGCATGTGGTTTGTATGTGTTTATTTATTCGTAAAAACAATAAAATGTTTTGAGGCACGCAATGGAATTTGGAAGTTTTAATCCGAATAAAAATCTGATTAAATCCGCGTTCGGAATACAGCTCACGGGAATACCATTTGAGATGTACATAGATCAGAAGCTCTATTTAGATGGCGGATACTTCAATAGATTTAACAGTTTTTTTTTGGTACTATAAGCATTCTGTCAACATTATATGCAATCTTTTTATTTTTATAGTATTTATAAGATATCAACCCATTTACGTTATAAAAAAAAATTTAAACGGTTGCTGTGAAATTGCAAATAAGCACATCTAAATGTAATTCAGCGGGTTGCGTTTCCATTGACCGTCGTGCTGTCTTAGACAACTTCCCTGTAAGTAGGACACATTCCTTGCCAGTCTATTTGTTCTCTAAGAAAATTATATTTAGTGACTTCCAAATGAGTTTGTTACCACCAATTTCTGTATAAAAAAACTCGTTAATACACAAAAATCTCGCATAAAAACAAATAACTGAAACGTGGCTTCGTAGATAGATGTCTGAAAACAGTTTACTACTCTCAAATTTTTTTTTACATAAAAAGGAAAATTTACAGATTTCAAAATTGTAAAACTAAGATCTTTTTTGCAAGAGTAAATCATAATATTTTGTTTAAAAAAAAACGATTTTTAGTACACTTGCAGACAATGTGTAAAAAGTGTGTAAAGTTATCAATATGAAGAAAACAATAGAAAATGCCATTTGAATAAAAAAAAAAGTATTTAAACGCTGATGTCTCTGAAATGTTGTGCCCAAAAAATATGGTTTTATTTATTAGGGATTATAATTTTAATATTTCTGGATTGTCATGATCCTAAACAGAAAAAAATGCTTTCTCCAAAAGAAAGCAAAGTTATATTTTCCTGCATTTTATATCATTTCATTTATTTCATTTTACAAATTATGTTGTTCCTTTTATTAGACATTCTAATAGATAATTGTGAATTTTAATGTCGAAATTCGAATATCATTCGGATCATTATTCATTCATCGAAAATCTTTCTAAACGCATATCGCTCATAATATAATTTGTTGATACATTTCTGGTTTTCCTTACAATATCCCATACATTCTTTTGAAATTATCTCCGAGTTTTTTTTAGACAGATCAAAGTAAATAAGGCTACGAAGTAGATGTAGACTTGACTGATATATGTTGACACCCAATACCATGTAATTAAGATTAACTAAAAATAATTCGATCAGATCGAATCTCAATCGCAAAGCATCATTGTTTAAAATTGCGCATATGTTAACACTAAAATCTTAATAGTATTTCTACTTTACTAAGACTACAAATCCGGCCTTTGACATGGCATCATCGTAAGACGCACGTCTTTACCTGTACCAATATATGCTTAAATCGGGTATAAGTTAGTAAATCTTTTGTGTATTCCTAACAATCTATTGATTCCTGCCAGCGTTTGAGCATTTACATCTCTTATCGTAATTTTGCTTATTATAGGCAACTATTATTGAATTTCTGTAAAAGAATCAACATGTCTGTTACACATAATGTGTATCTCAATAACAATGCCCATTAGCCTCCTCGAAAAGAGTTTTGAAATTATGTACTACAAAGTTGATTATTACTTTAGAGATATTCTACAATTGTCTAATTGACTTGTTTTCAGAACAGGTTGTTCTTATTACAGTCCCATTCAAATCGAATTTGAATTTCAGAAACCCCTCAGATTGAATAAACTTTGAAAAATAAAAACCAATTTGTCAAACCACAATTACTTTTAAAGATGATGTCGAATTTCCTTGTTTTATGTAAATAAAATTATAAACATTATAAAACACTACAAGTTCAAAATATTGTTAAATAATAACCGCGATTAGTTTAAGGTTATGTAAACGGGATAAATGTGAAGCACAAAGCGAGAGAGAACAACTTTCGCTTTTCCCTGAACGCGTTTGATTTAATTTTTCGGCTGTCGGCTTTCCCCTTTACACATTGTTTGCACGTTTTTCATTCCTTTTTACAAAAACAAAAAAAAAACAACTACAATAAATATTTTTTTGTTTAAAAAATATTGAAACAAAACGATAATAATTCGTACAATTTTGAAATTGTAAATTAATTGAAACACGAGAGTAAAAAAATAAATAGATTACAACAAAAGTTAACACAAATTTCTGTTTAATGTAAACTTAAGTGTACTATTTTTTGTATTTGTATTATTGTTTTAATTTTGCAGCTTTCAATTCCAACGTTTTTTTTTTGAAAAGTCTAAAACTTAAGGGAATCAATTGATAATAATCCATATAAATAGGAAATTTTTAAGGTAATTTTGTTTTGTAGCTTTCTAGGCATCCTTTTGCTCGAATTGATCAATTACCACACAAGTACGACATTATTTTTTGACCAGAAAAGGAAAACTGCAGTTATCAGTAACGATGACTATTCGTATCGAAAATAAAACCAGCAAATGAAATGGAAAACTATAACCAGTCATTCATTCATTTATTCACCCACTACTGAAAGAGCATATTAAACAAAAGGAAAAATAAAAAAGACATCTAAAACAAATAAGTTTGTTATCATTACGTAAAAATCGAATTTCGATTAATTTTTAAAACTGTGCATGTCTTCAATACAGTAACACGACACAAATAGGAATAATACCATTCACGGCCATAATCTTTCGCAAACATGTATTCCTCGCACAGGTTTTCGCCAATAAAATGTCCACTATTTCGGGTGGGACTCGTAACGGAAAATATCACTACCATCACTTTGCGATCTCTATTTTGAAATGGATCTAGTTTCTGGAAATAAGTAGAAATAATAGTAGCTATGAAAAAGTACAGAAAATAATTGTGCGAAATGAACATAATTACAAGTCCCATCCATGCAAAGTCATTTGCGTTCTCTTAGTTGATATCCACCTAAAGACGTGACTTTAAGAAACTTATCAAACACAGTCAGCCAATGATTCGTTCCAATACATAACTTCGTACATCGAAGAAACAAACAATCCTGTATTACGATAGGCCTTATGTGTTTGTCGACCTTAAATGATGACGTTTCAATGTACATACGAGGGAGTGGTGGACATATATTATTCACAAAATTCGGACTAGGCTAACTACTACACTCGTCAGTAGAAAGAAAAACGTGTGGTTTTTAAATTGAGCATTTTTACCGAAATCTGTATAAATTTTCTTCAATGTGTAAATCTACAGAATTCCCCATAAAATAAGATTAAAATCAATTTAGAAAGAACAAATTGAAAACAAAACAAAAAGTAACAAGCAAAATCTTTCAAACCGCAAAGAAATACAAAAACTTAAGTTTGCAAATGCGCATTCATTTATGAAAAGTAAGTTTTAGTTTAAGTGTTATGGAAAGAAACTAAAAAGGAATAAAACGTTAAAAACAACAAACACAAAAATAATACTGAACAGTCTTAATAAAATTTACTTTGTTTTTTTTTATAAATATTTTTTTTTTTTTTGTGAAAGTTAGGTTATTTTCTAATAAAACTTTAATTGTTGTTTAGCAGTAAACTATAAGAAAAACACAAAAATATATACATAAATATATTATTTTTTTATAATTACAATTTGTTTAGTTTCTTTTTTAACAAATATTAAACTTAAAATATGAAATATATTCAATTACAATTAACAAATAACCTCTAATTACCAACAAACAAACATTACAAAATTCATAAAATATGATGTTCCCATTTATAAAGGGGAATGCAACAGAAAGAAGAGACATAAACTCACTCGTATATTTATGGCTGAAACTGAAATGAAAATCCATAAATTTAAAATAATATTAAAGAAATTATAAATCTAAGTTTAATTATTAATAGTAATTAAAGAAAAACAACAAAAATCATACAAAAAATAAACGTGTTTTCAATAAAAAGAACAAAAATTACTGCTGCTCCTTTCTAAAACTTTTTCTAACCAAGAACGAACAGTCTATGTAGGATGTGAGAATAAGAGTAAGAGGGTTGTTAGATAATATGTTATTCTATTTGTATGGTTTGAAGATTGCTAACATCGATTGTTAGCTGGCGGTCATAACCGTTGTCTGCGTCGTCGTCGTCGAATTGCTGCTGCTCCTACACAATTGCTTCTAGATTTTTTGTAGATATGTGTCCGCGACCAACATTGTATTTATATTGATTTGTTTAAAGAAACAGGTATTTAATATTAAGCTATGTACTTTCGTTTACGTATTCAACTTATTACACGTCATTTTTTATTTCTTAAATAATTTTTTAGGCGAAGCCGAAGGTCCACCGAAAAAGAAAAAATCCCGCGATTCAAATGGCAGTACCGTAAGTAATTTTGTTTACTATTTTTTTTTTGTACAGACTAGTCTAGTTGATGATGTATATCTAACATGATATGTGTGCGTCTATTGAGCAAAGTTCGTATCAGATTTTGATATATTTAGAAGTTGATATGATGTCGACCGAATGTCTGCGAACGGAGAATATAAGATGGTGATTTTTCATAAAAAAAAATTGGGCCAAATTGTGTTCAATTACTTTCAGTTGATTTTGAAAACAAAGTGTGCTGTGATAATCTGTCGAATTATTTTAATAAGAGCGATTTGGTAACTACTTCGTTGATGTATGTAGTACAGAATAAAGTTGACTTATTCCGAAGTGTGTTTGAGGCGAATACCACGATTATTCAAAATGGTTCATTTTATATCGGCACCTTCCAAATCAGTGATGGCAATGAACGATATTTCGCACTTACTTTGATGATACAATCGTTCAGTGTCCCTTTAATTCCCACACAAATGACAGATCTCTCGATGAACTTATTACCGGCCGTCCATACTGAATGCAATTACTTTAGCCCAAAAGGAATTTTTTGGATTCGATTTTTGTTTAATTTCTGTATATGATACAAAAAATACGCTCGTTTTTCTTGCAAATAAACGTTTTATTTTATTTATTTTTTTACCTAGATCACGAATCTTTAATTAAAATTAAATTAAAATTTGACCTTTTTAGTTCGAGATATAACGGTTTTCATTTTGATTTTATTTTAAATTCAGTAGAAAACCGAGCCTCTTTTAAAAAATACCTGTATTTAGCAAATTTTAAAATCGATATATCCTGAAAACCCTGAGACATACTTTTAATCAAATCCATTTGGCGTTGACGTCATCTTGTTCTGATAAATTTCTTGGTTTATTGAATTCTACTGTGCAACAAAAAGTAATGAAATCGAAATACCTGGGAAGTGATATTATTTTTCTGGTGGGTTTTGCGGAGTACAACAAGAAACTGTAATTGAAATTTCCCACAGTCCTCAAAAATCTCAGTTTTTCGTACCTTTGCGCACTTATATGCCAGTAACACGGAAATGTACGCCCTGGATCCTTGCTGGAAAAGACTTGAAATTATAGTAAAGCCATTTTATATTTGGGACGTGGTGTTTCATCTTTTGCCATTGTTGGATACCATTTGAATTTGAATGAAAGTCCTTTGAAATTGTATTCCTTTTCATTGTAAATACATATTTATGTACATTGTGTGATGACTGTCCCATAATATTCTAACCATTGTTGCATAAAACATTTTATAGGTAAATAATACAATTACAACAACGCCGACGAGTGTAAGTGGTTGTGGCGTTGCTGCCGCTGGTGGTGTAACAACGACTGCGGTAACGGCAGCGACATTGACAAATGCTTCACATTCAGTGAATACAATAGCTGCTGTATCGAGTGTGGCGCCGGGGATTATGCCGTCGAACATGAGTACACAACAGTTATCGAGCATAAATAGTCAGCAGCAGCAAACAAATGCTACCCTATTGGGATCAGGGGCGGGAGCACTCGGCAGCAGCAGTGGATCCATGGCAACATCAACAAATGCGCCAGCAGTTTCAACACATAAACAGCCACCAGTACCCGGAATGAGTAAGTCATCGAAAGATTGAGCGAGCAGCTATAGACACAGTTGTTTTGTTATTTGTGGCTAATAATTTGTTTGTATTGTTTGTTTGGTTTTGTTTTCATTTGCATTGCTGTGCATCATCTCCACCCCAATTGCCACGTCCTTGTGAAATTGTCAATTGTTTGTTTGATGATTAACGCCAACAATAGTGGGGATAATAACACCAACAACATCAGTGGGAGCAGCAACAGCAGCTAATAACAACAATCAATTGACTGTGGCAACAGCATTAAATAACAATAATATCAATTCTAATAAAACACCTTCAGTCACGCCTACATCAGCAGCAACTCCATCCGTTCCAACAACAGGAGCAGCATCTACTCTAGGTCTATTTAGTAGTGTAAGTTCTGTGGTTGGAAGTGCAGGTGGTGGTGTTGGTGGGGCTAATGGTGGCAGCACTAATGGACCAAGTGACTTGACAATGCCACCAATTTCTGCTGTTGGTGTAAATACGGCGACCGCTGCTACTGCCCTTACCACTGCGTTGAGTGGCGGTGTTGCTGCTGCGACTGTGGCCAGTACCGCGGGTGGCGCCAGTGCCATTACAAACACGAGCAGCAGCACAGCGGGCAGTGGTGGTGGAATACGGATTGCTAGTAATTTACACAAACTGCCTACGGATGTGGCGGACACACCGGCCAGTATCGGTGGGGCCGCAGCCACGTCGCAGGTTACCTCTGCTGTCTCTTTGGCCGCAGGTCTCAAGCAAATTCCACAATTCGATGATCCCGTTGAACAGTCGCTTGCTTCGTTGGAGCAACCGTCACTATTGGCACCACCACCGACCAGTAAAAGTGCTGCTGATAATTTCCTAATGGCTGCTGCTGGTATTAATGCGGCTCATTTAATGCAACAGCAAACGACGCAGCAGCAACAGCAACAGGTCTTTGGAAGTAGCCAACAAACGCAGTCCAGTCATGGCGGCGCCAATAATCAACATCATGTGGAATTCATGAACGAATTGTTGTCAAAAGGTGCTGCAGCAGCAGCCGCTGAGAATGTGTCTAGCATGAATGGCAACCATTTCCCGCTAATGCAGTTCGGCCTGATGGAGGGACTCAATTCAATGATGCAACAACAATTCCAGCAAGCAGTGCAACATCAACAGGCGCACAATAATGGCTACAATATGAACGATGTTGCGACTTCCAATGCTCTAGATAGTATAGGATTTGGAGCGGGGGCATCCTCTATATTTGACCAGCTGCCCGGACGGAACGAAAATCATTTGCTGGCCATGATGATAAGTGGCGGAGCAGCTGGAATGCCTGGCAACTTATCTTTGGGTGTTGGTCCCGTAGTACCAGGTGTGGGTGGAAAGAAGGATTCTGGTTCGACCAGTAGTAATGGTGATCAAACGCAACAACATACAAATAAACTGCTCATAACTCCCAAGCCCATCGAATCCATGATGCCTAGTCCGCCAGATAAGAAAGGCCAACATGTACCGCAACAGACGATGGGTGGCACGGTGGTGCCACCGCCACAGCAATCGCCATCCGACTTAAAAATACCCTCAACAACAGCTGCAGGTGCAGCTGGCAATCAAGCCAATTTTGCACAAGCATTCAAGACCCATGAACAAAATGTGAAAAATCCCAGTTCGTGGTCTATACTGGCTTCGGCGGGTTCGCCACAAAATACCCCAACTTCGAACAAAACCAAACCTGCCATGGACTCATTCCAACAATTCCGCAACAAAGCCAAAGAGAAGGCCGACCGCCAGAAACAACTGGAGGCCGCTGAAAAAGAGAAGGAACAGAAACGTCAAAAGGAGGCCGCCGAAAAAGAACAGCAACGCAAGCAGCACCCAAAACCGCCGTCACATTTGGTAGGTGGAAGTTCTAATTCCAGCAGTAGCGGCAACGGCAACGGTAGCACGGGAGGCAATAGTTTAGCATCAAGTCTCAGTGGGTCTCATCATCAGTCAGTGGCTGCAGCAGTGCAGCCACCACATGCTCATGGCAGTAGTGTGGGTGCATCACATTTAGCTCCATCCATAATGGATGTCATGGAGAGTGGGAGGTAATCAACTGCTGCATTCAAATGGTGTTTGTGTATTAATTTACTTTGTTTTATTAGAAAAAGTGTACACGATGTCCAGCCATCATTATCTCGCGTGGTTGATGATATCAAAGCCTCGCCGCAAGGCTGTGGCTCACCAGCTGGTGCGGCACAACAATCACCACAGGATCGTGCCGCTGCTAAACGTGCCGAATTAAGACGTATGGAACAGGAGCGTAGAAGACGAGAAGCGGTAAGTTTTATGACAACAAAAGTATATGCTTTAGCCTATTACCACTGAAATCAAACCCTTTAACTGGATGTTAGGCGTGACCGTATGTAGAGGGTCTTAGTGGTTAAAGGGTTAAATAGATCTGGAGGGTATGAGTTGAACGTAACAACTATTAATTTTCAGTATGAACTCTGGTTTCCAGGGGGGAATACATTTTAAATGCGTTAGAAATAAAGATTATGCCATGCGCATAATTTCCTGTTAGATGACTTGGGTGGTGCCTTGTATGTTGTAAATATATATATGTTAAAAATATTATTCCGCGCTAAACATTGTATGTATTATGTGAGAGTTGGCAATCCTGAAATAGGAGCACCTCGTGTGACGTCATTGGTCCAACATGCTCAGAACATTTCTATTTTCTACGCGGGATGGCGTATTCTTTATTTCTATCATTCTTGGTATACACTATGCTGTGAGTGAGCCTACGAATTTATTGTCTAATGCCTGAATATCCATTCCGATTTCGAAGATCAATACTTGTGACGTTTTCGAATAGGCCTGTACATCACAAATATAACAATCGGATCTTGTCTTCTAATTAGTATCAAAATTAGCACATGTAGAACCGATACAATAAATTAAAGAACACAACAGGTTAGACAACGAATGAACGCTAATTTCACAGTTGTCACTTTAATAACTAATATTCGACAAACAGCGAATCTGACAATATGGATTTGTAGTAACGCCGGTTCAGATTTGGATATAACCTATTCTAAAGTTCCTTCCGTGGTGAGCCACACATTAATATGGACCTCGAACAGATTTGACGTCAAACGATTGGGCCATATAAATGTTTCTTGCGATTGTAGACGCATACGCTCTATAAGCCACATATTCATTTCGATCGTGATTAAAATCGGCATTATATTTTGTACAGCTTTATAAAGAAGATGATTGACACAAATTTACTCGTTTTTTTTTAAATTATATCTAACCTATTCGTAACCAATTTCATTTTTCAGAGAGCTGGTCAAATTGACATGAATATGCAAAGTGATTTAATGGCAGCCTTTGAGGAATCGCTTTAATATATGGCTAAATAACTTCCATATGGAAAACTGTTGAAATATATCTCATCTTTGTTGTCATAATTAATATTGGATTTTCTAATTAATTTATATATACATACACACAAAAAACAAAACAATACCACAAAAAGGAAATAAAAGATTAAGTTAAAACAAACATCTACTTGAAATGCATAAGTCTATAAATGTAGTAAGTAAAAGAAACAATATAAAGTAAAATTTACACAGCAGAATAACTTATTTATAAAAACAATTATACTATTAAGAAATGCGTGCTAAACAAAGCTGCAATGAAAAAACAATCACTACTAAATTTAGAAAAGAAAAAGCAAATTAAAATTAAACAGTCAAGAGACATGCATGAGATATGAGGTCAACGAAAAACAAAAACACAATTTTATAGAAACAATTTAGAAAGGAGAATCAAGAAGCAGTCACATGGAGCAATTTCTTATTTTTATACATTAAAACATTTTTTTTTTTATTTTTTTAATAATCGTTATTTAATTATATTACGAAAATAATAGATGATGATGAACAATATTTCAAACAAAGGTAAAAATAAATGGCATAATTTCCTTTATATTATACATATTATTATTATTCTCTTTTCTAAGCGTAAACAAAAACAAATACTTTAGATTTAATTAAATTATCTTAAACAATAATTATAATAAACCTAGTACTAGTAGTAAACTACTTACTGTAATAAAACTATATTATATTAAAAAGAAATTATGTAATAACAATACAAAAAAATAACAATGTAATTATTAATATTATTATTACGATAAAGAGAAATATATGATGATGATATATTATTACGTACATACTTAAGTATACATACATACATACTGCATATGCAACACACGATTGTAACACATATCCAACATACGATCGTCGTTTCTCTTGAATTATTAATTTTTATTTCAATATTTTTTCTGTTTACCATTGGTAAACAATCATGCGGAATGTGGAGATATGTTATGTAAAAAAAAACAAAGAAGGTAAAAAACAAAATTGTAGCATAAAAAATTAATGTTTTTTAATTATAAAATAAATACAATAATAAATATTAAATAATAATTAAAAGAAACACCAATAAAGTAAAAACAATCTGAAGAACAGATTTAATAAAAATACATTTTAGAAGAAAATACCAAAATGCAAAAACGATTATTTCACTTTAAAGAGTGGGGACGGACAGGAGGTGTATATTTTTTTATTTCTAAAAAATTGGACAAACAGTTTTAAGGGACTCCGAATCTCTAATTTTGAGAATGCCCATTTTCTGAACTGAATTTCTCCCAAACTATTTGGGTTTCTGGTGTGATATAAGCATATAACCAAAGACGCCATGACTGATCACGTCGCAGCATCGATTTTCATCTGTCAGAAGATAATAAGGCTACACTCAACATTTTGTAACAACAAAATGTAATGAAATTATTTTTATTTTCCTTCGCTGAAGATTTTATTGGTAGTTTCTGTTCGGAATATAAAGCTTTGTAGTTGATTTCTTTAAATTTCAATATGTATGCGTGAATGTGGGCGTTCCACACCATATCCATCCGAAAGCCAGTCCTTTACTCTAACTCAGGGTACAAATTTTATTTCAATAGCTGCAGTAGACATCGAGCTATAGCGTTTTAGATTTCAATCACATTTCAAAAATCACCTACAACTTTCTGGGCTCCTGGTATCAGAAAATGGAGAATTTACTGTTTGGCATAGCATACTTTGAGGCTGCAATGTGCCCAACAGTTGAGAACCAAAAAGGTTGTGCTCAACATTTGAGAACCAATATTTGTATAGAAACAAAAATTTGTTGCGGAACAAAAATTTGTAGAGAAACAAAAATGTTCTTGTGAACCAGTGAAAAACAGCCGACTCACAATTTTTCTGATACCAGGCGCCCAGAAATGTGTAGAAGGTGATTTTTTACATTTTACTCAAATTAAAAACGCTATAACTCCGTAACGGCTGCAGCTATTGAAATGAAACTTTTAGCCTGAGTTAGAGTAAAGGTGTAGCTATCGGATGCATATAGTGTGGCACGCCCACATTTACGCCTACATATTGTAATTCAATGAAATCAACTACAAAGCGTCACATCTTCGCAACTCTTAAGTTTACCTTCATGATTTATACCAGTGAACTATAGCCCATTGTGATAGCTAGCTGTCTTCCAAATATGGAAAGATTATCTTCCAAATAGAGAAAGTTACAGCTTGTTTTCTAAAATATTCACTGAACGGTTGAGACACACAAATGTTTACAAAGATTTGTTGCGGAACAAAAATTTGTTGAGAAACAAAAATGTTCTTGTGAACCAGTGAAAACGGCCGACTCACAATTTTTCTGATAACAGGCGCCCAGAAATGTGTAGAAGGTGATTTTTACATTTTACTCAACTTAAAAACGCTATAACTCCGTAACGACTGCAGCTATTGAGATGCAACTTTTACCCTGAGTTAGAGGAAAGGTGTAGCTATCGGATGCATATAGTGTGGCACGCCCACATTTACGCCTACTTATTGTAATTCAATGAAATCAACTACAAAGCGTCACATCTTCGCAACTGTTAAGTTTACCTTCATGATTTATGCCAGTGAACTATAGCCCATTGTGATAGCTAGCTGTCTTCCAAACATGAAAAGATTAGCTTCCAAATAGATAAAGTTACAGCTTGTTTTCTAAAATATTCACTGAACGGTTGAGACACACAAATGTTTACAAAGATTTGTTGCGGAACAAAAATTTGTTGAGAAACAAAAATGTTCTTGTGAACCAGTGAAAAACGGCCGACTCACAATTTTTCTGATACCAGGCGCCCAGAAATGTGTAGAAGGTGATTTTTACATTTTACTCAGATGCAACTTTTACCCTGAGTTAGAGTAAAGGTATAGCTATCGGATGTACATAGTGTGGCACGCCCACATTTACGCCTACTTATTGTAATTCAATGAAATCAACTACAAAGCGTCACATCTTCGCAACTGTTAAGTTTACCTTCATGATTTATACCAGTGAACTATAGCCCATTGTGATAGCAATGTCCAAATATGAAAAGATTAGCTTCCAAATAGATAAAGTTACAGCTTGTTTTCTAAAATATTTACTGAACAGTTAAAAACCACAAATTTTCTTGTGAACCAGTTTAAAAAAGCCGACTCTCCATTTTTCTGATACCAGGCTCCCAGAAATGTGTAGAAGGTATTTTTTTCTATGTGACTCAAATTAAAAACTCCATAACGACTGCAGCTATTGAGATGCAACTTTTACCCGGAGTTAGAGTAAAGGTGTAGCTATCAGATGTATGTAGTATGACACGCCCACATTCACGCCTACATATTGAAATTTAATGAAGTCAACTACTATGCTTTATATCTTCGCAAACTTTATGATTTATACCAGTGAACTATAGCCCATGGTGACTGCTAAGAGTCGCTTAGCATTTATGTAGTTACCCTGTTAGTTAATAGTGCCAGTAATCTTACCCGGATTTCAACCTAATTTTCTAATCTGATATTCTAGCATATAACCAGTCATACCTATGTTGAAAATTTGTTTCATTGATATTGACAAATGCCAAACAGAAACTGATTTCGCCAAAAAAAATAAATTCAAATAAATATAACAGTATGTTTTTTTTTAATTTTCAAAGATGTCTTTATTATTTTACAAAAGATGTATAAAAATATTAGTAAGTTAGCTTTAAACTAAAGAAGGGTAATAATGGGGACTATTTACAAGAGTTATCCAATGGATTTGGTGTGGTCAATCAACCGATCTACAGCTAAAAATAGATTTACATACAACTACAGCTAAAAAATGTATACGATTATGTCACAGATATGCATTTCCGTTAGCGTTCAACGCAAACAAGAGAAATAAGAGATGTATTTATGCTGAAATCTTGGACGTCAACGCTGATAGTTGAGCTTTAAGTGCGTCGATTTGGCAAAGCAATTCGATATTTTGACGTTCCAAATATGCAGCACGGATAGCAATCTCATCCTCCTTGATGCGACGACGATCACGGGACTTCTTGGCGGCAGCGTTGTTCTTGCGGCGGCGTTCATAGTAAGCAGCATCTTTGAGAATTCCACCGGATGTGGATACGGAACTAAGGCCGTTATTATAGTTGGAAGATGTGCCGACGTTATTTGTATTGGAAGAGTGGTCATTGCCGGAATTGGAATCACAGTCGCTGGACTCCTCACAGTGTTGCCGATCTTCATTCTCGCTGTTGTTGCTGGAGGAACCTTCATGGATACTGCCGCTGTGGGAGTTTGTGCGACGCATTTTTGGATTGGTGACAGTGCGTGACCCGCCATTCGAGCTGCGGATTTGTTCGAGGACACGTTTACGGTATTCAGTATAACGTTCAACCCGAGGATTGTCCAGAAGAACATCTGTGGCTGCAAAGTTGGCAGCTATAACCAAAGGATCACGTGGGAATGCCTTAAAGGGGCGCGTGTTTTTCGAATCGATTGATGACAAACCATTGGTGCTGCTAGTGGGCGTAGTTACTGTATTGGACTGCTGTTGTTGCTGGGGTGAATGTGGTACGGGCAAATCGTGTTTCATAGAAACTGCAGCGGCAGCAAATGTTTGCAATAGACTGTTGCTGGCTGTAGCAGAAGCGATTGGTTGAGTAGGAACAGTAGGTGGTGGTGTCGTCGACATAGGTTCTTGTTTAACTGCATTCGGGTAATATAAACCGGGATACAATGAAGCTAAACCAGCTGGAAGATTGGCTTGCGGTTGTTGTTGCTGTTGGGCGGCATACAAAATATTAGCGGGCAATAGAGAGGCGGCAGCGGCGGCGGCAGTGTTGGCTTGCTGAGCCATTAGAACATTGGGAGAGCCAGCTGGAGAGCCTGATCCTAGACTGGAGTTCGTGTGATACGGCGATGGAGTTTTGCGTGGCATTTCATCGGAATCACAGCGACGTGAGAGATCAAGAACTTCGGCTGCAACGGGGGCACGAACGGCCGACTGGTGATGGGGCATCGCTGCTGAGTTCATCAGTTGCTGCTGTAGCTGTTGCTGGTAGGCATAGGCAGAGTATAAATCTAAAGCAGGCATTGGTGGTGACGGTGGCTGCAAGTGCATAGGCTGTTGTTGGTGATGGGCAACGGCTGCGGCGTGCAATAATCCATTCCGATCTAAAAGTAGACAGAAAAAAACCGTAATAAATTAGTAACAATAATCAAATAGGTCGTAAAACATAGGACATTGGAAGAGGTGTAGGAGAAGATGTACGAGTTTTCGTTTCCATCTAAATTATGAATACTAACCATTTTTAAAATCCAACAGAAATTGGCCAGACATTATCTTTTCGTGAATCATCATTTTGATTGATAGTTTGTTTGTGATAATAATCCAAAAGCACTTCTGATGTTATAATCCTCCTTAAAATATTTGTTGTTCGTTGACGTTTTTAGGAATATGCGTACGTTTCTGAATCGGATTTCAAATAGTTTTCAATTTTGTTTTACGGTCGTTGGCAGTGTGTTTAGTTTGTTCGATGATGTGTTGTATTGAACAGTATTCGATGTGTACTGATTTCGAAATGCAATTGACGCAGCTTATATACTACGCAGGCCTGTTGCATTTCTCTGGACCCTAAGCCGCCTGCGTTGCAATTTCATTGACAGGCAGCACTCACCCACCAACCATCACCCTTATTATACAGCCCTCTCCCTCTTATTTGCCGCAGACGTATCCCGGGCCACTCTTGTTCTCTCTATCCCTCCCATGTAGGAAGATGGTGAAGGGTATTGTACAAGAGAAGCAGGTAGCTGTGTGACAATTTCAATGAAACAAAAGGGTAATGTTTGCTTTGCTGGGATTTGCTCATCATCATCACTATTGAGATAAGGGTTCAGTTCAGTTAAGAGAGCAAGAGTTTGAGTATGCTCACAGAATCATGGGTACACACACACACAACAACAACTAATATTATATTATCATCAAAAATACGCACACACACACACACACACACATCCATGTATACGTCTGTATGTGACTGTATATAATTATGCACCTCGCAGCATCTATGATATGGACCTATTATATATGTATACATGGGCGAAATGAAAGTGATAGTGCGTATCATCAGCATATCGATATCGGGGGGCCAAAACAAACTTCTTACTCAATGTATGCACTTCAAAAAACCACTCCTCAGTTTAAGCATCTTCCAAAAATGCAATCGATTTAATCGAAACCATTTTATTATTTATGATGGGTTTCGTTAGAAGGATTTCCATTTCTCAGAATGTTTGAAAGGCACTGACTGTGAAACCGTTTGGTGCAAAGACTTAACTAGAAGTTAACGTTGGTAGTTTGACAATAGAAAAATGTAAACATTCATATGGGGAATTTCGTTGCCAAGCTCAATTTTGTAATTGCAGTTGAAACTGGGTTTTAATTTAAATACAATTTTGAATTTGAACGGTGCAGCAATTAAACACGGGGCATGGATTCCGCATGGCAAACACAAAGTTCAAACTGATTTGTTAGCTTATTTGTATTACTTCTATGTACACGCAAAACAATTGATTCGGTGTTAACCAATTCTAAATTCATATATTAATCATTGTTCGTGTCGCATTTAGTTTAATCTCGTTCGCCAGTTTACGAGAAATGCAAGTATTCCATTTCACAGACGTAACTATTTCATCGAAATTACAAAATACATCACAGTCTAATATATAATTATAGTTTTGGTATGCATAGATTCAAAAGACGCCATTACAAAGATGTGTAATTGTTTTATCCGGTGTAAAACAGAAGTCCGTAGCTGTGTATTTAACCGGGATGCTATCAGAATGCCTTATTAACCATAACAGTAATGCCTGCTCCCAAAAATAATGTTTAAATAGCATCCAGTAGATCTATGTTTTTTTTAAGCAAACATTTTCATAACCATACCCATATTGATGCGATGAAAACCAACGAAGAGTGGTCGATTCAATCGAAAAGTGTAAGACCGATTCCAGTTTTAGCTTGAAAACATTTAAAAGCGAATACAGTAATATTCTGCGCAAATGTTTAATTTGGTTACTACAGTCAGCGTTCAAAAGCTATCCCGAACAAACTCATTACTTTCAGTTGGGATGCATTAATAGGGTATTCAGCCAGAGCAAACTAGTCATTCCCTGATGGAGAAATCGTTTATGATATTTAACCGATTCTGTAACGTTTGACATGAGTACCACTTGTGAAGTTACAATTGAGAAACAAATAAATATTTTCTGGGCATTATTTATTCAGAACTGACTTGCTTGTAATTTCCATATACCACGACAACTTCAGTGTGTCGCGTCAGGATGCTAAACAAAAACCTCCTCGGACAACCTTTTCAAAAATAACAACAACCCATAGATGAGGACTGCATAGACAACCGTGGCGTAATGGGTTGGATTGGTTGGAAAAAAAGGACATAAAGAAATCAGTTATGGTGACGCCTTGCAGAAAAAGACATAAGACGGGAAGGCAATTCCAAAAAGTATGCCCAGACTGGAATTTGCATATTCAACTACAAGGACATCGAATTGACTTCACCAATGAACCGGACAACACGTTCGTACAAGGACATCATCAAATAATTTACCTATCTAGAATGTATTGTCATTGGAATACTAGTTACTCGTACAACCAACCACCAAAAAGTGAATGCGACGTGGCTTGAGAGGAACACACTCAGGGATGTATTGAACTTGAAGACTGATTCCTTGGTCCCTACACACACACACACACACTCACATATGCATATGGGCTGGTGGCGTTGTATATTCTTGAGTTCCCTGTCTTTGTATTCCAGTGGGTCGCAAAACGATTCTCGAAACATGTTTTGTGTGTTTGGCTGAAATTTCTTTGTCGCTAGTCGCAAGGTGAAAACTAGATAATAAAGCAATCAGTTTGCACTTCGCATTTAAGAATCAACTTTGATCTGTTCTGTTCCATCTAAAATTATTCTTTAGCTTTTTGTTGCTTAGTGATGTTTTGATTGTATTCCTTTAGGGCTTAGTCGATGTTTTGTAGTCCCCATCCTATGCATTCTTTCCTGATAGACAATTTAGAAATACGTAATAATAATACGGATAGGGTGGCTGTTGTCAACAACCCGCCAGCATGTGAGTGTGTGTTTTGTGGTAAAGTTAAAGTGTTCACCATTTATGTCCGGCAGTGTATGCATGGACGGACATATACTCGAATTCAGTTGAAACGAAAGGATTTTCTCGGTCCTAAGTAAAGGATTTAGACAAAGTATGGATTTAGAATACGTTAATGTGTACGTCGTCATGTACATGTCAATAGCAGAATCCTGCAGAGTATTGGCTTATGTCATCTAGCACCTAAATAAGCCGTACACATACACACACACACACACACACATGTACACGTGCTGACATACAACAACAACCAGAACCAGCACCACAAGAGCAACGACGGCAACATAACTCATTTGTAGTTGTTGCTACGAGTGACTAAGCGCGCATGATTAACTCCTTACTTAGGCTAGTCGCTGCGTTTAGTGTTAATAATAAAAATTCGCAGGGACTGTCGCGTTCGACAATAACCGATTTGCCGGACTATAATGAATAAACAATGACACTAATCACCACAATTTAACTCTGTCCATGAACATTTCTCATACACCAATTTGTTTGTTTTTATTAAATCCATTTCGAGAGTTCAGAACGACTGGAGAATAGACGACAGTAGGCAAGTGATCTAACATACGACCATTCTCTTGGAATTCTTCGATTGCCATCGGCAATGTCATGTATGTGCTCCCCCAATTGTCAAATTGCATCCGATCTGACGGTAGAATTATAGACATGTTTGGCGTTGTTCTTATTTCACAGCACTTGTATTAATGATGTTCCTCTCAGGAATGAAATGGAATAAATATACTTTGTATGTACATATATACATTTGGTATTGATTTCAGGATAAATCGGCGTTGCATACTTCAGTTGTTGATTAAGATAACAATCCCTATCACAATCAGCAGAATGTTACAACAAGGCACCTCCATTGTGGCAAATTTCAATTAAATCAAAACAAACTGACGGACAAATATGAATTTTTACTTGATAATGATAAAAATGTTTTCCTTCGCACCGATTTGGCCGACTTGTTTGTTGTTGTTACTTGTAACTTTATATTATGTCAGTGTAATTGGAAATCGAACAAGACTCTGGAAAAAAAACTAGTGTAATTTTTTCAAGTCGGCATTTCTATTTCATTGGATTTGGATTGTCAACATCAGACATGGATTTACTAAATGTTGGACATCTTAAAATCGTCAGTTATTCCTACTATATGAAATGACAAAAACTAGTGGCTTTTCAGATCGTTTTTTATAGGGCGAAAAAACTACTAGTTATCTCAGTCTGAAAGGAGCAAGTGTTCCTTCTCATATAATTAATTTGTGTAAGTTTAAATTAACGCCAAATTCGAAATTGCAGGTTATTGGCGGTAATTGGAGTTGAAATACCTAAAGTGTGTTTCATTTCACAATCTAAACAATTCGCTATTTGCAATTGTAATCCGTTTTCTCTATTTTAATATTAGAAATTATACTCCCGATTACCGCGGTAACTCTGACTGGTGTATTTTGGTTCTTATTCCAATCACAATGTGTGTAATGCTTTCTGCGGGGACATCCATACATGTGTGTTTAGTTTATAAACTGCATTACTCGTCCACGTAAACCTTTTCGATTGTGTTTTTTTCTTTTTCGTTTAATCAATGAAATATTTCGGCGTGCTCACTTTAAAAATTGCCTAATCTCAGGATTAAAGCCATTAAAAAACCACAGGGCTTAGTTTAATCCAACTGCTAATCCCCGTGCGGCGGTTGTGCCAACGACAATTCAGAAAAAAATTAGTCACTAACTAAAAATTAGTTAGTTACTGACTAAATGTAATATGGCCTAATTTTTTACCTGACCTCTACACCTTTTTACAACTGTCATGGGCAGGAGCTGTGTGTAGACGTCCCATGTATGTACTAAATATCTACTCTGGCCTATGGACGACCTCGTCGACGTGCTCAGTGTAAATACATACAGTTTATTTGAAAGTGCCATAAAAAAGAGTTACTAACTTCATTTATTGCATTGGCCGTGAAATTCGTGGAATTTTTTTTTTTTCGAAATTACAAAAATGTGCTCGCGGTTCTATTCTCCATAAAAAAGGGAACATGTTCGAGTTATGACTTTTTGTCTTCTACTCGTTAACATGCAATTTCTGTGCAATCCTTTCGTTTGAAATTCATATTTTTTGGAACACTACTCATATGTAACTTGCCCAGTTAGTTAACCTTATCCTGTTCGCGTTTCGGCGTCTGAATACTTTTTAGTTGCTGGTATAGGTAGCCGAATGGCTAGGCGGCGGCATTGGTCATAAACTTCCGAAACAACAAAGGCCCTTTCGTCTGCTGACACAAGAAGGCATCATAAAAACGGGTTGGTTCAGTTCTGTGCGAATGTATTGTGAGTGGGGTTTATGTTTTTTTTTTTTTTACCACACACCATACGCATTTTTTAACGTAACCATTTTTTTATTGCATAATTTTTAGCGTATTTTCGGAAAGAGGATAAAGTTTTTTAAACATTTCGTGGAATCGCGGTTAGAAAGACTGGGCGGCTTCAGGTAGTGACGTTTTTTAGACAATCATAAATTTTTGGAAATTGTATCATAAAGGGTTTCATTTCATTTTTTAAGGGCCGTGTTGGCCGGCTGCTACCTGGCGAACAAAGAGTACTTACTAACCGTTAGTTAGTTAGTCGTCCGTTTGGTACCGAACACTGTGAGTTGTAATAATTGAAATTAGCGACTAATTGACTACGAAAGGGTTCTTTTGTGCGACGCTACAATCTGTCCTGAGAAAAGGGGTTTTGCTCGTTTGTGTTCATACGGGCGATTCTATTTTTGCCAACTTCCTAGAATTTCAATTCTAACATCATTTGGTTTTTTTGGAAAATAAAATCTAAAACAAAAATTTTAGAAATTTTTTATTTTCCTAGACGTATGTACGTAAATGTCTCAGCTGGCAACGATACAGCAACAAGATTTTCAGCTAAGAAATTTGTTGATAATTGCAGAATACAATCCTTCATTTCGATACGTTTTTAATTGGCATTTCAACCGCAAATCTGTTACAGTTAGGATTACTTACTTAAGATGGCTCTGCAATGCAATCGCAACGTTGTGATTGTAATAATCACAAAAATTGTGGTTTGAGTTGGGATACTATTGCCGTGCAAAACCGAGCAAATGTTCGTCATATCGGTTAATCTCAACCGACTGAAATCGGTTTAAATTCACGCCGTCCGGCCAAATCACGTGCTTTCAATACTCAATGCTACATTTTTCTGTGATTTTAGCTGATGGTCAGACATGCTTTAGGTCGCCCTCCAACATTTGGTTTTGTATATTTTTTTTCCATAAAAATCCTGGTTTTATGTTCGAGAGGATCGACAACAATTTTACGAGTATTGGTGGTCTTACACTAATGTCTTTTCCCTAGATGAAATAACACAAAATTTCCCGGATGTACTATTCCATTGTGTGATAGTAATCAGATGGCTCAAGTCGATCTAAATCCTTCCGAAATACACGTACATAAGTATGGCCACGTACACTTGATCACAAGTCATCTTTTTTTGCGATGGTCTAAAAAGTCCCCGTCAATACGACAACGCCAAAAATCAACAACATTTCCTGGCTAATCTAGATTTACGATGTCAAGATGACGCCGAGAGTTGCTGATAGATTGTGCAAGTGATGTTATTAGAAATACGCGGATCAAATACATGCTTGTCACTGTAATCAGGTTTAAGCTTTACAGTGACAAGTGTCAATTTGACATTTCTGTGGACATCAATTAGGCGAAACAGGTACGGCACATAGACGATCAGTACGCCTAAACCACATGGAAGATACTTTTTAATCGGGGTTGATTAGATAATTCCAAGGATTGCTAGAACCTGTTCAGGAATGAAGGAGCTAAAAAGTCATTAGTTGGACAATTGTGAAATGCATGTGACATTTGTATTCGGCAAAAGCAGCTCTACTAAGCTCAGCAAAACGTCACAGTTGGTCACTTTTGAAATCCAAGTCAAATCTATGTATGTGTACATTAGACTGGGACACGATCAGTGTTACACAGTGTTGCATTTGGACAAATACATAAATTACTACAGCTCGGCAGCTGTATAGACTTTTGGAAATAGGTTCATACTGTGAAAACACCCGAGGTATCCTTCTCAAATTGGGTAGCATGGAATGGATTATCACAACTAAAAAGTGTGACCGTCGAAATGCGTTTGGCTGCAAATGCTTATCATTTGTCGACTCTGGCTATTTTCGGCTTTTTTCACACAATGTCCTTGACATAATATTGTCATATGCATAGGCGTCCAATTTGTTGCCTCTATTCCAAAGCCATCATTTGTTTCCCCCCTTTTGATATGTCCTGAGGTATACCCACAGACTCTATGGCGAAATACGGCCAGTTAAGTTATACATAACTAATTTTTCAGGTTTTCCGATAATTTAGGTAGTCATACACCGTATTTATACGTTTATCCATACAACGGTACTCCTTTCCAAGCAAAACTCGTCAAAATAGCTACATTTGGTATCAAATCCCAACAGAGGAAACGCCTCAAACGTATACACATACACAGTCTCACAGAAACACCCTTTCCTTTGTCATCCGCGTATGCATGTTTTCTTTCGGTAGACAAGGTCAACATTTTCGAAGCGTCAGTAAACGCCCCTTCGATGACTGCATGGGCTATGACCGGGAACAATGACGCTAAATATGTTCGTGTTCGTATGACCGCCACTGTCGGCATTGCCCGGCTTATCAGATAGTTTACAGGAAATAAAGGGCAAATTAAAGGATTTGGCATAGCTTTACTCCTTCCGACGAAAAGGATTAAAGGAATATACATATAACAAATTATGAAATGCACGTATTTCCACTGAATGCCGGCCGATATGGAGTGATTGCATTTCATGGCGAACTATGCGTAGGTAATTAGAAACTATGCAGTAAGGAAGTTTACATCGATCCGATTCAGTATTTTTCTTTATGAGTGCTCTGCTCACCAAACCTTGGCGAAAAAAATCATGCTTTGAGTGTTGTCAATGCCGGTTGCTAATATTTGTTTCTCTTCTCAGTGTTTCTCATAAATTTTGCGGAATATTTTGTGAATCAGTTCGATGTGTGGGAAACAGTTTATCACTGTTGGCATTATTGACCATCACATTCGGTGCTCGCAGCTGTTGATGTTATCAAAATACTATTATTATTTACAGTCTCGTATAGTCGTGTTAAATAAATATATTTGTGGGAATCGCATATTATTCATAAACGATATGCAGACAATTTGGCGTCTATTGTTTGCTCTGAAAAAGTTCACAGACCTTTCTTGTTGACAGTGCACAAAAAGCGAGTGAAAGAGATGAATTCGTAATGTACTTAATGGTAATCAGTAATTTTGAATTGATAAGATTGTCTTGGATTCCAGGAAAACAAATCTTAAGTGATTTTAACTTCAATCCGCTCTAATAAACCGACACAATTTGTTCGGGAAAATCTACGTTTCTCGTACAAGTACAAGTCAAAGACGCACTTAATTGCCTGCATACTTATTTACCTTTCACGCTTATTTGCCTCAACGAAAGATGAACTATTATGCAATAAAAATATAATTTATTTCAAAAAACGTCTTTCTATTTGACCGAATTCGTATAATTATCCAAATAAGCTAGACGGGTGGGTTCTAGTTACATTACCCGGGTAATTACTCGAGGTTTGCTGTATGGATCGAATATACTCTATGCCTATACTGATACAGATCCAAACGACTGTGCTTATTTTCATCGAGCGAAAACATGATCAGATGTTGCAAAACATAGAAGAAATTGATCTCTGAACAGAATAATAAAAAAAAACAAATTCTGTGACAAATTAACTCAATTTGTTAGCCTGTCTGAGCCTTAAGTGAATATTTCAAAAGGGAAAAATTAAAATGAAAAATGCTTGCATAGTGGTCCGGTCTATTGCCCAATGTCTAGAACCTAATGTCCGAAATTTCCATATATTTTTGGAAAATTATTGATTGAACATTGCCCAATGCGGTTCATAGAAAATATCTGGATTTGAGAAATGAACGCAAGAACGCTACATTTTTAATTCACTAATCGTAAACCATGAATTTATCATAAACATTTGAAATACGACTTCGGTTAACTGCTAATAAGTATTTCCATGCCAAAGAAAGAGATCAATTCGTTGGATTTTAAGAAAAAAAAATACAACTTTCATATGAAATCTAAACTTTGAGTACGAAACATGGTTCGTGTGAATGTTCAGTCTCAGTTATCCGATAGTTTTCACTTAAGCGGATTCGGAGTCGAAAATGTACATATGGAAATGTTAATAAAATAGTAGCGTGCTATCCCAACCAGCAGTAACAACATGATGTCAACAATAGTAGTGTCCAGTCTGTACGAACACACTAGTAATACCACTGAGGATATTGTGCACCATTCCCGCAAACCCGACTACGAATTACCGTTCAATGCTGTACGTTTCAATTGAAACGTTGCACTTTTTGCGTCCTTCTTCAAGGGGAGTGGAAAAATTACCCTAATTATGATATTGTCATATAAAAAAACCGCACTAATTGAACAATCCGACGAACACGTGGGCGGTTTTGTTTGGTCAGTTGGTTGATTTTCGTGTTTGCAAATACTCAAAGGAATCTGATGAGACAGACAATCAGCATTGGACAATCTTTGCGGTCCAATGATTGGTTTAAATTTCCGGTTTGCCGTTCTGGCCTTCATGTCCTTTGGCATGGCTGCATTCGAGGTTGCCTTTTGTTAGTTCGAAACGTTGACGAGTGGAGTGGTACTTGATATTTGTTGATACTTAATTACAGCATCCAAGCCAGGTTTAACGTAAATACAACCCAGACATCTCATTTGAAATGTATTTCAGTTGATGTTCGGCTTTTTGTCTTGCCATGTTGGTGAATAGACGGATGTGTTTTTGGTGAAGACAATATAGGATAACGATAGGATAACAATTAGGAAAGGATTTTGTGTAAGTGTGTGTGTGTGTGTGTGTCTTTTAGTCTTGGTCAACAAGCATATGAAGAACAACAACGAATGCGCCTTCGTTCCTTTCCTTTCAATGCTACATGTTCTTAACATTGTCTAGGACTAATCCTTCCTAAAGACCACTTTTTTTCTCTTTCATAAAAAGTACTTCCGTACGATTGTGATTTGTGCACGGAAATACCAAACATACATTTTTGCATACATTACTTTACAATGCATTCGGCCATTTTAAGCAGATAACCAAAACTGGATGTTTGCCCTTTTTCGGAAGTAGTTCCATTGTGCTCAAAAGGACATACATACATACACTTAACAGCAAGTGGCATTTGCATATGCGCATTCATTCATGCAGTCATGCTATGTCGGCCAACTGTATAATTTCCACAGTCCGTCTGTACCGACTGTCTTTTTAATGAAAAAGATCTTCTTTGTAAAAAGAATATTTTCTGGCATTTGCGAGCTATGAAGAAACATAACTACACATACATATGTACACGGATCAGTAACAAGTACATTTGCAATATTTGAATTTCCGTTAGGAAGTTAACATACAATCAATATTAAAGTACCATTATCGATATATTCTCCAAGGACCACTGTGCCACACAAAAACAGGATGTAATATTGAAAATGACATATACACACATGGGCAAGAGTAACGAGCCGTAATGACAATGAGAGGAATCAAAGAATTTGCTGCTTCCTTACGCCCATGTCAACACACGATACACGGCTAAACGTCTAAATGTGAATGACAATTAGACTTTGTGTGTGAACACACACGCCCAGGAAACGGAAAACACGAAACTGATCTATGAAAATGCGAAGCCACATAGACAAAATGCAATTTTCCATGGGTCATCCATTACCTTGGACCATGCACTATGTTCATCCATTCGGCCGAGAATTGAGTGTGTGGGAAACATTGAGTTTTTCGTTATTTTGGACACCCACAATACAGTTTCAGGCAACAGGACTGTTTTTTTTTTTTGGAACTGTTCTCTGAAACCTATTTGGTGTCAGACATTTCAAATGATGGTACAGTGTATTCTCTCATAAGCGTACACCTAAGGGACTGAGTGAAGAGGATTGCTCTGATTTGAATTATTTGTTTAGTCGCTATATGTGTCCATAACAGGCTGGAAACAGACAGTGAATATCAAGAGTTTAACTCTGCCAATATAGAGGGACGTTAGTATGGGAGTTGTATCAAGATATGACCCAAATTATATTTCTAGAGTGAAAGAATTGTAACATGCGGTATTTAAGAAAACTCATATTTGCTTGTCCTTCCATCAGTAAAAGGAACTTTGATCATTAATCTTATATCTTTCGAACTAAATGAACTTTAGAGAAATCAATGTCATTTTCGGAAATTGCCAAACCAACATTACTATGAAACCATACGACTTTTGTATAGCTAACGTCAGAATACGATTATATGTAAATTCAATGTTTTTCTCCATCCAACAGCGAATGTCCCATTCGGGGTAGGACTTTGGTGTTGACCAGTGTAATAAATAATCGGTTAAGTAGTAAAGTTCCAACTGAACTTTTACTACACTGAAAGAAAAACTTTCTCCATTAAAATGAAGCCAAATGCCCTTGATAATTGTTCTTAATTGAAGGACAATCGTAGACTTTTTGCTTATTCATTAACTAAAGACGGAGTTTTTCTGTTATTTTCGCTAGCAGATCACTCGTACTAATTTAGATTACTTCTCTAGTATTTGCATAATAAAAAATAACAAACAACAAACGCTGTCTGCGTAAATGCCGAAACAATATTCAAGTCCATGGAAAGCCTACGTCGCTGTCGCTCTACTTAGAGTGGATGCCTACTCTTCGTCGGTTTTCCCTCCATCCATGAACTAAATGGTGGAGAAGATAGACCCGTTGCCATTGTTACATTTAAATGAATACATACATCATTAACTGTCATTTGAATCGATTAAATAAATCCACACTTCATTAACAATTCAATGGAATAAAGAAATGCTAGGTCGGTGTCGGTGTTGAGTCGGTTTATTACCCAGATGTGGGATGGGTACATGGATATAACCGTTGTTGGATGACACTTTGCCAATCATTATTATCGTTGAGATAGATGTGTGTGAGAAATGTCACTGAGTACTCACACTGAGATACAGGCGACTCCCTAACTCCCTAACTCCCTGATGTATATTTGTTCGTTTTTGGGATTTGTGGTAGGTTTCCATTGTTTCTTGTTTGATTATTTGATTGTAACAGAACTCTTTTTCCCACCTTGAATGGCCTAAATACCGTTGTTCTCGCTTCCCAAAGATGTCACCCAAACTGTAGTTTGTGTGCCGTTATAAAGGTGGCACATTCTCGTAAAGGTGTTTCCCAAAAAAAAAAAAAATGCATTCAATTGTTTTACATTGACTGCGATATGAATCGAAACTCTTTTCCGTATTTTACGGAAGTGGCCAAACGGTAAACACACACAAAGTCCTAATCTTTTGCTCTCTTCTCACTGGCAATGGCTCGGTGTGCCTTTTTATGGAATTCCATCAGTTTTGCACGTAAAAACGTTTGTTCACTTCTTCCACACAATAACGGTTTAGTCGGATTAGTGTCCGTAATATGAACTCCATGGAGAATCCTTTCTTAACACCTTTTCGATTGTAGGAGTTTTTGTCATACTCACATCAGCTCGTTCAACGCATAAAATGCATTTAACTTAAATCTCGGAGATTAGTTTGTCATTTAAGCCTTTTTTTCTGCTAAAGTGCCATTGTTGGACATTTGTCGTCTTCCGAATTCACACAGAAGTGTTTTGTAAGCGATTTAAGTTTTTTGTTTTTTTTGGCAGTGGGTGTTTTTAACTGTAACATATACATATGAACTGTTTTGTTGAAGTGCTATTCACGAAAAAGAACTTAAGGTCCAATGATAAGGCTGTGAGCGTCTTTTGTTCTTGCTTTAGCGATTTTGATTATCGACATGGCAAGGATATGCTTCTCACTTCATTACAAAATGTTCATAGAAATCGGATGTAATGTCCGGCTCTTAGGTAGGTTGGATTACAAACCGGAAGGTACGTTCATAGGTATGGCAGGCTTAATCAAAACATGGACACATCTAGCCCTGATTCGTTCTGCCTTCATGTTTCATTGTAATCAGTTTTCCGTGTTTAGGTTAGGCCTCAACTCCGAAAGAATATATATCTGGAACAAAAATCACTTATCCCTTTGGACTACAGTGCAGTGTAGGATATACATAGTAGGGGCGTTACATTTTCTGGGCAAAGCGTATAGCAAAAGGGTAAGACCATCAAACATTTTTCGGCGGCTGTTTCCACCACGTAAATGTTGGCGACTTTACGAGTAAGAGAGCAATCTCTAAGCCATGTAAAACTCCTCTAGAAAGGCATTAGCCGTTCGGAGCCGGCTTTAACAAGTAGGTCCCGGTCAGCGAGTAAACACATTATATCGTACACAGCTCAATGATTCGAGAGAAGTTCCCCGTATGTTCCATCATGGAATGTTAAGGGAAATAAGTAAGTATAGCAAAAGCGTATCGCGCAATCGATCGATTATTTGTTTACGAAAGCTAACAAATTACAGAATGCCGTCAATAATGCAATGATTGCCACTTATGAAGTATTCCAAATCTTCATTCCCTAATTAGATGTGATTGTTGTTAATCAAATACTGGCGCTTAAGGACTTTGATAACTGGGATTAAATCTACCATACGTCTCAGAGTATCCTTATTTTATACAAAGTTACGTTATCTTTCTACGTTAAGTTTCTCAACAAGTTATTTTTTTTTTGCCGAAAATATTGTTTTGGAATAAGAATCAATCGGCCAACATTGGAATCATATATAGATCTAGTGATAGGAAAAGGTACGACATGCAGTTGTCGATAAAGCAAGTCCGCCACAAGACTAGGCTGGCAAAAGGTTGTGCTCGATCCGAACTACTTATTCTACCCACTCCCACGTTTCAAATTATTGAAATCATCTAGAATATTTGAATAATTTACATTGAACGTTTTCCCCAAATATCAATTCACACTGCGATTTAAAGAGTTAAATTGGTGGTTAGATTCGACCCCTAGGATTCCAATTACATTATTATTTTCATGCGACCAATTCGATTTAAGTCTTTACGCCATTTTTACGTCTAAATATGAGAGTATGTGTGGACTTGCTCTATTTACACATGCATACGAACACTTTCGTTTTCATCCCCCTAATTCAGTTCCTTCCCCTAAACAACGAATACGTTTGTACGTACGTATTCACACACACGCAAAGAATCGCAAAACAATGAGTATTACGATGATTTTGTCCAATTTGGTGTGTTGGGTAAACTGTGGATGGAGTTCATACACAGTATTTGTGTTGTAACGTTGTACATACACACACATACATAGATAAATACGTACATATAAAGAAATGTGTATGCCTGTAGACGTCATACATATGTATGTACATATATCCATAAAAGATTGACAGCATAATAAATAATGCAACACAGGGAGGACCAATCGTGAGCCATCACACTCTTGAGGAGGAGAAGTTGTATCGATGAGTTTTCTTAATGCGTGTGAGTGTGTGTCTGTGTTGGTGTTCACGGTTTGTATGTTTGTGGAGTCGAAACATTGCTATGTGTTGGCTCTTGCTTTCCGCTCTTCTTGTGACACTAGGTTTTGTTAGTGTTTAGCATTTTTCCCTGTTAAAAGTGATCGTCTGAAGGAATATGATTTATAATATGATATATAAATATTAGAGTGGCTCCCGCCTAGTGAACGAAATACGGCCCAAATAAACATTACTAACATTACCAGAAACAACGGTGTTTTTCTGTTTATCGAATTTGTTTTGTTTGTCTTCATAAATTTGAACGCAACATGGACAACAATTATGTTACAAAATTGCACTACGGAAATAAAAAGTTAACCTTATTCTACTTGGCATTAGGTCAATCCAAATGATTTGGGGCTTCGATTTGGTAAAACGTAGTGAGTACTATTTGATAAATATGGGATACAGTGCATGGCTTCCAGGGCCCTTAATGGAGGCTACCAAGACAGGATTTGTTTGAATTCTAGAGTGATTATATGGTGATCGATTCCAATAATCGTCCATGGCCCTAACTAAGTCAATTGGCAAAGTCACGGGGCTTTGCTTTAGAACTAGGCAATTCGTATTTTTTAATATGGTAAAAACGATGACATTCACTGTTTCCGACCGGACTGGATATCATGACAGCTCGACAGCCATACATGTTTTTCAAAAACCCAAAGACTAGAACGGCGCTGATGGTGGGCCCACTTAAGTTCTTGCATTTGTTGAATTTGTATACTTTTAAATAGAGATCCTTACATTTAATTCTTGATTACACGTGCCTTGGCATCCTTAATTAACCTTTTCCGTGTATTTGTCGAATATATTCGAGACTACATATGATTTTTAGCACGCCAAAAATATTTGCCACGGAAAGGATTAAATCGTCAAATTCCATTTGCATGTTAAAAGGGGCAGTTTATTAGATACAGGACTGACCAATCTATGGACTACGGACTGACGACTTTAGAGCGCTGATAGTGCCGTTATGTTTCTGTTTTCTTGAGATATGTTGGGAAATACCAGAATTATTTCAAACAAAAACCCAATTAGATCAGTGAATTTGACGCCATTTCGAAATTCAGTTTCAATCGGGGAAAGTGAAATTCGAAATTGTTCCCATAATTTACTTTATAAAAGACGTGTGTATGTTCGCAGTGATTTGCCAGTAGAGTCATTATCAAGTTATCAGCGGAAGGGAATCGAAAAACTGCCATCTGTCCATTTATCAATGGGACGAACGTGTGACCACAGCTGATGGCTGATAATTCTTCAATGTGGGCAAAAATAAATGACACGGATGTACAGTTTATATTTACAATAGATGGAGTACTAACCACTAACCCACAAAGGGTTGTTAAATTGCTGTGTCTACGTATCTATACATACAACATATTGGACATACATACATACATACAAGCATGATGAATAATTTGGTCATCTTGGTAGCCAGCCAACATTTGGTTTTGTTATTATGGCTGTTTTGAAAGGGTTCTGTAATCCTTTCGCCAGGGGTTGTTTCCTGTTCTATGTGTTCTTTAATTCGTCTTCTTTTGCAATTGTATAGCCACGTATGTATGTATGTACATACTTACATATATTGACCTTACGTTATCAATTGTGGCCGCAATTTATTCCTTTGGTTTGTTTCTGTTCTCCCACCCACCGCCCTCACTATTCAGTATTCTTGACATATTTAGTGCCACATTCGGGTGTTAAACAAAAAAGAAAAAAAAAACTCCAAATCGATTTTCTTTACAGACATGTCTGTGTGTATTCCGTTTGGGTGTATGTTTTGTTTTTGGGGACAAGGGGAGGAAATTTAATTAGATTTTTTCCAATGTATTTGATTATAGTTTAAGCAAGTTTGTATTGAAAGTATGAAGTGTATGGATGTATGGCCACATAAAGTCAGCTGAGATCCAATTGACAGAAAGAATGAAAAAAAAAACACAAAAGCAAACGGTTTGAATTGGATTTTTCCACCGATTATCATGAGTTTACCGATACACATATCGGTTTTTTTAGTGGACCAACCTAAACGACGATCCAACTGAAATCGCCATTTCAAATTATGAAACATCAGTAATTTACATTTATTTACGAATTCGTACTAATTTTTTAGTTTACCCTGTATTTATTTTATTTAGCTCGTTTTCCCGTCAGGCTGAAAAACTAATTGTTCTTTCGTATAAATAGAAATTAAAGAATCTCTCAACACTTGCTGTAAATATGGCCAAAATACATGTCCTTCAAAACTGTTCAACTTGTACACCAAAACAACTACTATTGTGTTAAAAAAAATCTCATTTTGCTTTATGTGTATGAGTGCTAGTCGTATTCTTAGGATCGTTAGCCTGCGAAATCCTTTCATTCTTAAAGAAAACAAACATAAATTATTTCGGTTTTCAAAATGTATCTCATTACCAAAAGAATAAAAAAAGAAAATATTTCTATTCTATTTTGTGACACGGAACAAAAGGATATTATTAAGGTCTACATCCGCAGTGAGAACAAAAGTCTTTGTAAAGGTTTAGTGGTCGAAATGTTGGCCACAATCAACTGTAATCAAAGTAATCACCTTTGTCCATGAACAGCGAATCACCCCGATCAGCACAAGAAGGAATTAAAGAAAAATAAACATTACTGTTCTGATTGAAATAATCAATAATCGTCAGTTTCTTTTACATCAGAAACGAACCCATTCTTTGGTTATTTCTGAAATATAGAACTAAGTCCATTAATTAAAGATCTCCCACTGACATGCAAATTTTTGTACTCGCTGCATGTCCATTTGGTTTAGATCAATTCTGCTTTTTTTTTTTTACCAACACTCAAGTTATGGTATCGGAAGGAGGAAAGAGGGAGCAGTGTTTGTTGACATTTATTTTGATTTTAAGAAAGTCACAACTGGCAGGAAACACTCTTGCTGGAAGAGTATTTCACATACCAACAGTTCGGCGAACCCTTTAAACTCCAGGTGTTTGAATGATCTGAGATATCGAACTAGATACGTTATCGATTACAGAGAGTGGTTGAATGCTTTCAGGCAAATATTTCAGCCATAAGGTCACCGGGTCAGTAAATATCAGGTAATCGTTAAGGAGAGTTACAATATAAGATGAGGAAGTGTTACTTGCCCTTTTAGAAATGACCAAAATCTCTTACTTTTCCTGGGAGATGAAATAACTTTAGCACGAAGACGCTGTTCGTGGAGAAGTTTTGGCGCCTTAGTACTCTGGCACAATTTGATCTCGTCGGTTTGCGTAGCAGCTCAGTATTAGAATTATTAACTTAAACGCCAATTTCTGAAAGCTCCCTCCCTTGATCTGATAGCTTCTTTGTATGTGAAATTTAACCAAAAATTCTTTGAAGGTTTGATCGAAGTAGTCTACCGGGGAGACCCGAATGGGCAAATGCAGACCACGGAGACAAATTTATATATAGTCATGACTCGGACATATGTATATGTAGTATTTGTAAGAAAGTACTTTTTTTTTTGAATATTCTGTAGGGAATTATTCCTCTTTTTAGGCGACTGGGTCCAATCTATATCTAATTTTCGAGATTTAATTGGCGATTTGCATGAAAACTAACAACTCGCATTTCTTCACGAGAGTAAAACGAGCACAATTACTGCCAGTTTTGTCCGTCAGACCTAATAGACGGTTCACACTGACGCTCGTTTTTCTGATCAACTTCCACATATTAAAAAAAAAAGTCCAAACTGTGTAACCTAATGCGTGGGTGTCAACTCCAGGAAAAGCAAATGATTCGTCCAACACACTAATACGTATGCATTTATCGACAACGAGTATACAAAGTGATTATAATTCACATTGTCGCCAACCAGCAATCATTAATCATGCTCTTATGCTCAGTATGCGACTTTGGTCATTCCCATTCGGAATTCCTTTATAATAATGTGTGAGTATTAGTCGTTTTAGAATTACTATATAAAGGCTTGTTTTGTGTTCCATGTGGACAACCGGAACAGAAATGCATTAGTCAGCAGAAAATAGAGTCTTCTGTGTGTTTTTCTTGAAACATTTAAATAACATTTGGCACATGGTCATTCAAAGATGAGCCATGAGTCGTTTAAAAACCCACTGCAGTCCATGCATAGATTTGGTCAACCTTTAAGTGTGGCCACAACGTCAGAGTCCCTAAAGGTTCTGTCTCTGTGCGTCATATTTGTACAGCGCAGGCGCATGTGCAGCTGATCGGCTAAATATGCCTACAGCATTCAAAGGGATTGTGAAAGGATTCCGGAAAGGGGAATACATACAATTTAAAATAAACAAACTACACGAGCCGTGTTTTCTGAAGGAGTTAGAGGAGCCGTCATGCATGTACGTTCGCACAACAATAACATTTTTCCAAAGGCAGCAGCTCAATTCAGGCCAGTCTTCAATCGATTCCATTCGGTTTGTCTCGTTTTCGATGCATACCAGCCACATTGTGTACATTTGCAGGATCATTAATCTCGAGGGGGCGTTTACACGCGTCGCGAGCAAGCGCTCTAGCAAATGAAAATCAATGCATGCGACAGTGTACAAACATACTCACACACACGCACACACAAATATACTCATATCCTTTTCATATGTAGAGTCACAGCCAGCCAGCCCACGCGTGATCACAGAAAATCCACTTATAATGCTCAACATATTTTCTGCATTTCACTTGGCTTGGTTTGAGTCCTTATAAAAATAATTTCTATTTTGTTTTGAAGGATTTCATCGGACAATAATAAGGAAAAAGAGGCACGTGTGGTCTGATCGCCGTTTTTCCATTAACATTACACGAACGCATATTCTGTTATACATATGGGTGGGTAAAAACGGAACACAACGACTAGTTTTCTGATGTAATCGTATGATTTTGTTTCGATCAAAAGTCAGGCAAGATTTTCAATGAGAACACTAGTTGCTAACGAAAATTCATAATGTTTTTCAGATCTCTTGTTGTCATAGACATCAAAGAGGGTAACCCACCTAAGTATATGTATATCACATCTCCTTCTAGCAAATGCGTAGGAAAAGCCCCTCTCGGCTGCCGTCTAGATTATCATTGGTATCAAGCAATGACAATCTAGTCCATACAACTAATCTTGCTGTGCTAAGTCACATGAGAACTTTCTTTTACAATCGTAACACCGATTTTATATGAATGAATTAGTTGTAGGCGTATTATTGATTAGACTGTCTGTCCTCTACTTAGTCGTTGGTATATGGCCGACGCCCTAAGTCACAGGACAGCGTTGGCAACTGCTTTGTAGTGTCGTAGGTGAAGAACTTATTGGGATTGTTTAATTAACAATCCGAAATTTTCTCATTGTTCGATCCTGTTCTCATATACAGGTCAGTTTAAAACTTCTCAAATTTGCATCCCCCTGTGTATAATAAGTGTCAGTTAAAGAATATTATAACAGGACTCGGCAATTTACCCAGCTAATTCGATACAAAAAATACTCGAAAATCATAATTTGAAGATGTATAAAAAAGTGACATCGTTCCACTTTGGTTAAGTCCTTTATTGCCAATTTGCAATCCCAAACAGATTTCCAATATAGCGATTTATAATTTCTAATAAAAATCAATTTCAAAATCAAATGTAAAATATGCCTTATGACGTTGATTTGAAACAAAACTCCTTGCTCGCCTGCTGGTTTTCCGTTAACAAGTTATCCGGATGGCCTCAAGTGTTTTGCACACAACCTGTGATGTGTTGCCGCCTGTGGTGTGCCTCTTGTTCCACAGTCTTTGTTGCATTGTTAGCTCTTGTTTTTTAAGGGACACAAGGAGTTAAAAAAGAAACGTACGACAACCCTTAGGTGAGGTGATAAAGACGTATCACTGCTAACATGCATATGAACCACGGACAAAAGATCCTTGCACATGCCAAACACGGTTTTGAGTTATCGGTTCTTCAGAGATCTGTGTTTTCACACAATGCCCTCAGTAATGAGTTAACAATAAACGAACGCATTCTTAACGGAAATCTAATTGCCAAATAATGTGGTTTCAACTTTTGGCAACAGAAAACAAAAGATAATCGTTGCACTACACCAGTGGGTGGTTCGTTCGAGTTAATCTTGATGGGAAAATAGATGACTGATGGGGTAATTCTCTGAAATAGTCAATCGGAAAGATGACGACCAATTCGTCATATGGAACACATTTCTATTTCAGACGGATACACAAAGTACATTTGTACCATCAGTTAAGAATTGTCGAGTTTTTTAATTTACTTCGGTGCTCCACGGAGTTTAATCGTCGGCACCGATATTGATAGCAGTGAAATTGAAAAACGAGTTACAACAAACAGAAATTTTGGTTTTGTTGTAGTGTTGGCTATTTGTAGAATGACCCAGATGTGCAGCGTTTAAAACTACTGGCGGATTTTATAATGGTTGTGTAATATGGCATCGATGAATAAATCCAGCAGAGGATTTTGACAGATTTCGAAAATTGACAACTCTTTTAACGAGTCTAGACCTACACTAATGGATCTAGAATGATCCAATTCGGTGTTGGTATAATGCGATGTGGAAGTCAATGAAATAGTGGATGTGTTGGCTAGACGTATTTCCTTATGTCTGGGATAACCTCAACCAGTGCTCATTTTGAAGAACGTCGATTAAATCGCATATTCTCAATGTTCAATTTTTAACTAACCGAGATCGGACGTAAGTAGCTAAACAAATGGTAAAGATGTTCTCGGTTGTCATGGCATTCTGCGCCTTGGGCATCGTCTTCATATGTATTTAATACTAAACATCGAGTTAAATAAACTACAATTGGGTTTAACTCAACCACTTCACATGTAAACTGTCGAGTGCTGCAAACCTTTTTAAGCACACGTCTCTATTCTAGCCTAAAATAATACACGAGTATGCAGACATGGCCGTTGTCGTTATTGAATAGCCCACGCATGCAACGAATGTCATGGGAAACAAAATATTTGTTTAAGATCTAATATTGAAATCATTTGTAAAGAGTTATGACAAGACCACATGTCCATACACCCGACAGTTCCTTGAAATAACATCGAGACATTCACAGGAAAGATTGGCATTCGTCGGACTAGAAAGGCCCGGCATGTACGAGGACAGAGTTATTCAAATGTTGGAGTATCCTTTCGCTTCGTAAAAGTCTCTTAATGATGTTTCATTTCATGCCGTACACATGTGCCTGTGCCGGATTGTGATTTCACAAAATGATCTCACTCGCAGCCAGTTAGCTTCTCCCTTTCGCTGGCAGAGAAATGCTAATGATCGACGGTTCCGGTTATTTTAAACGAACAAATTTGTCTTCGGCAATTTGTAATTGTAACCAATGGAATGACGGCAGACCGCATGCAATCTGCTGACGTGTGATTAATGATCATTTGCAAATACATTCGTACATGCGCTCCTTGTGGGCTATTAGCATTTGCATCTCGAATGTCACCAGGGATAATTTCTCCATTTTGTTGTCCGACACCATCCATTGTAGGTTTGTAAGATGAATGTTGTCATGGTCAAGCCGACATGTCGTCTTCCTTTGTTCCCACGGCGCGATCCCTTGCCGTCAAACTGTTTTATTGTAGCGCTTGAAACGTGCTGGGGTTTTACTGTCCAGTGGCGTTAACGAATTCATTGTTTAAGATGAGATCATTAGTGGCGGAACTGTGGAAAAGATTTACCCGTGATCGTTTCATACAATCCAATATATCCGGTTGTAACCGGCGATCTTAACTTTGGTCTACTATTCCAATATAATCAATAACAATTTTTAGATTTCAGAATAGGCAGGTGAAATGAAAACGTTAATATTTACATATATATGTATGTATGTATTTTTAATCGAATTTGTGATTGATCATCTGGATATGGCCATAATCTTCTATGCTTACCAAATACTGTCGACCTATGTATAATAAGAAAACTTATGAAAAAAGTAACCAACACGACGTGTTGTAGTAGTTCTGTGAACCCAAAACTTGGTGTGAGTGGGCCAATCGTCAGTAAATTCGTTCTTAAGTTCGGCCTGGCCGGATCGTACGACGTTTCGACATGCAGTAATTGGAGGGTGTGCTTGTGCGAGTAGTGTGGCACAGTTACAAATCATAATTTTCATAAAATGTATTTGGTACATTTTGTATTTGGTACATATGAATTGTGAGATAATTACATTTCATTGGACGACCCACAAGTTCTACCATATGCAGAAGGGAGACCAATATTTTCTCAAGGAGTCAAACGTGTATCCCGTCACCCTGGTGTTTAAAGACTACATCGGTATGTAATCGTTTTTGGGATTTTGACGAAAAAGCCATATACTGGTATATGGCTCGTATACATTATATACGATGTGCTACATTTGCATTTAGGTATTGTGGGTTCTGTGGTTCCACCAACATTTGTTGCGTTTACTAATTTTAATCCTTCGGCTGTACCGTGATCTCATTGCATCGCATCGCAGCGTATCGTGCATAGTTAGTCCGGTCCAACAAGTTCATTGATCCATGATTAAACTAATTTTTAAATGGAATTTAAATGTGACGTGTATGGATTGTGTGCTGGAAATGCACATGCCCACATGTTTTGCCTGCTCAATAGAGAACTTTTGTAGGCGTGTGCTTTGCGCGATCCGCTCGCCCTACTTACAACTCTTAAGCAATCGACCGGCCAACCAACCAGCGGATATTTTGTTCCAAAGTACGCAACGAAAGGTACATTTTGTAAACAATTGTACTAATTAAAGCCGCCTCAATAAAATGGGCTAGTCTTTCTTAAACACACACACGCTCACTCACACACACATTGCGTGAGAGAGAGAGAGAGAGAGACAGTGACTGAGGGGGATCAACGGATTTAATCTGCATTAACCAGGTAGTAGTACTCGTTCGTACTCGCATGTGCGTACAGACGGACTAGAGATAAGTATTTGCAAATCCGGTAGCTTAAACGAGTTAAAGGAACTTGAGCGGAACTTAATCCCATAAATTTGGGAAAAATACGATTTTAATCAGGTTAATTCAGGTAAGTGGGCTGCGTAAAAATTACGTATGCTGCCGGCTGAGTACTACGGCGCAGGCGAGAGCGAGCGAGCGAGCGCACGAGAGATTAATGCGAGTGGGATTTAGAAAATCACACTCGCACTAGAAAATCTCTTAGTCTGAGAGGCATGCAGCGATTAGAGCGCGACATTTTAATTTAATCTCGTCCAGACTTAAAGTGGACTTAAGCTAAAGCAGACGCTCGCTCCTTCGATTTTTAACGGGGTGGATCAAAATCAAGCAAAGTTGTGAGTGTCAGTATGTTCTGCTTTTCTCGACGCTGATCCAGTTATTCATTGAAATCTGTCTTAATGCTCCCAGATTAAACCGTACTCGTTTAATCACATTGTTTGCTAAATAAGATCAGGATTACCGTACATTACAACGTGCTCGTATCATGCAAAATCCCGCCAATTTCCACATTTGTAGGTAAGTAATTGTAACATAAAGTGTAATTTTGGTAATTAACAAAATTAGTAATCATGGAGTATAATGCGGACAGATTGAAAGGGATATGATTGACCACCATAAACTGCGCACAGAGTATCATCACCGGTGGTTCCATCCAGGCCGCCACAAAGTCATATCTTAAATAGTGATAATGTAGATAATGTGAGTTGTTATGTATTTTAATATCTTCGCTTGATTGAAGATGGTTACAGTTTGGAATTACTGAGGTTCCACCCAATACTATTTCTGTCTGAAGAGTTTTGAAAATTAGACCTCCCTTAATCTAGAACGTTGGGACGTACATATTTCTGGAATCATTGTAAAATATAATACAAGAGTTACCCTAGTTGCTGTACTATATAGTTGACAAAACTAAACCCGTTCGTATAATGATCGACCATAAACGAATTTTTGGTTCCATAAGCAATTCGATTGATTCCGCAGGAATTCTGAGGATGTTTTGGTTGTAATGGAGCTTCTGGACAAAATAAAATCGACCAAAATGTAGCGAGTAATGTCGGAAGATTGTGGAAAATTCGTTTTGAAGGTTTAGATGTTGAACGCACCAACTAAGTAGGTTTACTCTGTACTTTGATGACCTTCCGGCTGAGGCATTCCTATGTAAATATTTTTTATGTACTTACATTCTTAGCTTGTCATCATGTGGGAAAACACTATAAACCCCGTTATGGATAGATAATACAGTCTACAGTTATACAGATTGTCACCTGACCTTAAACTAACACAGGAAACAAACAAAAGGACATTTATTTGTCGTCGGAATTGCTAGTGTCTGGCCACTATGACTTTTGCAAATTTTCAAAAGAAGAAAAAAAAATTCTGCCGCCAATAAGCAAATGACCACAAACAGTTTCGTAAACAATGGGCGACACAATGTTTCTGAACTAACGGCACATGATTGAGACATTACGGACCGTTGTTCATGATCTTAAGAGCGATGCCGCCGCTCGTATGAGACCATGTCCTCGTATGAGTGCACATCTTAACCAAACTCATTACAAAGTTTGCTTTTTTGTCTTCACATTTTGCTGAGTCAATTTAAACAATGGACAGTCGTGTCCTTTTTTTTTTTGGTTAAGAATCTCCTTTGGCAGGATGTGGTCACATACGAATGTGTGACTAAATACAGGGACATATTAGTTAGAAAATTGCAATATTGTCTTTAAGTTAATGCATGAAATTTCCTCCTGGTTTTTGATAAAATTCCGAACATATTTCACAGAACAGCGATTGTATTGCGATTTGGGAAAAATTGCCCTGTAATCGTTGGCGTGTGAAATATGGTTTATAATTTATTTGAGGTGTTAGTTAATTTTTCAGAAATGCAGTAACTCATCGGAAAACAATTAACAAGTATTTCTGAAAATGTGTACGTTCTTAACTGGAAAACGGAGTTTCCTTGGGGACCACAAGACGATTTGTCGACTTTGATTTTGCGGACAACATATGTGTATGGGTTGTTGGTCTGAACCAATTTAGTACGATGCAGCATCGAAAGCTGAGGCGTGAAGTCAAAATGGTCAAATGTTAAGAAATATATAATAGCGGAACTATGAAGTAACATCCAAATCCGAAATAACTAGCAAATCATTGCAACATATTTCTATTCGGTATTTGTCTCTTATTTTACTATAAAATAACTCCAAAAAATAAATAAAGCCTAATTATTTTTTTATTGATCTATTTTTGGGTGAAAAAGCGGCCAATGAATCGGAAAAACGATCGGATCTAGTTGCCGTTCAGTCGTTGGAAGTGTTATTGTAAGTAAAATATCATCCCCCGTACTCAGAAACATTTCTAAACCGGTGTTAAATCGAATCTGAAAATCGAAAAACAACTTTTACCAAAGGATTATAAAGCTGTTATAAAGTTTTCTTTGTTGTGTATTCATTGGGCCGTGTTTTACATTATCGGTATGAAAGTTATTTATATTCGGCGACACGAAAAACGATGTTTAAAAAATGAACTCGCGTTACTTACAAAACCCTATTTTATTCCCCTTCAAATTTTGACGAACGACCAACTGTTTCTTTAAGAAATTATTTCATTTCATTGGAACGTATTTACTTTTTTTGGGACTTATTTCAATAGAAGTTCTTCTGTACAGTCTACAACGACAGCTAATGGAAGCAGTAGAATGGAACAACTGGCAAAGACCAATGAAATTCAAAATCAATCCGTTTCAAAATAAGTAAAACCGTCTTTAACTTACAGTCGGTAAGACTACGCGACTTGCGGGTCTACAAACGACACTGGTTGTCATAACAAATCCCATGCCTTTGGTATTACTTCATATACGGGGACAGATAATTGAAACGAGTTCGGAAAAGCCGGAGATTTGATAAAGAACTGGTAAAACAGAGAAAATTGTGAAAATGAAAGAAAAGTGCATTTCTAATGAACACGACTATCACAAAACAAACCTAGAAGAAATAATGTATCTATAAAATCATTAGGCGTTAGGAGCCGGATTAAAGGCAGCCACGATCAGAGAGTATCAAAATCAAAATCGGACAGCCCACGGATTTCAATGAAGTTCCCGTCTGAAGGGACTTAAGTTTAAGACTCTTGCTAACGCTTTTGACCATTGTGAGCTAAATCCGTAAATAAGTATTCATATCGAGCCACAATCATGTTGTGTAATGACAACACCGAATATTCTACATAACCGTTCACCATGTTTAAATTTAAAACCGGCGCCATCTTTCCAACCAGCACACCACCCCCGGAAATTATATACTGTGTATATACACACATACATATATATTTATTATACATACATACATGTACACGTCTTTATCATGTAACCCCGGTATGTAATTCAGTTCGTTCAGAGGGTGGATTTTCTATAATCGGGATGAAAACAAATAAAAAATGAAGGGTTGTTGCTCAGCATAGTCTACTCTGAATCTATGTGGCACGTCTATATATTTATGTTTCTCCAACCCCGCCTTTATACGTATGCTTATCAAAATATAATGTTATTCTGTGATATCTGATCACGTGGCGTCAATTAAATGAATTTTTGTCATTTCGAATACACATGGCATAGACAGTAATACAAAAATTGATTTGAATAATGATTTTCGAATTGACCGGAAATACTGGCTAAAAATGTCATACCACACCCACTACTTATACAACATTTGTACATTTTATAGCTGATGATTTCGGAGGATTGTGTTTGAGCTGTCAAACAATTCAAATCAGACTTTCCAATTCAGTCCGTTGTATTAATCATATCTAAAATGTGATCATGAATCTTTAATTAGATCAGTCCAATCAAGAGCCGTATAAAACATCTCTAGAAAAAGCATTAGCAGTTCGGACGGAGCTAGCTTTATAAACAGTAAGTCCCGGTCATTGGATATACAGATTTTAACGTGCACTGCTCACTGATTCCAGAGAAATGTTCCTTCACGGAATGTTAAGGGAAATAAGTAGGTATTCGAATAAGTCCACATTTACGTATTTCGTTATGAAAACTATATTTATGGTCGATTTAGACATAACGATTTCGTCGGGTCATCACGACTTGTCAAAAAGTAAAAGGACAATTAAATATATACTTTATATACCAAACAATAAGGACTAGAGGTAGTGTAAAACAAATTATGTTACTTACCTAAGTTGGTTCTGCTAACTGCTGTTGGTCTTGTGTGTGCTGTCTCCAGTTCGTTATAACAAGGATTGACTTGTTTTCTTCCACTTGGTCCTACTACCAGTTGTCGTCCAACGCCTTTCTGGTTGGGGCATTTGTATTCATTGTACCCCTGTTTCAGCACCCTAGAGAAGCACGGGTAGAATAACCGTGTTGTACAATGTTATTAAAGTTCGTCGAGAGAATGCGCTGTTTTTGAATTGTTCCTTTGAATCCTTTGCTTTATTTCGATGCTGAAGTCATTTCTTCTATTGATGGCGGAACATAAATTGTCCCAGTGCCTCGACATTGCAACTGCCAGCCTTTACTATGTCGCCTTTCTCTCGTCGCGTTAGGTTAGCAGTTGCAAGCACGAACTTTGTTTTGTCCTCGTTCAACATTAGACTCATCATTGCAGATACTTCGTCGATTCTGGAAAAAGCACTTGTTACATCTTGCTTTATCTTTCCAAATTCTGCTTTTTCCAATATTTTCTCCATTAGTACGTTGAATTTTTTTAATGTCACTACAAACGCGTACAATTATTGCAGGCATCCCGTACTTATATATGGTTTCCAACAATTGTTATCTTATCGGCGTGTCGAAGGCGGCTTTACTCATAGTCCTCCTGTAGGCCTTTTTCAGGATTTGTGGAATGTGTAGAGTTGGTCGATAGTCGATTTATTCGGCCCGAAGCCACACTGCTAAGGCTCAATCACTTCATGCTGCTTTGACCTCATCTAGATTAGTAGATGGATATTCATTTATTCCATTATCTATTTTGATAAAAGTCGCGAATATATATTCTAAATGCTAAAATGAAACGAAACACACATCATTATTTGTGACAAAGTTTAGTTTTTCTACGGGTTTAAAACGCTTTTAGGGGAACTTACAGCCGGGATAGTTGCATATGTTGTGATTAGTTTATCTAATGTTACCTCTAGTCAAAATTTCTAACTTTAAAACCCCGTATTTTGTTAACCCTTTAGAACTGTGAGAACTAATTTGTCCTAGAATCCAGCATAGCCTCCGTAAAATCGGACGCAAACAAATTGACTGTTGCGTACGCTTCTCTTCCCCCTTTTAGTTCTGTCATTATTACAGCTAGCAAATACATTCTCAAATACAATAACACTCAGCTACCGAGAATCATGTTTGCCTACAGTCAAACCATGGACGGACAGAAGACTTTTTGTTTGTGCTTATTTTATCATTTTAGCTGAGTCAAAACAAGCAAATCCTCTTTCTGTGCCGACCATGTTCATTTTCTCGACGAAACGTAAAAGAAGACGTAATCGATGGCTGTTAAAAGGAGGCGTATGGGGCGAGACGGAAATCCTAAGACTCACAAAAGCAAAACGACAAAAACTCATTTACCATCAAATTGGTAGGCAATTGTTATTCAACGAATAATGAACATGCAAGAAATGATGACAGAGTAAAGACAAGGGAAATGAGGTAAATTATAGATAAACCACAAAAGATTATGCATTGTAAATGCTAAAGCGTAAAAATACTTACGAAATCCTGTTTTGTTACTATTTCCATGTAATGGAAGGACACGGGATACAAGACAACAACAACGACAACAGACAAGCAAACAATTTTCTTTAAAAAAAAAAAGACAGAAAATAATAGGCTTCAACCTGAAGTGAAGCTGTTGACTTAAGATTACGGGAAGAGACATAACAAACAAAGGAGAAAGGTAATCTCCTTCCTTTGAGCACAAGTGCAAGTAGTGTCGTGTCGACAGACAAATTACCACCAAACATCTGAATGATAAATAACAATGACATCCACAATATGATCTCCTGCAAATGAAGTTGAATCTCTAAAGAAACTCAGAATCTTCAAGGAATCCGCATACTTACATACAACAACTATTGTGCGTTTTTATTCTTAAACAAATAACTTTATTTACTTTTTAACTACATGATTTAAGTCATAAACTCCTCGTATACATTTAAGCTTAACTCCGGGTACATCTTGAACACGACCGACGCGACACAAAACAATATTGTGCTCTTGCAAATTGTGACCAATGCCGGGGATATATGCGACCATTTCTTTGCCGGTGGATAAACGCACAAGAACACATTTACGATTGGCCGAGTTGGGCTTTTTGGGTTTTTTGATTAGTGTTTTGAGAACGACACCTTTGGCGAAAGGTTTGCCATCCAAAGGTTGACGCGGAGGACGTGTCTTCACATGCGGCCCGGTTCGGTGCATTTGATATAAAGAAGCCATTTCCCGGATTTGTTGCAAGGAATTGTTGACAACTGTAAAAGAGGAAAAAAATACAATTATAACAGAATCGGTGTAGTGTCATCTAGTGCACCGTGCTCGACTTTAGCTTTTCCCAATTACTTTGTACTCATTTTGAATTGTAGTGTCTTACCATTGAAAGATCTATAGTCGTATTCCTAGGAAACCCTTTTTGTTAAGCCTAAGTAATGACTCGAGTTTACAAAACGTCTCAGATATTACTGTTTCGATTGCTGTACAATGTAATATTTAGTGGTCAGCAAACGGAGTAGATCGAAACTACCGACGCGAGATATACAATTAGTTTTAAGACCGCGTTGGTTTTTTTTTGTTATTTTGATTTATATTTGTTCCATTTCCAGTAAAAGACCAAAGGTTCTAAAGGGTTTCTTCTTCCGGTACCTCTCACACATTATCTATTCCCATAGAGAATCTTACAAACAAGTAAGTTCATACTTTATGGCGATAACATAACAATGGTCATCAAATATGAAACCCCATTCTATTTTAAAAAAAAAATATTTCCAAAACAATAGAAAAAGGGTCAATTTCAAAATCGAAATTCGTTATTGTTATATGACGAACTGACAATATCTATCAATCACAAACACACACACACACAGGAAAACGTCATTTGGTGGCAATTATTAAAAATTCGTCTGCGTGCAAATGGATGAATGCATTTAACCATTGACCAGCACCAGAATGGGCCAAAGATTTTCAACAGAGATTAAGCGAAAGCGAAAACACCGCAATCCATATTGATTTCTATTGCAACAATTGTAACTGCTCTGCAGACATGGACAGTTGTCATATTGTCTTTTTTCATAGGACTGGCGGGCGGCATTGTTTTTGTCATCTTATTTCTAAAAATAGTGAAAAGTATTGAATTTTTCCGGTGATTCTTTGTGTTGGCATTCTCTATATTGTCATGGGTTAATCCGTTATGTATTTGGTTTATGTACATTGTGGTATTGTTCGGTTTCTATTTATGGATGCGCCATCTGTCAAGCATGTTTGATTAGAATTTTTGATTTGATTTGCTGAAAACAGCCCGTCAGACAGCATCCCTTAGTTTTGATATTTAAGTTTTACACACCTTATTTTTGCACGAGTTTGTCACACTTTCCTCCATTGCGGTGTTTTGAGGGTGTATTTGTCGAATCAGACGAGCCCACACATTGATTGAAGATTTCAAAATGGTTGTTTGGAAACAGCAAAGAGTAAGAACTGGCTGCGTGCCCACCTATTCAAACCATAAATGCATCATCGCAAAGTAACGCTTGAGATGAGGAAGCAAATACTCTATTGTAAGCAAATACTACCAATGTACCCACTCTAATCATGTTACGATTTTACTTGGTAGTGTTGTATACTATAACCTTGCAGATCTAGAAGAAATCCCCAGGGTTGAATGGGGCCAACTGATAATTTACAGATGGAACCATACAAGAAATACATATATAACAAATCGTATTTAACCAAGAGGAAGGCACACACATTTTTGAATTGACTCCTCATGGGTGCTAGGTTTATTTGGTTGGTATATTGACTAATATATCTCTACATATGACTTCATATTACAGGATTTTATGTCCAGTGGAACATCCGTTGGGGTTTAGATATTCACCTCCATACCGAAAACCCCATTCCAAAAGAATAATTTTGCAGTATGATACCAACGGTAATAAAAGATTTTCTAGAACGCCTCCTATTATATCCAAAACACAGTTTCTAAAGTCTTCGAAGTGCGGCCATTATAGAATGCCTAATTTACAAATGCAATACTTTATAGAGCACATTCTCCTGTCGCTTCTTCAAGGACTCCTGACAAAAGGCATCGAACTTACATTTTGCCTATCCGTTACACATTCCTAACCGCCTTTCTCGATAAGACTTTTTAGAAGGACTTAGAAATATCCCTCTAAATATTTCTGCTTCTCTTCAAGTAGAAGGCATTTTGGACGATTTATTTAATTTATGGATTCACATTGATAAAGATCCAATAATTTTATTTAATTCAAAATTAATTGATCAGATAAAAAACATTTGTTTTTATAATTTGTTAATGCCTCTTTTTGCAGGCAGTAAACACGCAATGTCTTTTGTTTACTGCATCTGTGCTCGGATGAGACACGCCTTGTCGTCTTGCAAATGTGATAAGGAACTTTACAAACATTTTGAATTTACGATACAACTTACAACTTGAAAATAAGAAGTCTGATCTGTTGGGCACGCAACACAACTTTTTATATGAAATATTTCATAAGCTTTTTTTTCTGTTAGTCGAGTTTGATATCATTGATTATTTATTTTTCTTTGCACAAATAGAATTTTTTTTAAAAAAGGCTTCAAGCATTGTTAGCGGTCAGGAAACTGCCACTGCCGTTTCGGAAACTGCCACACTTCATCGGTACCCATTTGAAATGATTTCCGCTGCAAATATTGGTCTAATATGTGCCAGAGTTCTCGCAAGTAAATGTGAACTACTGTTTAGTAGCGCATATCCCCAAAAAGCTAGAGCAGAGATGTGATTTATTTATCCATAGATAGTGTGGTCATGTCCATTCAAATTAAAATTGACTGGCGGAAATTCTAACAAAACTGTCCTCAACATGCAATGCAGGTGTGTAAAGTTTTAATTGAAATGAATGCTCATTATTTACATCCATTGTAATCCATAGTCAACACAATAAGGCGTCAAAAATGAATTTCCAGTCGTTGGACCAATTTTAATATGCATATTTTTGCATTCCTTTCCATTGTTGTATTTTCCATGCAAATGCTTATGGTTGTCAAAAAAAAATAGAAAGAACACAATAGATATTTCTTTTGTAATTTGTATCCCTTTTTTCATGTGCAATGTTTGCTTTTGTCCGTTTTTGTAACCGTACAAAATGCACAGTCGAAGGGATTAAAACAATATGAAAATTCTCATATGCACTTTACACAATGGGTGGTCAGTCATTTGAATTTGAATAATAATTTGTGTCATACGAATGCACACTTATTTGTGTGTCCTCTTTTGTGTTCCTTTATTTTGTGGGAACATTTGAGATCAATTGAAAGTACAAATGATGAGGACGCCTGTACTTTTAATATGCGTTGATGTGGATCTTGGATGCCAAGCAAAGGGCTGATTGATAATCCTTTCACCGGGTTGTTGTCCGCTACAACAGTTGCAGCTAAAACATATGGTTGATGCCTTGGGCATTCAAACATCTACCTCAAAGTGTAAACTGTACACGCAGGTGTGGCCGAAGCAAAGAAAAACAGAATTCCCCGCACATGTATATTCTGTAACTTTTTTATATTGAATTAAATATCAATTTTTGTATTAAAAATGTTTGTCAATGTCATGTTAACAGTTGCCATCTTATCTTAAATATTTTCATGTTTCCGCAAAAATCAATTGCTTCTGCGCCATATTCCCTGGAACTAGCATACAGTAATCTTCAAATATATAGAAGGGTTTCACAATGAACCCTATGGGTCTCCTAGTGTAACACCCTTTCTAACCTAACCCTAGCAAAGGATTATATCGGTGAAAAGCAAATAGCGGTCATTGATCTCATCTCAATGTCACTTTTGAGTACGTTAAGAATTTGGAGGGGATAATGAATGGGAAAACCATTGGACAAAGCGGACATTCAGAAATATTTTTTTTATTTCACATATCTGATTGTGAAAACTGTAACAAACTAGAAAGACTAGTCCATCAATGAAATACTAAAAAACAATATTTCATCCGCTTGCATAGTTTGAAATCGACTACAAAGCAAACCTTGTTTCTATGTGGAACAGTCGGACTAACGAGGTTTACATCTTCACTCCCGATCGAATACGGTTAATTCTGGGGCAGACGTACTAGTCACGAGTGCCACTCTAATAAATGCTGAATAACAAATAAATACAAAACAACCCAAAAGAGGTAAAAACATTAAACATATCTGTGTTGCCCCAATGTAAAAGGATTGTCAAAATTTGCAAGATCATGCATTTTATGTCTTCACACACATTAAGGGGCATTCGAATCATTATCAACACCTGCTTTCACCGCTGCTCTACGCCATCGTCTAATAAAAATGCTGGTTATTGATTGGCGTCTGCCAAACGTGCTTCTGAAGTGCGACACAACTACTCAAAAATAAAACCTCAAAAACAGATGTGTTTGAAGTAAGAGGACGACCAAATGAAAATAGAGGATGATTTGACATTTTAGTTTGGAGTAATGTTTGCACATCAAATATTGACAATAATAAAATTATAATTTGCTAAGGTTTGGTGCAGTGAGGAAAGGTATGGAAAGCGTGCCATGTTGGTATCGAAAGACAGAGAAGAGACAGAGAATCCAAAAAATTTGAACAGTAAATGCAACTTCTGACGCATTGTCTACTTTAGGAATGAATGAAAAAAGTAACATGTTTGGAGTACGTTCTTTAAAAACATTGCTACAAATTAAATTAGTTTTGAGACAAACTAAAGCTAACGTTGGCTTAAAATAATTTTCAGAATGCTCTAGACTAACATAGGGCGTCGATGAATGGCAAATGGCACTACCTTCAAATTAAATGTAGCAGATTCAGCTAAGAACCAGAGAAGGGCATTTGTCTGAAATAGGTTTCGTAATTTCAAATTCGTTGCCAGGAAATGTGAAAATGCGGAGTGGAACGTAGTACGTCCATGCATGCCAAGTGGAAATTATGTAGCACTTCCTTCAAATTAAAGTTAACAACGAATTCGTCGCTGGTGCGTGAAATGTTGAGTTTTTGAGATAGATGAGTACAGGACTGAGTCGCACACTCTACAGCAGCAACATTCTCTTCAGTTTTTTCCAACCGTAGGGATATTCCTATGATACGGGTTTAGAGCAGTTCTTGTATAGCGACTGTATATAAAATCATATATCATAAATTGTATTTCGCACAGAACTAGGACGACTATATAAAACCATTGACAGTACCCACCGATTTTTAGCAGGATTCGTACATATTTGCCAGCGTTATATTTTTAAAATTAAAGAAATCAGTAACTTTTTTCTTGTTAGAAAAACTTTAATAAGAAAAGATTAGTTTATGGTGGTTTGAAAGATCATTCCGAAAACGATATACCATGGATATACGAGGATTTTAATAGGAGAGGTACACGGGAATGGAAAGGGAAAACATTTGCTCGTACTGGCTATTCCCTTTGTGTTTTTCGTTTTTTGATATTTTAAAAGACATTTGTATTTGAAAAGGCAATACTGAAAACAAAAACTCCCGAAACCGAATTTCCTTGTGTGAACACAAGAGGCAAGTTCAAAAGGGAATCATGATTGTGGCGAGTCCAACTATTTTTCCAAGGAGAAGGTATGCCATTCTGGGGCAAGTGGTCGTGGCAATGATGTCCTTTTTAGAACGCCACCCCTTACAATAGCCCACAAATTACTATAGTCTATATGGGATAGGAGAAACCATGAAACCGTCCAATCAGGAATATATGTTTGTAATTGTGGTAAGGACCGCTAAACTGGCAAAACATACATGCAATGAATACAGGCTCACAAAAAGGCGACACTTTTGCTCCAGGCTTGTTTGACGTTTGACCCGCACGCTAGGTTGATATAATGTTCCCGTAGACTTATACATATGTATTTAAGAGTAAAAAAGCATTTTCTTGTAGCCGGCTCCACATTATAAATTTATTATTGTATATCCATCCATACCTTGTGCTGTCAATTGTTTCGTAACGCTGAATGTTCGCCCTAAGAAATTCATGATGTATACACGTCCCGGGCTCGCTGTAAAGGAAAGAACACAATATTAGACAGGGATCACTTGAATAGTGGAAACTATAGTCACAAAAATATAAATAAATTACATTTTAATTTAAATTAGGAACGATTTCGATTTTTAAAGACAGACGTAAAGCGAAATAAAAAGTAAAACAGCTGTTTGAGTTATGTAGTGTTGTTGAATTTGAGATTACCCGGCACTTGGTGTAAGTACTCGAAAGTACTAAATACACTGGTATGGTTGGCAACTCGCACTATCATTATACGCCCAAGAAACTGTTATTCCAGTTTAAAGATACATTAAACACCCCAATATGACCCGTTTAAGTACAGTATAATTAAAAAATGATTTCGTTTCCTTTTATCGTTTGACACGACTTCCGCTGATGCTTTTGTATGGACCTAAAAATCGTATCCACAGGAGAACATGATAATATGTCGATATTTCGTATGTAATCTGAGATAATACGTAGTGACCATGCTCTACCCAATCGTTGGAATAAATTGCGCTCCCATTGGCAAAAAATCAAATAATAATTTTTTTTCTAGACGGCAGAATTTTTTCAAAATATAACATTTTATTTGAATATACTTGTATAGTACTCTTCTTCCAAATCATACAGATCCATTGCCATTTCGTCCCGTAATTTCATTAATTTCTTATCACAATCCCTTTGGGTGGCACGAAACAGTTGTGAGTTATTGGCAATGGCCTCATTGACTGAATGAAAGTCGTTCAAAATTAAGTATTGTTTAATATCGGACACCAACTTCATTAAAGATTCACCAGCCCGAACTGAAATAGAAAGTATAGAAAGATTTAATTGAATTAAAGCGGACATTGTTTATGGTTACCTACCTATATTCGCTGCTCTAACTTGCATTTCATACGTATCCTGTTCACACTGAGTAGCTTTCGAGATTTGTGAATCTCCTTCCCCTCTAGCAAGTTTAATTATTTCTGTAAATGAAAATGAAAATTTTGTAATTAAATCGATTTGCTTGGTCTGTACTATTAAACATCGTTTGTTTATTTATTTATTTATGCATTCATATAGTAATACTAAAGCCCACATTTCGTTCAAGGAAATTACATTTTTCTACTACAATTCTGGAGATTTCGGTGATTACAATTTGTATGGAAGATATTTAAAAAGTCAGATATTTGCAGTCTGAGTTCGCTATTACAAAGTTTCCAGTGGCCGCGTCTTGCATTGTGTTTAATCTCAGAAGACATCGTTGCCAACTCTTCGCTTTATCGAATGTTGGAAATAATGTAAAGTGAGAAAGATATATTAGTAATATATTTTAGTTTGTCTTTTTCGCACTTGTTCGTGCCAATTGGGATTGTTCTAATCTGAATTGTTTTGACATATTTGACAACATATTCTAACAAAATGGCGTCCGAAAACAGCTGATATTTCTCTTTGTAGTCGGCTACGTACACGTCAGTGAGTGGGAACTGTCACTGTTTTTTTTCTACACTAAAAAAAGAGAATAACCTAGTCGTCGCATTATTTACAAAGGGAAAGAAATTTATAAATTTATTTATCCACACTCAGCACAGCAGAAATTTGAAAACGTCAGAAAGTTGACGCACACAGAAAAGTTTAGGTGAAGCAAATTGCGAATTGAAAGTATTATTTGAAAAAATGGGTCTACTTATTTCAAATCTGCTCAACAATTTCATGAGCAAACAAAATGTACGTATATTGATGGTAGGTTTGGACGGCGCTGGTAAAACTACCATTCTATACAAACTGAAAATCGGAGAAGTTATTTCGACCATTCCCACAATTGGATTCAATGTTGAGACGGTGGAATACAAAAATATCTGCTTCACCGTCTGGGATATTGGTGGCCAAAAGAAAATACGCAACTTGTGGAACCACTACTTCCCAAATACGTCGGCTGTCATTTTCGTTGTCGATTCGTCCGATGTGCAGCGCATGGACGACGTCAAAGAAGAACTACACAGTATGATGGCCAATGAGGTGTTAGCGAACTCTGTGTTATTGGTGTTCGCCAACAAACAGGACTTGCCAAACGCCCTAAGTTGTGCCGACCTAACGAAGCAACTGGATTTGCATAGCTTGAAACAGGACTGGCATGTTCATGCCACATGTGCAACCAGCGGCAAAGGACTTTACGAAGGTTTGGACTATTTGAGAGAAATGTTAGAGAAAAAATAAACCGCTCCTACTGCTGAACCATTGGATGGACATCCGCATATATTTTATAAGTTAATTTTAAATGTAAACGCAAATAATATTAATAAATAAGCCTCTGTATAATCCGTATTTATGTAAAAAACTTAAATAACTGAAGGGGAAATCCACAATTAATTATTTTATTCATACTTGGAGCACTTAGTATGTTGCCCTTAAAGTGAAGACAACGACGAAGCTGTTGCATCAGCCCATGTAGCCCATCAAATCGTTACTGATAAAGTCGGATAATACATATTGTGAAATATGATGAATCATTGGCTCCAAAGTTAAAGGGCAATATACTTCGTGTCTTCCAATTTTAATATATTTTAATGACGTGCCTTCATCAATCTCTTTGATTTAAGTTATCAGTGAAACATTCATGGTCTGTATATTCCGATACATTAACAGGTTTTCAGAAAATATATTTTGAGTACTTCAGAGTGAAAACAACATCTTTACTGAAGAGCAATATGTAAAAATCCATTTATAGGATCCCAACAATGGATATCCATCACTCAGTTGAAAATGAACTCGAAAAGCGGTAGTTCACTTTCCAAAATTGTTGTATTTTTGGGTGATATTAAAAACTTAAGCCAATATGTTGGCGAAACAGTTGAACACAAGAAAATATGTTTTTTGCACAGAATTGTTCACAACTACAAGGACAACAATGGCAATTCATGTGCTGCATATAGTACATTTGAACTGGCCTACTTTCAACTGGGCCAAGTGTAAATTGCCACCGCCTAGTACATGACAAGTCAGTGTGTTGCTTTCATGTAAGTGGGTATTGAACCGAGTTTGGTCAATTTAAACCATTTACCGTTGAATTATTTTTCCATCTTGATTTATATTAATTATAGCTACCTACATAATTTTCTGGCGATATATTGTCCACATATTTCTCATAACCTACAAAAGTACCATTGGATTAGACCACTAGGTCATTGTGAATTGATTTAGCCACAAAATTTGCAAAACATGTAATGAAATGTGTATTCGTTCATCAATCAGAGCTTGTGTACAGTATGGTTTCAAATAATAATGATCATATAGGAGTACAGCGTAAGACTATACACGAAAAATGTTCAACGGCTGTATTCCACTACGTAAATATCGGCAACTTTACGCTTAAGAGAGTTATAATATGTAAGCCGAGTAAAAATTCTCTATATTACCTCTTAACCTGTGGACGGCCGTGGTGTGTATGCGACTAACACACAAGTAAACCCAGGTTTGAAACCTGGTACGATCATCAAACATCCGACTTTACGAGTAAGGAAATAATCTCCAAGCCTCGTAAAACTTCTCTAGAAAGATGGCTTTAGGCAGTGGTTCTGTTCAGTGAGTGTTATATCGCTACCAGCTCATGATTGCGAGAAGTTCCCCGTCCGTTTCTTCATGGAATGTTAAGGGAAATTAGTATTATTATATCGTAAAAAATGTCAGTACAGAGCTTCAGATCATTCCTTCATTCTATTCCGATACAGAATATAAACACATTATATATTAATATTTATAGGTGTCCTAGAATATGCAGCAAACAGATCATGCATAAAGTACATATGTATGTATATGCTGCAACATTTCGTATTGTGCCGCAATGAATTGGTCAGTCCGTCCTCCATGTTAGTGCCAAAAAAACAAACACAACTTCTTTGCTTTGTTCACATAGCCAACATCCTTGGACGTTGGAGGAATTTAATGCGAAGGAAAGCAAAGGCCACTTACTGCAGTTGCTTGGGGATTGTTTACTGTTGTATGGCTTACCCTCAAAATTTTCCAGCATACTTTTAACATCATCTTTCAGGCGCACTTGATAAGATTTCAACAATGCCTCTTTTGATTGTGGTAATGCGCGATTTGTATTCATTTCACAGGGACACTTATAGAGGTACACTAAAATTTGACATTTGTTTGTGTACATCAGAGTTGGTATTTCGGGAACTTTAATTTATGCACTTTAAATGTGCCCAAATAGGGACAATAGTGCCCACATTAACGTTTCGCGATTTTAATTATATGCATTTTTTGTGCATATTTCTCCGGAATCTTTTACTAATCAACCTCCGACAAACTATACAACAGCAATATACACTGGTTGCAACACTCTACACTGGCTAGTCGTTAGAGTCGGCACGATTTTCGCGATTCAATCTTCCTTCAGACATGTTCTGAACAATCGCATAATAAAAATTGTAACAGATTCCTAGAAAAATCCGAATGAAGTCACACCATAGTGAATGTCACATCTAGAGAAGAAGAATATAGTTGTCTGTCAGATGTCATTTGGATTCTGACAGTTCTGTTTTGGTATGTTTTTTTCGCGATTCAATCGTAAATTTTAATTTTGATTAATTTCTAATATATTTCCTTACCTAATTAGTTATTATCACACAGCAATGGCTGCAGCTCGTCGGGATATTGCTCCATTTTTGCAACGTTTGAGGGCCTTCTTGTTGGGCGTAAGTATTGCCATCAATAATTCGTTGTAGTTGTTTTGGTTATGTAAGGATTTTTTCGTTCTTGTCCTTTAGCGTGAACATACTTTGGCATTGCGATTTGAAGATGGGTTGGCCGACCGTACACAGCCACCTCCCCAGATACCTGTCAGTAATTTAATGTCTGACTGTTATTACCATGGCAGAGATCCTCGCAGAGTTGTAGCTCCCCCCATCGATTTGGTGCAACAGAAACTGTTGGCAAGTGATTCTAAACCAGCTGCTGGTCTTCCTACTCCAGGACAAGTGTATAAATGGGATTAATTACGATAACACAAATAAAACAAAATCAAATTTACTTTGTCGACATTGCCTCAACTTTTTTAGGGGATAGAGAATTAATGAAGAATAAAAAATTCCCCCAAGTCCGAACTTTTACAATTCTATTCAAATATTCAATCCAAGTGTGGTACCGTATAAAAGATCTTGGCTTTAATGTTGTAACAAGCAATATCATGAGTTTGGAAACCTTTTTCATAAAAATTGTAGACAAATCGGAGCAATGTCGCTAAAGTAAATTTAAGCCGATCATCTTGGTAAATGTGGACAACTTAGTTTATTGTATGTCTATTTTGATCAATAGCGTTTTCTGAACCCCATTTGCCACCCACTCGCTGATTTTAAAATCATGCTAAAGGTGGGCCTTACTTCCTCACCAAGGGGCAATAGTTCATATGACTGGATGATTCTCGCAATGAACGCTTTCATTTCTAACATTGCAAACCGCTGGCCAATACAATTCCGTGGTCCGGCACTAAAGGGTACATATACAAAGGCATTCTTGGGCGCCTCCCGGTCGGGTAAGAATTTGTGGGGTTCTGCAAAGTAAGCCGGATCATTTTGCATGGTCATTAAGGCCATGAAAATGGTACTGCCTTTGGGTATAAGTTGATCCTCTGTGAGAAAAAAATTAATGAATGATGGAAAATTATTTCTAGAAATTTCCTTAAAAACAAAAAAATGACAATGTCTAATAATTTATTGAAAAGCCAATTTGGTGTAGGCCGACTTGCGTTACCGAAGTTGTTCTGTCACATATATGATGGAACCACTTTTCGTTGTACATTAAATTATGTTTAAACTAATCTATATCAATGGCATAGAAGACAAATTCTATTTGTTTTAAATGAATTCTTTTCTTACCAATATATAAATCCTGAATGAGTTGCCTGCCAACAAATGGCACAGGCGGATACATGCGTAGCGATTCCTTAATGACCTTTTCCATATATTGCAAGTTCATTAGTTTATTGTATGTCAGTGGGGCATTCCCATCTTCACCCAGAACTTCATTCACCTCTTCATAAAGCCTATTTTGAACCTTTTGATTCCGTGACAGCAAATATAAAGTAAAGCCGATTCCACTTTTAGTGGTATCATGGCCTTCAAACATAAAAGTATCTACTTCTTCCCGTATATCGGCGTCGGTAAAAGCCTGTCCATTAATGGTAGAGGAAAGTAAAATATCCAACAGTGCCATTCGCTTTTTACGTCCGTAAAAAGGCGCTACATTAATTGGTATACGAAGTATTTTTTTGTTTCATGCAACAGTTGTAAATTATTTCAATACAATACCTTCTGTAGTTTCTCCCGAATCTTCAATGTCGTTATCAGTTCCCTGTTGATGTTTATTAGTTAGCACTTCCTTCCTTCTCTCTTGTATAATATTATCCGTAAATTCGTGTAATGATTTCATAATTTCTTGGTATCTTGTATATAATTTCCGATTAAAGATTTTTAAAAGGACATCTGATCTGTACGCAACTTTAATAAAACGTTCCAAGAAAATATGTTGAATTCTGTAAACAGAATATGTGATCAATTACGAACTATTTCTTGTAGTTTCCGGAAATTACGAAAAAGTTCTAGACATAGTAAGCATTGAATTAGTTAGTAAAGCATTGAACTTTCGTTTAAAACAACAAGCATACAATTTAATTTTCGTTTATGAATCTTCCGTCGAATTTATTGTCTGGTGAGATCTCTTTTTCTTGTGTTTTGTGTCATAAGAGATAATATAAGTGTAATTTAATTTAATATGTTAAGTGCAGTTATGGACTGGTGCGTTTAATTAATGACATGTGTATTAATATTTTAATTAAGTAGTATCTATCATTGACCTTTGAGGTTTATTGCTTTACAAAACAAAGGACATATTTAAGACCGGCTACACACAAAGGCGTTTCTTATCAAGGTTGACCCAGAGAAGGAGTCCAAGAGGAGAAAATCGTTAAGCGAGACCAATAGCTACGTTTTAAGGATAACTATTAAATAATGTTTTTATGATTTAGTATAGGAATATATCCGATATTAGAGGGGTTGAATTAATAAAGCCATCAGAAATGGGATAATTATGATTTTTAATATTTTATTTTTTGTCGCAGACATTTTCGGCGTAGTAATAAGTTTTGTTTTATAGTATTTATCAGCCTAATGACTCTAACAGGCAGTGTTACAAGTGTTCTAAATATGATCATTTGCGATATTTTGTGTAAGTACTTACTTGGTTAAGTTGTGGACATATTTACAGTTTTCGTCGCTTTGAGCGTTTATCTTTACTCCCATTGCGGTTTCACATATCACGTCCAGGGTCGCCAAACCTATGTACTGTTCAATATCCAAACAATCGCCAGACTCTTCTGTCCGAGTTGCAGTCTTCTCCACAGCATGTGTGATAAATTTCCGAGCGCATATTACCGCCTGTTGGTCGAAGATGCGTATGAAATTATCCAAAATTTTGAAATGGAAAGCTGGTGTTATTGCACGTCGACGGGCTAACCATTTGGAACCATGACTGACTAGGAGACCTTGGCCCAACCACTGACTCAACAGCGAGTACATGCGATTCTTTTTTATTTCGGTCGTGTGGCTTAAGAGTGCCTGAATGTAACTGGCATCGCTTACAATGAGTACGTTTACATGAAATATCCAAAACTTCACAATGCGTCCATAATTTGCGGTGACTTTATAAGCTAATTCAAAAAGTTCTGTGGATAGGATATTTTGCTTAAATGTAGGACTGAGTAATTACACTTAGTAATTTACCATCAGGTTTAGATCGCAAATAGAGCGATGTAGCACCAAGTAAAGGCACATTCCGAGGACCTGGTATATTAGTCAACATTTTGTTGATTCTTCTCTTCCAAAGATAGTCGGCGACTATTAGAATTACGAAGGTTGATAATATTGCCACCAACATTTTTAAACGCTTTGTTTCAATCAGAGTGTGAAACAGCAACTGTTCGTCAACAGTAACTGTTCAGATAATTTTACGTTAAAAAGCATACTGTACCCTACCGCCCGATGTAGTCGACTTCACAAAGTACGTTTGGAATTCGATAAAGAAACCGCATTTCAAACTGTATTTAAAAACATAGCACATAATAATTATAAGTAAAGAAGTGCCATTTCAGTTTAGTCATTAGGTAATTTAATTAATAAGATTTAATAAGATAATTTCTTAATTGTACTTGTGTCGTAAACTTGTGTACTTAGCTTTGATTATACTTAAGTAGTTCTGAATTTAGTGGTGCAAAACCCAGATTGTGTATGTTTTCGCAATGAAGTGTGGCTCATACCCCAGGACATGGAAATGATTGGCACAATATCGAACTTTAGTACTTAGCTGGTTACTTATAATCTATATGCAGTTCTATCGAACTTTAGAACTTAGCTGGTTACTTATAATCTATATGCAGTTCTAAATTAACTTGTCAATATATGCACATGCACGCTAATCTTGGTTTTGAATAAGAGTGGAAAAGTGTAGTAAACGAAGGAAAAGAAGACCGTCAATCGGGATTTCATTTTTCAGTTTGTGTAGATGTCTGTCTCATTCCATAATTCTTTTTTAATAGAGTAATTGGAGTACACAATTTATGCTTCCAATATGTATCTTTGTGATGGATATTGAACATTTTAAACTTTGAAGTTTCAGAACTGATCAGATTATTTTATTGCAATTGCGCCTCTGGGATATAGGTACGAATATATATGCGTCTCTGTCTATACTAACTTATTGTTAAAAGAGATGAATTCACATTTTTGCTTCATTTGAGATGAGTGTTATTCGAATTGGCCTTCAAAATGACTTACTAAATAGACAAACTAATATATCGAAAGTGCTTGGTCGATGCTGTAAAGACGTTATTTATTAAATATAAGTTAGCAAATAACAGAAAATGGTTACACACGCATACAAACACCTATCCAGATACTTCGCAATTGTAAAGAAACGGTTATTTTAATTAATTTCGACATGAATTCGCAGCTGTTCTTAGCAGCGTTTGAACCAGGGTTTTTGTATGATAGTCCTGCGCACTGCCTACCAAGTCCTGGTCCAAATATTTCTTCGACAACCATGAAATTTGGTCATGCTGTTTCCTTGGCCCCAAAGAACAGTCATGGAATGTTAATGAATATGTTTACATGAATCACCAGGTTACTCACATTTTGCATTACTCCTCCGACTCCATATTTGGTTGACAGTACAGTTGAAACACTGGTTATACCAATTCATTAATGAACACATATTTGGTTGATTGTGGCATGAATCACTGGGTTAATGTAACTCATGCATAGCCACATAACTAAACCTATTCTCTAAACAAAACACGACGAATTAGAATCACACCGACATACATTATTTATTTGTTGCTTTGGTAGATCGCAATGTTAAACTGTATAGACTAATCATATATTCGTCGTTGCAAACCTAAATTCACTCCTGTTGCTGAGCGCAATATTAAGCATGCCATCGGTTCAAACTTTGTGCCCAGTGGTAGTAATTCGAAGTGTCGTATAACACAGCTTATGGTCGACTTCATTTCTAACATGGCAAATTTCTGGCCAATACAATTTCGTGGACCTGCACTAAAGGGAACATAAGCAAATGGATTGATCCCCTCGGGATTATCAGGTCCGAAACGTTCCGGTTGAAATTCTTCGGGCATTGAAAAACATTCGGGGTCATTACCAATGGCATATATAGACATGGAAATAGTGGTGTTGGCCGGTATTGTTTGGTTTCCTAAAGTATGAAATAAAAAACATGCTCGAATATATACAGAAGAACATTTCTCTACATACCGATTTTAGTATCTTCGGTAGCAAATCTCCCAATTAGGGGAACGGGGGGATATAAACGCATACTCTCCTTTATAACGCTTTCCAAATACTTGAGATCTTGCAAATCATTCATTCGAACGGGTTTCTCTTTATTGCAACCTATCTTTTCCAGAATTTCTGCAAATACTTTGTGTTGTACTTCAGGATGACGGGCCAAAAGGTATAACGTGTTCGCTATACCGCTTGTGGTTGTATCATGACCTTCAAACGTAAATGTATCGACTTCTTCTCGTATATCTTTATTGGTCAATGGTTGACCATCGATGGTGGACTGCAGAAGAACGTCCAAGAATGTCATGCGTTTCTTCAAGCCAACGGAATAGTCCAGTGCATCTGGGGAACCAATATAATTTAATTAATTTCGTACTCTTGAGATAATCAGTATTATTGGTACCCATTGACTCGTACGTTCCTTCATCAATGGACTTTGTAAGAGCTGCCCTTCTTTCGTTGATCAATTCCTCAGTAAATGCGTGCATTATGCGGATATTTCGGTGCAAATCGATATATGACTTTGGTGACATTAACATAAATGTTAAATTTGAGTACTGAAGTGGCTTCATGGAACGATTAGAAATTATATGGGCAACGCTGGGAAAAACCAATGAATAGATATGTGTATTAATGCAACCTGGCTCAACCATATGGAAAAGATTTTGTAATAATCTAACATATGTACATACATACCTTGTCAATGCCTTCGTGTAGGGAACATCCGAATTACCTTGGGCATTTATTTTAACACCCATAGCCGATTCTGCTATAATATCCAAAGCAGCTACTCCTACCACCGGAAACATATCGACAACTGTTTTGCCATCAGCTTTACTGTCCAGCTTTTCAACCATAATGCGTGCCTGTTGATCGAATATCTCCACAAATTGTTCAAGAATCTTGAAATGAAACGTTGGCGTTATTATCTTGCGACGTTTATGCCACTTGGAACCGGTGCTCAAAAGTAGACCATCTCCCAGCCAACACGATAGCATATCGTAGAAAAACGATTTGCTGATCAAACGTTGACTGCTCAGAATGTATTCGAAAAAGCGTACGTCCTGGACAATCAAAACACACCGGTGAATGGACCAAAGGCAGCATACTTTGCCATACTTTTCACGAAAATGGTTGTAGACGGTGAGGCCATCTGGGGGAAGTATTTTATTATATTAATATGAAAATTAAAAAGTTTGTGTCTTGTATTTAATATTAAATATATCTCGTCGCCAAATCCGGTTTGAGGTTCATACATAATATTTAGTTTGAGTCCAACGTACTTATGGGACCCTGACGATCAATACTACAATATGAAAAATACAATTTCCATTCTTAATAAATTGTTTTTAAATTCTATATAAGAACTTTGTTCGAGTTTAGAGTTAATGAAGAGTCCCAAGGGAATTTTTAGCGAATAATGACCGGACATCTACCTACAGACTCGTTAGAATGAGATTTCGGTGATGTTTTATTCAGACTACTGTTTTTGTTATTGGTACTCTTACAGTGCAGGCCCTATTCTGATTGAACTTTACTTCCCAATAGATGATTTCAGCTGATAAGGTGGGAACCATTAAAAAGAAAAACAAATATTCATTGCACGTACGTATTTCCCTCAACATTCCATGACGAAACCGAGGGGAAACTTCTCTCAAATCAGTGAACTGTGTACGATGTAATTGTATAATGCGATTTTTTGTCTGCAGTTTTCATCTAATTTACTGGTAACTTATGGCTTTCTGGAATATCGGTCGAAAGCCAACACGACTAGCAAATCAGGGAGAAACTGAAATCTAATAGTAATTAGAAAATCTCATACACACACATACCTTTTATATCGAGACCTATAAATGGTAATATGTCGCCAATTATTGGCAAGGTACGTCTGGGACGGGGGAAACCAGATGCCTTCAAGATGTCATTTGTCCTTTTTTTCATCAAGTAATCGGCAGTGATTACCGACAATAAAACGAGTACGAAAAGTTCTAAAAACATCTTATCCAAATGTAATGAATGCTGTTAAATTTCTTCTGTCTCCACTCCTATCAGTTTGAATATCGACCTTAGACTAATTCCCGTTTATTGTGTTATTCTAGACATTAAGCTGTGCAGTCGCTGAACAAAGGTAGTTTTGTTTTGGCGTGATGCATAAAATTTAGTTTGCAATCCAAAGTTTTGTCACTTCTGATTCTGTAGTTTGAACGTGTGAAATCTGTACACATGTTTTATCCTTTTGAGGCGCAAAAATCATTTTTACAAAAATATACACTCTTATAGTGATGAAAACTGTATTACATCCACAGTATTGGCTGCGAACTTTAAACGAGTTTTAAAAAAGTGAATGAACTTGTTCGGAATATATTCAAATGATTACATTGGTTGGACTAGAAGTCTCACTTTTAGAATATGTGGGGAAATTGTTCGGGTGCACTCCAGTGAAAGAATCGACAGGTACATGATTGCGTAGAATGTTGTTTTCCTCCAATTTCTATCATGCCAAGACAAACATGTGTGTATGTACAAGTACTTGTATATCCGTGTAAACTAACGACCGATTAAAATGTAAGACATATGAATACATGTGTGTAGTCATTGTCATTCGGTGCATGCCTAAATAATATACAATCACACATATTATGTGTATACTCAGACTATTTTATGTTTGTTTGTAAACCCGACAGCCGGTGTCGGCATCCTCTCTCAAAATTAAATGAACCGAATCAAAAGGGTAGTGGTATTGTTTACTATTGAAAGTTGGTTCATGATACGCTCCAATTCCGTTCACTTTAGAGAAGATTGTTTATTTTTCCATCTCTAAAATGGATGTTTCATTTGGTTTAGTTTCTTCCAGATTTCTTATTTTGAAAAAACAAAAATCATATAAAACAAATCTTACTTGGTTTTACGCAATCTCAACAATTTTGGACACTTTGCAAAAATGAATATTGTAACAATGTCGAATTTTAAAATGGCTTTAGAATGTAATGGCTGTAGATCGCTTTCGTTTCGATGTTGACCGCCTGTAACACATACTGTTTTCATCTGAAAAAGATGAAACAATTCAATACCTACTACGACATGCACAAACTCTCGTACTATTTGTTATAAATGGTCATATAGAAAAATTAACTACAGTGTCGGGGTATGCTATAGTAGAGATAGCTAAGAAATCGTGGAAAGCCATACGTCACTAACTAAAAAAAACAATTGCACCAAACACCAAAGTCTAGGATAAACTACTACAGAATATTTTAGACAAAAGAGAAGAGAAAAAAGTGAAAAGCATTACAAAGTATCACTCTGCAAATGTTGGTAAATTTGTGTGAGACCGTAAATTAAAATCGGCCAATCCGTTCTAGAACAGCAAGATTTTTAACAAAACACAAAAATGAATTTTTTGCCCAAAATAAATTTTTCAACAAAATATTCAAATTTAATACCAACAGAAAAATGTTTGTTTTTTAAACTCAGTCAGCAGCAGGGTTTCACATGTTAAGTTCTATATTTGGATTAGATTAGTAGCAGTTTTATTGATTTTTGTCAATTGTTTAGCTATTATTGGTAGGTAATCATGATTTGACAATTGTTTCATATCATTAGATGCACGTTTTAGGTGTTAATTTTTTGTTTGAAATTTTTCGTATAAAAGTCACTCGCGTTTAGTGTGCGACGTGATATTTTATGATGTTTGTTTTTGTTATTAATACACAATCACAGCTGGTGGTACGCGTTTTTCATTGGTTAACCGAATCATAAATACATTGAGTGCATTAGGACCGACCTGTCCTAACGCGCAACCAGCACTCTTCTATTTGACATATGTTTAAATCTACCATTCCGTTTGTGAGGGATCTGATATCGGTATATTCGAAGTCCTAAAAATGAAAACATATCGTTCGTATATTGCGTAAACTCGTCAAGTCCATTTTCATCAATCTAAGCTGAACTCAAATTTTATAATCGAGCAGAATTTAAAGAAAAAATAGAAAGAATACAAGCACAGCTCTTGAGTGTTCGAATATTTCTAATTGCGCATGTGTCGACGTAAGCTGAAAAGTCAAAGATGATTTTAGACTTATGGTTCTTTGAGGTTGCCATGCCACCTACTACTATTTAAATCCCATTTAATCGAGTTTAAATTGTTAGTTTTAACAGCGAATGATCGATGTTATTACAATTGTTTATTTTATTTCGGATATGTGCGTGCTTTGAGTTTGTAGTCTGTTGCTCACCAATTGTACAATGTCCCAAATCATGAAGGTTTGGGATTTTCTAAATAAATACAAAATTGTTCACCTTAAAAACTCCTTGGGATAAGTCCAATATTTGCTCCTGTTTTAGAACGCATTACGATATTTATTATCGGTTGGACGTCCGGCCCCAAAGGGAACAATTCAAAATGACGCAACATTTTTGAAATGGCACTTTTCATTTCCAACATGGCAAATCGTTGACCAATACAGTTGCGAGGTCCCGCGGAGAACGGCGTAAACACGAAGGGATTCATTTTAGATCCATCTTCCCCGTCACCTTCAAAGCGTTCTGGCTTAAAGTCATCTGGATTGGGGAAATAATCGGGATCACGCATAATCAATGAGAATGACAGGATTAGATTTGTTTTCGCCGGAAGCGTTACGTCATCTGCAAACAAGAATGAATACTTATCAATTTCTTTTGATGATTTATTATTTACAACAACAGAAAAAGCAGTGGCTTTCCACAGGTTTATTAAATCGGGTTTGCAAACTTTGGTCCATCTACTCACGCCAAAATCTAAGCGTAGCATTAAAATAATAAATTTACCTAGCACCACGTCCTCAGAAATTTCACGTCCTATAGCCGGTACTGACGGAAACAACCGCAGTGATTCCTTAATCACACACTCCAAGTACTTCAAATCCTGTAGATTTCTATACGAAATGGCTTTATTTGCATCAGCGCCAACCACACCCACGATTTCATTGACCAGCCGTTTTTGAACCTCAGGATGTCGAGCGATTAGGTACAACGCAAACGATATCGCACTGGTGGTTGTGTCATGACCCTCAAACATGAAAGTGTCGACTTCTTCGCGAATGTCTTCATTGGTCAAAGGAGCGCCATCAACGGTCGATTGGAGTAGAACATCCAGTAAGGCCATACGTTTCTTACAGCCATACTCGTTGTCGATCGAGGATTCTTGAAATTATACAAATGGTATTCTTATTATATTCGATTTGTCTGGGACACAACTCACTGTCGTAGGATCCATTTTTCAGGGCGCCTTCCAGGGCGTCTCTACGTTTCTCTATGACCTCGGTGGTAAATTTATGCATTATTTCAATACAACGCCGGGTTTCTTTGTAAATTTTGGGGGATGTTAGCCGGAACAGTAGCGAAGTTCTTTGGGTGGGATTGACAAAACGCTTGGACATTACAGTCGAAACACTGCAAGTGAAGTGAATTTCAATGTATATTTAATATTGATATTAAATAATGGAGGGTTATTTACTAATTTAAAGCTTGGACATATTCAAGATCCGGATTCTCTTGTGCGTGTACTTTCACACCCATCGACGTTTCTGTAAAATAATAATTTTATAAGTATATATATACATATATTTGTTTTTAAATTTAATTTACATAGATAATTATTTTACAATACATGTATAATTGACCTTATAGGCATTCTTTGTATTGATTTTGAATACATAAACAAATTATTAAGCCAATGTGAACTAATATTCTTAAATGACGTGTTATCCTCACCCGATATTGTATCTAAAGCCATCAGACATACTATTGGAAACATGTCTATAGCCGTTTTCCCATCTGCTCGGCCATACAGTTTCTCGACCATAACTGCACTTTGCTGATCAAATATTTCGACAAATTGCTCCAAGATATTGAAATGGAATGCCGGTGTGATGATCTTGCGACGCGTATGCCATTTCTTTCCGTTACTCATCAGAAGACCGGTACCCAACCAATCGATCAGAAAGTCATAAAAACTGCTCTTCTTAATTAACTGTTGGCTGCTTAAGTTTTTTTCCACAAACTTTGGATCTGTAATTCTTAGATGCATCTGATGGAATACCCAGAACCGGTAGATTTTGCCATATTTAGCAGTATTCGCTTTCAAAAATATATGCATATCTGCAAAGTACCATGTCGTAGTCATTTTGAGAATTGTTAATGCTTGGCTTGGTACTCACTTTCGGTATCCACGTGCCGTAACTCCAAAGCATTTCCTAAAACAGGCAAGGTTTTCGGGCCGGTTATATTCGAGTTTGCAAGTATTTCATCCTGATGTTTCTTAGTGAAGTAGTCCCAAACAATACCGACCACCAATAAAGTCAGTGCCAATTCTAACAACATGTTGTCAGTTGTGTTGTTCAACAAATACTGATCTTTTTTTCGTTCCTTTTCAGATGTTCTCTTTTTATGCTCTATCACTCTCTGCGATAACGTCTGCCACTTTCGGTACCAGGTACTCTACAACTCGCATAGATGAGTTTTCCAAAAATTATAAAGTGTACAAAGTTCACCTTACTGTAGTTGACGAGAAATCGTGAGAAGATTTAACTGCAGGTTCATTTATGTCGGCGTATGGCCATTAGCGATTCTCCCCAAATGTTATCAGTGTTCCAATGTGTAACAATTTACAAATCGGAAACTAACTGTGAAAGAGAACACAATGCATGTGTGCAATTACTTCTTCGTCTTAGTCTTCGGAAACTTGTTCTGTAACATCTCCATATCGTTTTGTTGTTCCTCAGAACCTCGCATAGTTTACGAATTCACTCGATAGTTGTTAATCTTTCAGATAAATTTGTATTGCGCTCTTCAATTAGCGAAAATGTTTAGTTAATATAAACTTTGTTTCCAACCCTATACTCAGTTGTTTCGCGGACGGCAACGTTGGACGAAGAATTTGGAAATTCATAATCAGTCATATATATGTGTAGTACAGTCGTACGAACAAGATTGTGTTACATCTCACTTATGTCAGCAATATGTGGGCCACTTTATTAATTGGCATATTCATTTTATTGCTGCTCTGGGATTATCTCAATAAAAAGCATCGTAATGAGGTTTTACGGAAGTCTAGAATACCCGGTGGTCTTAGCCTGCCGGTGGTGGGTAGGGCATTACATATGATTGGAACTAACTCGCAAAGTAGGTGTTGAAAAGCATTTCCGATACATGTAAGTAAATAAATAATCATTATATTCTTCTTACTCAGATGTCATAGATCGAATGCGGTTCTTTGTGCGCGAATACGGTAAAATATTTCACACCTGGGTATTGCACGAACTTGTCCTGTTTTGTGCCGATCCCAAGATATTGGAGTCGTTGCTTAGCAGTCCCGTGCACATAACAAAGAACAACGTTTACGACATGTTATCTCTCTGGTTGGGCGATGGTTTACTCATGAGCACTGGCAAAAAGTGGCATACGCGTCGTAAGATCATAACCCCTAGCTTCCATTTTAAGATTTTGGAGGAGTTTGTTGAGATTTTCGATCGCCAATCCAATGTAATGGTAGAACAATTAAAGGATCGAGCTAAAGATCCCAATAAGCCGGTTGATATGTTTCCATTGGTGTGTTTGACGGCTTTGGACATTATTGCGGAAACTGCCATGGGTGTGCAAGTTAACGCTCAATTGAATTCGGACATTGGATACGTGAAGTCGGTAAAAATGTAAGAAAAAAGATTAGTGTATCAATTTGGATTCGCTAACAATTTGCATATGTATATATTTGCAGAGTGACTGAAATTATAGCTCAACGTTTGCGAAAACCACTTTGGCGTACCGATGGCCTTTTCAAGATCTTTGCCCCTCTTGTCTATCGCAAAATGATGAAACACATCAACCATATGCAGGAGTTTACCAAGGCTGTCATCGAAAAACGTCGTCAAGCACTGGATAACCTAATGACAGAAGTCGATACGGAAGAGAGAAAAGAGTCCGATGATGACTTTGAAAAAATTGGAAGCAAAAAACACATGGCCTTACTGGATATACTTCTGCGAGCTTCTGTCGACGGAAAACCTCTTAGCAACGAAGATATACGCGAAGAAGTTGAAACCTTTATGTTTGAGGGCCACGATACTACGACCAGTGGCACATCGTTTGCCTTGTACTTGATATCCCGTCACCCGGAAATACAAGAGAAATTGAAAACGGAAATAAGCGAGGTACTAGGTGACGACATTACTCGAGCAGTCAGCTATAGACAATTGCAAAACATGCGCTATATGGAGTGTGTCATAAAGGAATCTATGCGTTTGTTTCCACCCGTGCCTATAATTGGGCGATATTTCAAGGAGGATACAGATTTAAGTGAGTTGTGTTTTTTTAAATTTAATTTAACGACTATTAAATTACTAAAAAATTTTCAAACAGATGGTGTTGTCATTCCGGGGAATTGTCACTTAAATGTCCCCCTCTTTGTGGTTTTAAGAGATCCAGACTATTTTAAAGATCCCAATGAATTTAAGCCCGAGCGATTCTATCCCGAGAACTCCGAAGACATATTCCCCTTTGCGTATACTCCATTCAGTGCAGGTCCGCGTAATTGTATTGGCCAAAAGTACGCCATGCTGGAGATGAAAAGTGTTATTAGTAAAATTTTACGATATTATGAACTCTTGCCATTGGGTCCGGATGTTGAGCCTTCCTTAAGCTTGATTCTTCGCTCCACAACTGGAATGCAAATGGGACTGAAGCCAAGAGTCCACCTAAAGTGAAGTAAAAAGTAAATATTTATCATTTTGTTACGTACAGGGTAGTACTTTATAATATAATAAATACAAAACATTGTTATTTATTAGATCGATTGTTATTTATTTAGGGGACACAGTTTAATTCGTCATACATATGTATCAATGCGTAATACAGATCTCGTTCCAAAATCTGGTTACATTGGTCGGATATTATTTTCTGTTTTCTTTTCACCTACATCTCATCAGATCAGCGTCATGAGTACGCATACACTTGTTTGAAATGTGTACAGACGATGTTATTGGTACAACCAGTTTTGCCAGCCGGTCATTTTCACATCTCATCATCTTCTCTGTGTCTATGAATGTTGAATCTCTGTGCCTCATCATGACACTTGGAAGAACTTTCAGATAACTCATCTTAAATGATCATGTTGAGAGTAGTGGAAGGGAGAGAGAGAGAGAGAGAGAGAGAACACGCTACAGAGATGAGATTGAAATATAGTGCGTTCAAAAGAAGTGATGATTTATATTAGACTTTTTTAAATACGAATTAAATGCCAAAGTATTTTCATCACCGATCCACACCGGACCTTCACATAATATAAAAGGATCAGCGACACAGCACGATAAAGAGTGATAACGTTAACATTTTTAATTAAAAAAGAGCGAAAATCTTCTTTTTCGGCATTTTACTAATTGATGCGAACACGATTTCATATATGTCCCTGTACCATCTAGCGCTGGCGTACCTTTATATTATCATTTAGTTTGTGACACCATGCTAAATTGTTCAAGAAACTTATCTTAATTAGCGCCGAATTACTTTTGTTTTAATTGTGTTCTGATTGGATTTTTCAGTTAGTCTGTTGGAATGATTCAAACCAGAGAACGGTTTGATTGGCATATTTAATGCCTTTGAATGCAATCACAAAATATATGCATATTGTTGTCAATAGACATCATTATAGTAAAGCAACTCATGATACCATTCAGAAAATGTGAGTATGACGAATTCCATGCATTGCATTGCTTGCCTTCTGCTTATCATTCATACCAATCGCAAAAGCAACGAATATAGAACGATTGGTACGAATGGTCTGCATGCATATTGAAAAAAACGTATTTTTTTTTTGACATAAATACGAAGATCAAACTTGTGAAATAAAACCAAATAAAACAATAAATGGAACATTTTGATATATTTTCGGTTAAAACAACAACAAAAACAAAAATTGGAAAATAAAGTAAAGCATTAAGTTTTGCCAAAATTTCTTCACACTGCATACTTATAAACACACCAGAGCAACGAATACTAAGCGAATGGTGCGATTGGTTCTATGAGTGTGCATATGACAATCAACAAAAACAACGAATGATAGCAATAGCATGGCAAAAGCAACGATTGTATGAATGCGGAATAAAAACGAATAGTCTCAATCTTTTCTCTGATTCAAACTGCTTGGTATTACGTCGTGCTTTCTTTTTGAACTCACTGTATGCCAGTACGTTGCTGTATATAAATATTTTGTTATCTCACGTGAACCTTAACCATAGAATAGAATGTATATAAAGTTTATCATTTGGTTGATGACACCGAAGGGAAAATAAAGTATAGATTTACGGCGGATATTACATGAGAGTCCGTGTCTTGAAAACGTACTGAATTGCTGGAGCTCGATATGTTCTGATGGTAGATAAACTAGTATTTTTCTAATATTTTCGTAAATACACCGAATCAAACCTCCCGGAATAGTTTGTTGAATAGACTAAGTAATATCAATACCATGTGATATTGAAGTTGGCATATTAACAATATCACCTCTACCTTATCTTGTAGTTGGTAAGGTATATAGAATTCGACTCTGCCGGTTTTACTTGTTATCGTTTGGCTTTAAGCAGCCAAGTACTCGTAGATCGTTCTCGTTTTTTTTACTATAAAATCTACAGACTGTTAAAATTTAGTTTACTTTCGGCATTCGGCAAATGTAAAGCGTTCTTTGGGTATTACGCGATCGGGGACGGGAAGAAAGAATACAGCCATTCAAGTTTCCAAAGAAGCCAGGAATATGTTTATAGAATGTTTTATTATTTGTGTAACACTTCTTTTGCTGTGGGATTATTTATCGAAAAAACGACGCAATGATATGTTAAGTTACATGCCGGGGCCGACAACCTTGCCCATCGTGGGAAATGCTCTGTCATATCGTGGTCAAAATCCTGAAGGTAAAAAATGCAAAAGTTGGTATGATAAGACTGCAATTGTGAGATAAGAACTGATACGAATCAGTTCTTAAAAATTAATAAAGGTCAGAGTTCACAATATCTGCACACAAGACCAGTTATCCTCCATAAAAAAAAATTTTTATTAAATATTTATATGCTCTATTTTTTTCTAATGACAAATGTTGCTCATATTTTTACATGGTTTTGGTCATTTCATCTTTGATTATGATAGGTTTATTAAGATAATGTGTTTATGCATTATTATAACCTCATCCCACTGGGTAAGAGTATATAGAATAGTTGGTGTGGGCCATCTCAGCGACTAAGACATTTAAGACACGATTCTAAAGCAGTAACCAATCTATATGCGATTTTTCATTGAATAATATTTTCCCAAAATAGTAGCTTCTAATAGCTTCAACCCAAAATTCAGCTTTCCCTTCGCCACACTGCCTTCGGTTCCTCCCATTACCCACTTCTTTCCTTGGTAATTAGCACATGTTTAACAAATCTTTAAATAATCCCGGCTAATCTTATTAGGTATCAAATTAAATATCCCATATCCACCAAATCGATGACGATTACAGCTACAACTAACTATTATTCGTCAGAAGGCTAAGAAAACAATATCGTTCAGAGCTATAATTAACACGAATATCTCTTTTCAAATTATATAAAGAGCTCCCTGATTATTTCCTCAAATTAAGTCAATTAAGATAATAAATTATGATAACAGTATCTGGAAATAACCCGTCATGCAGCAAGCAGTACCGACAAACAACTGGAGGACGTTCACTAACGCTTACTTGAACAGGACAGACGGATCAGGACAGAATATGTAAATGGACTAATTTGTTGATACCGGATACGTTGCTAACAGGCTGGGGCTCTGCTGACCAGGGTGATCATGATATCACTGTGTACATGGACCTGGTCAGAATATGTTGATACCGGAGACGTTGCTAACAGGCTGCGGCTCTGCTGACCAGGGTGATCATGATATCACTGTGTACATGGACCTGGTCAGAGAATACTCCTTCAGACTCTTGCGCCTCGGAATAGCCAATGAGTCACACCTAGCGAAGGTCTTCCCCCTGGCTCTGAAAGGTGCAAAGTTGTTCGGCGATATGCCAAGAAATCAGCGACATCTCTGGATATTCGACGGGCGTAGTTCCCAAAAAGTCCGTCGCTGATCTTTCGCATTATAGGAAAATAAAGATTATCAGCCATTCTGGCTTCGAAGCAATGAAAATGATTATGCTCTACCATACAACTACTTATAGATTTTATCATTAATTTCAAATTTTAGAAATCATGCAATTCATCACCGACAACAGCAGAAAATATGGATCCCTTTATAGAGTTTGGATACTCCAGCAATTAGCGGTATTCTCATCAGACCCCCGTGATGTTGAAGTTATTCTAAGTTCTCCCCATCAAATAACCAAAAACAATCTCTACGAACTTTTGCACCAGTGGTTGGGAACTGGTCTCTTAATGAGTACAGGCAAGAAATGGCATTCACGCCGTAAGATTATCACTCCAACTTTTCATTTCAAAATTCTGGAGCAATTTGTGGAAGTATTTGATCAACAAAGTTCTGTTATGGTAAAGAGATTGAATGACAAAGCCGATGGCACAACCGCCATTAATATATTTCCAATTATCTGCTCAATGGCCTTGGATGTGATTGCAGGTGAGACGTTATAAGTTTTTTTTTAATTTTTTTTTATTTATAAGATTGGTAATTTTCTTTCTAACGTCATTTTGTTTCAGAAACATCCATGGGTGTGAAGATAAATGCTCAAAATAATCCAAATTTCGACTATGTCCAGGCTGTATTCAAGTAAGCAGACAATCACTATTATTTACATGGTATTTTCATTTGGCCTTTCCGTTTGAATTCTATGTATGTAAGTCTTTAATCATAGACACCGCCGAACTATGTTCCGAACTATGTAGACCACGACGCACGCATTTACCTTAACATTCAATTGTTTTATACACTTACTGATGGCATTCTTTAGCTTCTTCTCGAGAATTTAAAACAACTGATAACTCGGTTCAAATCAATTATGGCAAATAGTAATTCACCAATTCCGCAGTCCCTTCTGCACAACACCGGCTACACTTCATGATGAATCCTTCATGATGAATCCTTCTAGACGATAAAAGATAGCTGTTACCTGAAAATTAAAAAATATATATTAAAGCTCTCAGTCTTTGCTATCAAAGTATGTGGTGCTTTATAATTCCTAAATCGGGCATAAATGTCGTAATACAAAATGAGAAATCGTACTTTTGACGCACAATGGGATCATGATCTATTATATCAGACCATTTGTAAAGACCTACCCATTCAACACTGGGTGTATCTGCGTCAAAAAATAGTTAAGCCTCAAGACAAGCTTAAATTTGTTTACACTTGTTTTTGTATTTAGCCGTATTTAGCCAAAAAAAATTGTATATATAGTTAGGGTCGGTACTAATGTAGGGAATTCATTCCAATTTTTGCTCTAAAACATTATGATTTAGTCCTATCCTCTTTAGGTGCTAGTTTTTAATAATATTTATGATAATGTTTAAGCATATTTCTAAGATATTGCATAATTTGATAATTTGTTATACTGCTAATTTTATAAATTTCCATTTACAGTGTTACTAACATTACAGCCAAGCGATTTATAAACGTGTGGCATCGCATACATTGGATTTTCCGCTTAACAGCGCCTGCAGATTACAAATGCTTGAATGAAAGCATCAAACTAATGCATGCATTTACTGAAAAGATTATTATGGAAAGACGTGATGCCTTGGAAAAGTCAATGATGGAAAACTCCCCAGTTCCCGATGAAAATGAACTGGGCCAAAAGAAACGAATGGCATTGCTGGATGTTCTCTTGCAATCCACCGTAGACGGTGCTTCATTGAGTAACGAGGATATCCGAGAAGAAGTCGATACTTTTATGTTTGAGGGCCACGATACGACAACCAGTGGCATTTCTTTTGCATTGTATTTGATATCAAGACACCCGGAAGTACAATCTAAGCTAATAGAAGAGATAACTGATGTTTTGGGCAACGATAAGGATCGGCCGGTCTCCTTAAGAGATTTGGGAGAACTAAAGTATTTGGAATGTGTTATAAAGGAGTCTTTGCGTCTCTACCCACCAGTTCCCATTATCGGTCGCTACTTCACCGAAGATGTTGAGATACGTAAGTTTATGATCTGTACCTATGATCTGGAAAACATTGAAAATATTCTCTGCTTTATAGGTGGCAACAAAATTCCAGCTGGCACAAATTACACCGTTGGTATTTTTGTCAGTCTTCGCAATCCCAAGTACTTCCCCGATCCCGATTCATTTAAACCAGAACGCTTCTTGAATGAAAGCGGAGACAAAATAGACCCATATGCCTATATTCCATTCTCTGCCGGCCCACGTAATTGTATTGGCCAGAAATTTGCCATTTTGGAAATGAAAAGTGCTATTAGTAAAATGTTAAGACATTTTGAGTTGTTGCCATTGGGACCTGCGGTAAGGCCGATGATGAATTTAATTCTACGATCCGCCAATGGCAATCATATAGGATTGAAGTCTAGACAGTATTAACACGGTGGACGTATCATCGCTCCAAAATAAATCGGTTAAATGGTGCAGGAAGTTGTAATTAATTACTTAATATATTAAGTTTTTTTTTAACTAATAAATATTTTTAATAATTTTGTAAAATGTAAAACATTTGAATACTTTTATACCATAATCCGTAGTGAAATCTGGAACAAAAATTATGTTGTAACAAAAGCATTTTACATGAATGAAACAGGATTATTCGCGTTAGAAGCATAGCCGAAACGGATATGTTTGCTATTTACTATCACAGCAGCAGCCAATTATTTGATTTGTTGAAATTCGTCTACTCTTTCATTCGAAGATGGCTCAAATTTTGTGGACGGCCGTGCGTGTCTATCACCATTAAACATTTTTAGTGGCTGTTTTTTTATCTTGTAATGCTGGCCGTGTAAAACTTCTGTGGAAAAGCATTAGCTGTTCGCAGCCGGCTTTTAAAAGTAGGACCCTGTCAGTGAATATACATATTATATAGTGCATAACTTATGGAATGCTAATACCAGGCCAGGGCGTTTTTGTCTTCTTTCACTTGGTATTTGATTTCCTGTATTGTCATTTAAATTCTCAAGTTCAATTATAATAAATTACTCCCTTGGTCTCGATCTTTCCTGTCTACGCTAGTAGGTGTCACACAATGCCTTGTTGATGCATTCTCGTATTGATCCCATATATTTCCAAAAAATATACTATTCTCAAATACATCCAACAGGTGAGCACTGGTTGTATACTGGTTTTATTTATTTATTGAATACCTATTTTAAAAATAAAATTTATGAAACATAAATTCGAACATTCGAAAAAAAGTAATTATAAACGTAATTTTCATTCGTGTATATCATTAAACAAATACAGCAGATTTTGCAAATGCATTTTACTCCGCAACGACGGTCATCTGTTACATAGTTGGGTTGCTCTCATTTTAAGCTAACAAAAATCTCTGGGTATTTTGTAATTGTCGCTACTTCTCTGTTAATTTGAAAATTCTCTTTTTGCTAGCAGTATTTAGTATTCGTTTAGTACTTTCACAACCATCATAACAAATGGACAAGTGTTCTCGGTATTGGAAATAGTGTTAGAATTGAATAGTACACTTTTATACGAGCATGTTCAAATTCTTGCTGATTCAACAAACTACGTAAAACATCAAAACGTTCCATTTTGTTGTGAATAGGCTAACGAGTGCATTGTTTTCTGTTAGTGTGAAAATCGATATTTAAATAGAAGTGCACGTAAAAGGCTATCGAATCACAGCAACGCTTTTAGTGGACATACAAATATGCGGAAATCGTAAGTAGTTGCATTGTTATTACAAAGTTCAAGTTTACAAAACGTTATCTTTTTAAAACTATTTGAGTTAACAAAAATCGTCTCTGCTATTATTTGTCATTTACATACGGACAGAAAAGTCTGAGCCGGCCGCCCAACTCCAAACTAAAAGCTGTTAATTTATGTTTGCAACAAGTACAAAGCTTAATACGGCAATTTGATATATTTTCGATACAATATAACTGACCACACTATTTTGTCACGCGTGTATACCAAGCCATCAGTCTAATGGCAGACGTCATTTGTTTGTCATTTTGTGTGCCAATTGACAGATGAATTTGTTTGTTTTCTGATGTCTGTTAATGGAAATAGTTTTTAGTTATCTACTAAACCATTTTCAAGTAAAAAATATTCTAATTGTAAACGAAATAAAATGTCATATCATAACCATATTTATAAAAAATAACGATTTTAAATTGCTGATCTAAAGATCAAACTTTAATAGGGGTTGTATAACATATAAGTTAACATTCATATTGTTTCGGAGCTTAACAGATAGCTTGCTTTTTTATCGTGTCAGGTGACAAAGAACATTTGGCCAGTATGCATGAACAGACCAAAGTTCAAATGAAATCCACGATCCAATAGGAGCCCACATAAGAACCAAATGTTAGTATCTACCTGTACAGTTCAGTGAGCTCTTTTTGTTGATCTGCCTCTGTTTACAATTGTGGTAGCGACTGATGCTCATTACAATGACTTTATATTCTATTCTCTTAACTTGTCATTATAATACAATACTCATACTATAACAAACATTTAACATTCTGGAAACAAGTTTTCTCAAACGTATTACCGGCCGAAGAATTAACTGAAGAACGGAAACTGCAACCAATAATAGATTATGATCGAAGCGTCCACAGACAAGATTGTTCTTGCAACAGATGTATTTGGTAAGTCATACAACACACTTGTATTTCACCACTTGCACAGCTCAGTTGTCTTTTTGTACCTTTATAGTTTATTCACGTTTTAATTAAATAAATGAAGTCAATTGTTATGTTTGACCACTTCGTTTAATTATTCATCACTCAAGAACATAACAATGTGGATAAAGGAAAACGCTTGCGTCTTTTTCGCGGTTAGGGATCGATATATACATTTAGTGATGGCTCTGGCTTGGACCTTTTAAAGTGTTAGACGGCTACAGCGACGGAAGCCTGCAGTGGAAAGATTAAGCACACAGCGAGCATTATGTATTCCATAATGCCTAAATCATGAAATAAGATCAGTGGATCAGTAATACATCACATAAGCGGTCTATACTGTTTTAATTTTTAAAAATATTTATTTTATAGTCATATGCGATTGTTGTCTATGGCATGATATATAACTCGTCATACCTTTTGTTTGCTCTTTTCAGATAGTTCGTTTGGAATACTTTAAAAGATTTTTGAATTAAAAATGTTCCTGGAAATTCTAGTGTCCCTATGTTTCATCGTCGTTTTAGTCGACTACTTCAAGCGCGCACGCCTTGTACGAAAGTTGGGAAATATTCCTTTGGTATCAAAGGTACCTTTCATAGGTACCATTATGGTCCTTTTAGAAATGAATCCCGACAGTAAGACAGAAATACACGGTCTAAAATTGTGTTCTCATATGTCATTCCTTGCTTATAGATTATGAAACAAAGTGGCATGAATTTGTCATTCGGTTTGGAAAAACATTTTGCTCTTATATTTGGGGACTTTTATTTGTGGTCACAGTTGATCATCGCATTGTTAATGCGGTTCTCAGCAGTCAGCAACATTTACACAAAACCTTGGTCTACAAGCTTCTCCATGTTTGGTTGGGTGATGGACTCCTGTTGAGTAGCGGTAAAACATGGCATACAATGCGAAAAATTTTAACACCCACATTTCACTTCAAAATCTTGGAAGAGTTTGTCGTGGTTTTTGATCGCCAGACGGATGTTTTCTTATGTAAGTTGGCAGCCGTGGCAGATGGTCGAAATATTGTGAACATATATGAGCCAGTCGGTCTATTGACTATGGACATTATTTCAGGTATGTATCTTCTCAAATATTACAGAAGAATGATTCTTAATTGGTTATTATTTCTAGAGACTGCAATGGGAGTTACGATTAATGCTCAATTAGACTCAAAATCGGAATTTGTTCAAGCAGTTAATGAGTAAGTAAACTAACTATTCGCATTACTTACCGCGTAGAATCAAGGTACATATAACCGCCGCCTTTGAAGAACTTCAACATCAGTCGCTTAACATATTTCAACCCCTTAATATGGTTTGTTTACGTTTTGTTGTATTGCGTTTACAGCTGATGACAGTGGCGTCAACTTGACTTGGTAAATTACCGTTTCTTCTTGACAAATTTCCAATTATTTTTGAAATTGTTGACGTTGCAAAATTTCCTTCGTTCGCGTAAATTTCGGCATACAAATTTGACTTCTGTTGTTTTAAATGTTTTGTCAAGAATAACAATTCGACAGATTCCTTCACATACTCCGGCAGTACAAATTGTAATATTCAGCTTGCAGTTTGGTGGATTCGTTCGTATATACAGATGCGAAATGCGGTATAAGCTAATAACCCGTTTTTCTTCCTCCAGTGTTACAGAAATTATGGCGAATCGTTTTGTGCGGCCACATTTGTCTTTTAAAATCATAGCTCCAAACATGTATAGAACCCAAGAGAAAGGAATTAAATTAATGCATGAATTCACAGAGAAAATAATAGCCGAGCGTAAACAATTGCTACTATTGGCAGATAATAGTACAAAGACCGGAGAAGGCAACCAAATTAACCGAGAGTCTGAAGATCTGGGTATTAAAAAACGTATGGCCCTCTTGGACGTCCTGCTGCAGTCCACAGTGGACGGTAAACCATTGTTGGATAAGCAAATACGTGATGAAGTTAACACCTTTATGTTCGAAGGACACGACACCACCGCATCGGCAATTTCATTTTGTCTGTACGCCCTATCTCGACACAGTGAAATTCAACAGAAACTATTCGAGGAAATTCGTAGCCATTTCGGGGACAATTTGAGACGTCCTGTCACATATGCCGATTTGCAAGAATTACATTATTTGAATTGTGTGATAATGGAATCGTTGCGCCTATATCCTCCAATACCAGCTATAGGTAGGTGGCTAAAGCAGGATTTGCAACTTGGTAAGTTTAATAGATGACTCGTGTGTTAATGTGATAACTTAAACTTATGTATAAACCAACAGATGACTGCACCCTACCAGCTGGTACTAATATTATCATACTATTGTGGGAGATGTTACGGGATTCGGAAATATTTGAAGATCCCTACAACTTCAAGCCGGAGCGTCATCTAAACGAAAATGTGAAAATGAATGTTTACCGTTATATACCGTTTAGCGCAGGGCCACGAAATTGTATCGGTCAACGTTTTGCTCTCTTAGAAACGCGCACCGTTATAATAAAGATTTTAAGGAACTTTGAATTGTTGCCACTGGGCGACGACATACATATTTCAATGAAAATAGTATTACGTTCTAAAAATGGTGTAAATATTGGGCTCAAGCCTCGTATTTACAACTGATTCAATAAGTATATTTGATGTGATACAGTAATTTTGTATTGTTTTTGTTAAAAATAAAGTGTTTTTAATCAGGATTAACTATTTGTGGGTTCAAGTGTATTGATGCAACAAATTGACTATGTGATATTTTAAGTTTTGTGGATACTTTGAGTATAATAAATCAATTTAAGAGTATATACTCCGTCTGTTACTAAACCCTTGTGCAGTCCATTAAGGACCATTGAGATACCCTACTGTTGACCTGGACAGGTTATACGGCAAGTTCCCTGACGTGTGCCCGAGCGTCGAGAGATACAGTTCACTTACTTATTTATTTTATCATTGCATGAATTGGGGAACTTCTCTCACATCAGTGAGCTGTGTACGATTTAGTTTGTATACCCACTCTCTAAAGCCGGCTCCAAACGGCTAATGCTTTTTCTATAGAAGTTCTAAATGATTTTGAGATTACTATCTTACTCGTAAAGGTGCGAGGTGGAAACAGTTGGCAGTGCGTTTAATATGTGAAAGTGGCACACTACAGACGTAGACAGTACCTACGAGTTGAAAGGGCCAGCTCACCCGATCTATCATTCCCTGCAATGTCCCTGTGCCCCGTCAGTCAAATTAGGTGGATATCAAATTCATCACTAAGAGATGCGCGGCAGTTCCTAGTATGTAAATATCTAGTGCTCACCGAACAAATCGGCAAATTGGTATAGGTGAAATCAGGATGGAGCACGATTGAAATCTATGCCAATTCTAATAGAATAGTATGAGACGATTTTTATAAGCAGGCTGGACTTACCAATGAGGAGCGTTGTGGCTTCCAGAGCTGACGATTGACATTTGCTTTTTTGCGGAATCCTATAAATATGCATCGCGTTGTGAAGGTTTGTATTAAAAAAAAACATTTATTTTATTTGAGTTGTATTTTTCACAAACGACATCCACAGTTGTTCAAAGAAGTCTGACGATGTGTGTAGTGGGAACGTCCTTATTGAAATCGATTATCATTATTAATCGGTACATAAAACCGATTACACAAATCGAAATATGCCTTTCTCTAGTCTCTTTGCTTGTGTCTTTAGTACATTTTCACATTTTCGCTTGTACGGAGTCGCGCAGTATTCTATCCACTACTTTTGGAAAAACGACATAATTAACAAACTTAATTTGTGTTAGTGTAAAACAAAACAATAAGATATAAAATAAGTGTAATTTTTTTTTATTAGATTGTGTTAAAAACAACATTGTATATTTTGACACGGGCTTCTATTTTATTGGTGTGTATTTCATTTCGTGCAAAAATAGGGGAGTTCGCATGGTGATAATTTTTTTTTGTGGAAATTTGTTGTATTTCGTGGTGGCGTGGTGGACGCTTACGCTTCTTTTGGATGGTGTGGTGGTGACAAAAACAATTGTTCTTTGTTGTTTCTGAGATGGTGGCGAGGGTGGCAAAAACAAAGTGCATAAAATAAATCAATTTTCATCTATGAAAAGAATTTTAATACAATAAATGTTGTGGAATATGTGTATTCGTTACAATTTCTGATCAGAATTAGAACGACGCGTAGTGCGGAGATACAAGGATAGTGATTGTTAAGCAAAGCTGGAAATCGATTTTCGCCGATCACTAATTTAATTTCAGTTCTGCTCGATTAACCGTATATAAAAATCGTGCCTTTTTTGAAATTATCGATTAATTTAATACTAAATTCTATTTTTTTTCTGTGGCATTGTTTGTATACTGGGATACTGGGTAAATTGGCCAAGTTGAAGTAGCCCGAGTTAATCCAGCTATATCAATATACAACGGGGATAGAAGATCCCTCGAGCAAGTAATTCATCAGTCAAATATTAATTTAATTCAATTTGACACATCTTTATAGGAATGGAGTTTGGTAAATTTACTCGGCATGCCGGCGAAGTGTGTTGTCATTGTCGTTTATATTTAAATGAGTACAAAGCCTTAAAAAAAATCGGTATGCAACTAACATCCAAAAATGAAATGGAATCAAGTGTTTGTTGATATGGTTTAGGTTTGAACAGGTAGACAGACTTGACTATTTGTTTTTTGTTGGAAATACAGTCAACTCCGTCTTAGTTTTAATAAGCCTAACAAATGTTTATAAAAAATGATTTCCTTTATGTGCCGGTTTTTGTTTATTTTTGTACTCGATCGTTTCGCGTTGCCACATTTTGTTTTATTTATTTTGCCAGCGGGGGATTATCGAACACAAAATTCTTTTTCTTAATTTCTCCCAATTTTCTATGCTCTTATTTTTCTTTTATTTGACATTTTTCATTTTCTTCCAAATTTTTCAGTTACTTTTAATTTAAACTATGTATGGTCAAAATATCCGAAGTGTCTCTTACGCTCCCCCCTATGGTTATAATGGTTATAGACAAAGGTAATTGATTTTCTTATTTTGTTTTATTATTTCTTTTTAGGTTGCCTAAACTTTATACTTTTATATTGTCATTATGTTATAACATAAAGCCGGAAGGCAAAAGGGAACTTTAATGAAATGACATAAATTTCCATGCAAAAGTCCCTTTGCAGAATATATGTTTATAATCTTGACGAACGGTATTACGTGTCATGTGCTAAGTAACCAAATGCACAGCTGACGACAGATTGCACTACAACATTTGATGTACCAAACTTATACAATAAGATAATCTTACATAGCGAGATTGGAATATATTTATGCATCACTGACTCTAATTAAAGGTTAAGTGAATTGTTCTCGTAATAATCATGTGGTTTTTCGAAGTCTGTCCCGACTTGATAAAATCAAATGTCATCGATATTGCGAGCATCAGTCACATACGACATTCCACAGCAAACCTTTAACATTTCTGAATATTTATATGTACCTTCTGAACCTATTCGTGTAGCTCTTTATTCAAAATACAGAAATATTGCAGACGTGGTCTTCATTGTTGAACCATATGTTTACCGAAAGCCGTAGATCAGTGTACATTTCGGTCACTAGGCATCTTTTAAAATAAACGCCGCTGAATGCTTCGCCGCATTTTAGTTCTGCTTATTCTAACAAGGTCCAATAATGTGTGCATATACTGCAAATGACATTTTAGTCTGCAATCCGTAGAATGATAACACATCAGTCCCGGGAGCACCCTTTTTATTTGTAAATCTTTACTATTCGTATCTCTATCATTGTAAAGCATTCTAGTCTTCAATTTTTCTTCATGAGCTTGTTTTCAAATCGCTTATTGTTTCCAAATTGCTTATTATAACTTTTAAACTAATCTTCAATAGGTAAACATTTATAATAAAATATTAATTAATAACCAATGGCATCTCAATTGATTGTAATACAAACAAAAGTAAACATCAAATCTGCAAGAAAAAAGAAGCTACTGTTGGAAAAATATCTCTCAAATTTTTGGAAGCAATTGCTTTTTCTTTAACGAACAGCTGTTTTTTTTTAAACTAACGAAGCTAACTTTTTGTTAAATGAAATGTTTATTTTAATTTTGTATTTTATTCTATTAAATTCCTTTAATTTTCTTTGAATTTTGTGTGGCACACAACAAAAGCATTTATTTTGCGCCTCTCATATTTATTATCCTCATCCCGTACCCCGCCGTGCGCCCTGCGATTTATTTGTGTTTCTAATGATTTTGTATGCTTCATTTTGCCTTCTGTTTGCCTACTTTTAGGCTGTGATTTCTTTTAAGAGATTATCGTACATATTGTAGTATGTAGTAGTATAAGTTGAACAGCACACAAACCCACCCACCTATACATACAGATGAACTGCTAAGTGTAAATGTGCGCTGCTGTGTACGAAGACGAAGAATAAGAAGTACATACTGACAGTGAAATATATTAACATTGACAGTGTGTCGTTGCCACCGATGTCGTCGTCACCGTCACCTCCAACGTTGTACTTTTTGTCTTAAATTCTGCCGCTCAAAGTTGTAACAACAAAACAGAAACTGTAAAAAAGAATTGATTTAAAACAACAACAAAAATACACGTAAAAAGGTGTAACGACATCCATATTTCCGCAAACAAAAAAATCAATCGTTATTGCCATCATAACAAGTGTTTATGTCTCTGTGTGAAAATAGTTCATTATTAACGTCTACCCCTTGCGTTCCTCTCTTCAAGTACTCATTATATATGTATACGTATTTAATTGAGCTTTTTTAGTATCGTTTATTCAAATCAAAAGAAATATTTAATACGCATATGTATCTGGCATAATAAAAGAAAAGATATCCGAAAAAGGAAATACTGCACATACGACGCCCAACCAGGAGCAGCAAGGAAGCGTCCTTAGGATTAGATAGTCAACAATCGGAACATCTCCTCAGACAGAGACAACAGCTTCGAAACATGTATCGGTAAATATCAACAATTATCTTATGCATTACCAAATCCTTTTCAGTTTGTTTACGTTTTATTTCCACCAAGTTTTTGGTTTCTCCTATTCAAAAATATTCAGATATGTTCTATAATTCGATTACATATAAATCGGCTTGGAACACTTTAAGCAGTTGCATGTAATTAACATATCCAAGGACTATTCTTTTCGATCAGACGGTACCATAACTCTCAAATTCAAATTCGATTTAATGAAAATCGAAGAGCAATAGTAAACAAATGTAATTCGAATCCGACTCCATCTACTGTCACAGGTTATATGCCATTTAGTCTGCGAGCTAGAGTTGTGACGCCTAAAATGGGTAGTGGCCCATGATGATTTTTATTTTTTTGTTGTCCTGAAATGTAAAATTCGTCCCAAAATGTTGTGGTATCTTCACACTCTTCATTAAAAGTATCTCCTTTTCTGGGACAATATCTTGTATGTAGAATTAAACTTTACTTACTAAAGGAAGTATTTTCTTAAAGTCTGTAGTTCTGAAGCACTAACATTGTTTTTTTTTGTATTCTCGCACAACCAGTTGCTGTTGCTCCCTGTGTCGAAAGGGTTAATTTGTGAATTAATTAGAGAACATTTAAGAACATGCATTCCTATGGCTGGCTGGTGATTTTGTGTTCTATTGAACATTGTGGCAATCACTCCGGAGTGGAGAAGTGCTGTTGGAATAAATTACAATACACAAACAAAGAAACAAGCAGGTGGACTACATAGCAATCACACATAAATATTACACTTATTTACAGAAAATTGCATGCATTGTAGATTCTGCATAGCTCTGTATTGTATTTGGCAAGCTTACATTTCTTCTTGCGAAAATTCTAGTCTATTATTCTATTCTGAAACTGTTTTTGTAGTATCAGATCATGGATTATTTATATACAGTAAAAGCTCTATTAAGCGGACACTAACGGTCGCAGCGATTTTGTCTGTCAACGGGAAATGTCCGCCAAGCGGAGGTTAATTTGCTTCAAAAATACCGCATGGGACTGAGAAATTTGTCCGCTTAAGAGAGCTGTCCGCAAGGAGAGCTTTCACTGTATATATAAATAAATGTTTTTTGTGTACTTTGAAAGTGACCGAAGTCGTCGATTAAAATCAATTTGATCCATTCAATATTTTTTTTTGGATAACCGCTTTACTGCAATCAATTGATATGCCCTATATGAAAAAGAATAATTTTCTCAAGCAGTCGGTCTTGGCATAAAACTGTAAATGCCTGCTCACTCACAACCACTCTACTGACGTTGGTGGGTTTGCAATTTTATAGAAAAAATACCTCCACAACATTTCTGTTTGTGTCTGGGCAGAGTGGCCGGTTTTCTATTTCCCATCGCCTTTCAGTCTACCGAGGGTATTGTGCGTTGATATCATCGGAAGAGAAATCAACTACGACGCATCAATTATTTGTGTGCTCCTTTATTTTTTTTTGTGTCGACCACTCGAAGTAATTGCAAATATTTGCAAAGTAATTTGATTTGTTTTTTTTTTCTTTCCTTATACCCTTTGCTGCGCTGTGGTATTTGCTTGATTTGCCATGATATCGGGTAAAGGATTTGTGTTTTCTTTTATTGCTTAGTTAATTTAATACACCAATTAGGAGGAAAAATATTTTAAGAGCTTGGCGTAGGAACAAACGGACAAAGAGGGACACATACAGCCTAGAGTCCTTTTGCGTGCAACGGAAGGAAAGACCAAAGTATTTTCTTAATTGGGTTTCCAACCCAATTGAAATTCGTCACGTACACAGAAACTGACAAACGTAACATAATGGAAATCTGTTTTGATGTTTGATTTCATAGTCGGTTATCTATTTTATACCTCACCTTAGGATGTGAAGCCAGATTTCAGGTTCAGACAACACCTTCCACTATGGCGTCTCATCTGTTATACCCTATTTTTCGTTTTACAAATCCAGTATTTTTTTTTTTTACATTTTTTTTAAGTAAGCAACATATACGAAGGAGAGTTTTTCACAACACCCTGAGAGCAAAGCCATCTTCGATCCATATTCGATTACCAACAATTCAACACAACAATTTCAAATCCCAGCTAATATTTATGTTGATCTCTAAATCGTCATAATTTTAGTAGAGGGCAGAAGGGGTGGGGCCAATCTGAAACATGACATTTAATGGATTCAGTGGCCGCATGAACTTGTTGGGCGGGGTTGTATGGGGTGATATACTAGAGAGAGCTATACCAAATTCGGGATTGGTGTTTCAATTAAGTGAGATTTAATTGTTTTAAGAATTTTATTTTGTAATTTCCGTCCGTATACAACAAATACATGTACATATACCGTACATACATTTATTATATAAAGTGCATGTGTAGCTTTGTCACACATGTGCGTTGTTAAGTTGCATGATGGACGATGAAGAAGAGATAAAGATAAGTTTAGTAACGAACGCGGAAAAAAAGTCATTTAAAATTGGATTGGCGCCAGAAAATCATTTGCATCGGTAGTGCTGCTAAAGAAAGTATACATCTCTATTGACACACCCCATACAAGTCATTCATTTTGAATGCGAATATTCGATCGTATTCACAGGACTTTATTCAAACTTAAGTGACTGAACAATGACTATGGGTTAAATTAAACGATTCCCCGAACCTTTTCACACCTACATAGGTAACATTTTTATATAGAATCAGTAACCACTAATCAGATTAGTCATACGAGTCCTTATTTTCAGATTGTCGTTAAAACTGAGTAACCTACCAACATTCATGAAACCGGGTACTCTGATACAATTGCGTTATTAATAGGGATGTAGCGCATATTGAAATATATTTCTTGCGAAAGCGAATACTGAAATATAACATTTTGCGAAAGCGAATATTCCAAAATGATGCGAATAATTCGCATATGACAAAGGGAACTTCGTTACATCACTAGTTGTTACCCCTTCCGTACTGTTTAGTATCCTCAGCTTCCTATACCGAATAATGGCTGTTTGTTGAGTAGCAATAGAAGGAGCGGGGGCGATATTAACTGCCATCAAATATCATCACATAACATCTTAATAACAATGGCAATGGCACCAGCACCAGCAGCAGCAGCAGCAATCTCGAAACAGCAGCATCTGTGTTGGTTTTGGTGGCGGCAGTAACAATTACGACTACGACATAAACGCCCACTCCACTACGCAGCTATTCGAGACAGAGGATGGACGGACGGCTAGTAAAATTTTTTTTATTTCATTAAAATATGCCAAAAAAAAAGAATGTATACTATTCTAAATCTTTCATTTTGCCAATATTGAATTTGTAAATGCCGCCTTGCGTGCTGTATCCTCATTTCCCTCCACTTTTTTTTGGCAGACGTAAGCTTATAAAACAAGACTCAGCACAAACGGCAACGGAATACTTTAAATCAACAAATAAACTGAAAGTAACAAAACAATAGGAGTTGGACGCCATCATTACTTGTACGGATTCGGACCCCTTCTGCTTTATATTCTACGTTGAGGCGTTCCTTCGTTTTCTCGTTACCTATTCCCTGTTGTCCTCCAGCTCCATTCTCCCCTCCAATATTAAGTTGCCAGATGTTTTCACTTTCACTGTGATTGCGGGGGCGGTGGAGTGTAGTGCTTTACTGAAGGTTGTTGTGCTTGTCTTTCTTTTTGTAGTTGTGCTTTGGACTCATTGCCCGGAATTCGTTGTATTGAAATCAAAGTGTGGACGTCACATTTAAACGATACCTTTTTTTTTATTGAAAAGTGTATTTGCCTGTTTGTAATATTTCTCTGCTACCCATTCGGCCAGTTATCCTTGATGTTGTTGCGACAGGATGTGAATAATCAAAAGAGGAAGAGTTCGTTGGTAAATCCCAGTGTTAAGGGCAATACGATTTACGATTTCTAAATCCTCCCACACCATCGGCAAAGCTTGGAACATTTCAGTGCCCTGTTAAGTAATTTTTCGCTTAGAACTCTGGTGATGCTGTTTGTCGTTTTTTTCAGCCTAGGCATCTGTACCCGTTTAGATCGCTCATCCGGCTACCAGCATCTGTACATCCAGAGCATATCAATAATTGGTTCTTGCACCCTACGCACGAGGAGTCATCAGTCAATGGGGATAAATCCAGAGTCATGTCCTAAGAATTCAATAGATTTCCTCTGTGTCAGATTGTACTGACAAAGTTTATAAAAAGATTATCACATTACGAACACTAAATCCTGATTCATGCATTCTTCGTCGATGTACCGCTGTATGCGTGTATATTTCATTGCGACCATTTCCCATTTCAGGATATCGAATCGAAATTAGCTTCATCTGGCGCCTCACCGTGAGTACGAATGGGTGTACGAGTATTTCTACTGCAAAATTGTTGCGTGCATGTCCAAAGGTTTGCACTGTTCCCAATCCGTTTGTTGGCCTTTTCCTTCTATTCGAAAATCAGAAATGTAAATATTTGCAACAACACTACCAATAACAATATTATGCAACAATATTCTACTGTCAACGTTCGTGTGCATGTCACACGAGAAACAAAAATAAAAAACAACAGAATCGTAAACCAAAACTGCGATAAGCAAGCGATAAAAATATATATTCGTGGATAATATATTAACATGTTCCTTTTGGATAGGCGTTGACACAGAAACGAAACAAATCAAAGTAGACTTTTGGGCCCATATTCAGCCAGCCTACCTTTCCCGCCAGTCAGCAACGGAATACTTTTCTTCAAAAATTATAGCCTACCATGGCGGGGATTGTGTTGTTTCAAACTGCTGCACCTCTTAAAATTTCACTTCAATGAAATAAGTAATTCTGTGGTCACAAGACTTTCTTTTAATTGGCCCTTTTTTTGTTTAACCCTTTGTGGTGTTGAATTCATGTTCCAGACAATTTGGTTTTCTTTGTAAGACAAAGCAGACAGACACACCAAGCCTGTTGTTTCACGTTAGCACAGTGTTGTGAAGATGGCGGTAAAAAAAAAATGTCTATCGATTTCCGCATTATGTCGGTTTAGTTACCACGAACTTAAATGCCAAGATTACTGTTATTAAATCATAATCCTGAAAAGTTAAAATACACGTGTCCCACGGTGGTTCGAAGTTCTTTGCGGATCGAGTTTCATAAGAAACTGACAGACATATGGCTATTCAAATCGAATCACTCACAAATTCGAATGTTCACTTCAATTTTATCAAAAATCCTGGAAAACCCCTTAATAACCCCTCTTAGTACCGGCATGGGTTTTAGGTGAATGTTCCATGACAAATGGCAGTCTGTATTTGAGTGACCATGCCCTCAATTTGCTCTCATTCTTAGTCTAATTGAAATCTTGTAGGTCTTAGATTCACATTTCGGAATTTGTTCGAAAATGTGTAGACCCTGCATTGCACACCCTATGGTACATAGAAGACAAATAAATGCGTATGTACGAGTGTACGATGCCTGTTAATGACAAGTTAAAAGTACAAAGTTGTGGTCTTGAATCTCCACTGCCAGGAAAAGCACAAGTTTTTTGCAATAAAGAAGGAAATCTAAGCACAAACTTTATTGTTATCTCTACGAAATAATTGTACACAGATCTCATGAACCCATCTTAGACAGTTGCCAGAACAATACAAAGTTTAAAATTTCGAAATTGTTTTAAAATCTTTAAAAACGAAAAACGAAAAGTAGTAAAAGATTTGTGTTGTGCTTAATGTCCACTGTCCACATGAGACATCAAAGGAATATTTCGATGGCAAAAGAAATGAATTAACGATATTCCCAGTATATCACGAATTGAAAAAATTACCCAAATCGTACATGCTTTTCAAAATTTCGGTCATGCATACTTCTGTAATTGGTATCTGTAAATCTAAAGCGGTTTCCTATATCTGAGAACATTTGTGTATAAATGTCACCTGGATTTGGCCTGAATTTGTGGTTAATGCTCCTGCACACAGACATAGGTCGTCAGCCCTCCATAAATATTTGGTTTCGCATGATCTTCTTTGCCCTGTGAAAATTTACCTCGTATCTCGTCTAATGACTTTTTTATATTGTTGTTGCGGCCACCTATTAAAGAGTAACTTTGTCAAATGCGCTGAGCTTTTGTGAAAACATCATTATCACCAACACCACCACCCCCTCCCCCAATACGAATTTATTGTTGTTGATTTGTTGTACGAATTTCATAGACTCCATTAACTAACTACTCAAGTTACTCAGATGAGAGTGGTGGGGAATGTTGTACACTGACCCCCCTCTCACTACCACCACACGTTTCGGTGCTGTTACATTGTTCAATTTTGCGTATTATCATACGGAAGAAAGCGGGGGGGAAAAACGCACAAAAAGGAAACCAAACAAACATCCATCTTTCTGTAACTTCCTCCCACCCAGTCGCCTCCGAGTACTGTATATACTGTCGTATGTACTGTATAGAAAGTTATTCGTCGTTATGATAAAATCAAGTCATTATCTGAACTTTTTCTTTGTTTTTGGCGGCTTAATTTCGGGTGGTTGCCACCCCTGTCCGCGTAGTGCCTCCTATTCTGTCGACATTTTTCTTTGTTTTGTGTGTTTATTTTTTGCCTTTTCAAGTTTTTTTTTTTTTGGTTGTTTTTGCCCGGTTGGTCGGTTGGCGGCATTTCATTATTGTAATGTAAAAATGATGTAATTTAGGTCAAGTGGTAAATATGACGGAACAGAGCAATCTGCCGAACTATTCAGCCCGAGGAGAAATTTCTTTGAGGTAAAGAGTGTAGAGATCACATGGCTTGGGTTGACTTTTTCTGGTATTGTTGGTGAAATAAAGAAAACGACAACAAGAATAGTGACGACGCCAGTAAAGATATCCTTTATCCTTTTAAGCAGCACTGACAAGACGCATAAAATATTCACTCGAGCCATAGCACCACACCGACTTCTCTCTCTTCCCAAAATAAAATATGGAAAAACGTCGACATTCACGCACTCACTTAGCTGAGTGGTATAACTCATCAGATGGGGGGCAGGAACGAACGCTATTACAATGCCACAACATTTTGGCAGGAATAAACAAAAGATGAACTGAACGCATTGTGGAAAATTGCTTACCACTGATTGTTATCCTTCGTTTATGATTTATTGTGATTATGGCGCATATTGCCATCGTTTCAAGAGAAAAAAAAGGAACTCCCTCCCTTTAGGCAAATTCTTTGGGTTCAAATTTCTAAACAAATACTGTAGTAGAACCAGACAATAAATTGGGCCATTGGGTCAAGCATTTGTTACACTGGGTCAAATTTTTCGCAGATTTTTAAAATGTTTGGTATATGTATGAGTGTGTATGTGTGTGTGTGTGATATATCTTGTACGAGGAATCTGTTGTGTTATAAGCCCTAGTATGTCTCAGAAATGCGAAGCGAGTATTGAAAATGACTGGGAAGAAATGTTGCTAGAGAAATTTACTTTCATATTTGCCTTAACATTCAAACAAATGGGAACTTCTGTCGAATCAGTGAGCTGTGCACTGACCGGTGCCGTCTATTTCAAGGAGGTTCCGAACGTATAATGCTTTTTCTTGAGGAGTTTGACATTGCTCTCTTGATAATCTCATCCTGATGCATTGACAGAGAAGACAAAAGTCACTTGTGGAGGTGAACTTCAGATTATTCTATGAGAGAGACATACATGTGCTATTAGAGACGAAGAATGAATTTTTAAGTGTTATAGCAGAAATTATTTTTAATTTTTTAAATTTAAATATTTGGGACCTTCCAAGATCGAAGGTACTCTGTAATAACTCTATAATGGAAGACAAACATTTGTTAGTTAGCCGGTCACGGTAGTAATTGGAATTCCAGCAGACATCGACTTTCCACTCTTATCCAAACTACTGTTCATATTCAGTCCATAGTCGGTGAAACAAAACAACAAAAAAAAAAAAACAAATATAACAATAATGTGTCAAGGCCTTGACACACACACACACATGCCCTCATACACTAACCGAAAGAAGGGCCCAGTGTATCGAATGTGGTGTATGCGGTTAAGATGATGGTGCTGTCGCTTGTCCCTCCTGCTGCCAGCAAACAAACAATAGGTCTAAGTAGTGAAAATGTTTACAGCCACATCGATCTGCATATTTTTCCCAGATTTCCATGGACAGAGTGCAAAAAAGAAAAGAAAAAAAAACGAAACGAAACGACCAGAGTTGGTAACAAAATAAAACAAAACACAAAAGTGTGTGAGTGGTGGGTGGCCAACACCTGGGACGGACGGGCATACTTTAGAAGAAAGGGACAAAATAAAAAAAACATAAAATGTCTTGATGAGGAAAGAAAAACAAAGACACCGTCACACACCGTAAAATGTGAAAATAAAATTTCCTGTATTAGTTACATATGAGTGGGCGGAGGTTGTCGTTAGTGGTTAACAGTGTTCGTGTGTGTGTGTGTCGGTCATTATTGCTCTACGAGTGTGTGTGTGTGTTATTTCCAACAACACTCTTACATTCACTTAGTTCCGTTTCCGTTACTACATTGCATGACGTACTTCCGTTGGTTTCCCAAGAACACAGCAATTCAAAAACCAACAGTGAATTGACGAATGCAGCAATGAAATGTTCCCTTTCCCCCCCTTCCTCATGCTCGACATTTTCTCCTCGGATCACGGATGTTGTGTATACACAGAAATCATTTCACTCGTCTCACCTCTCGTCAAGTGTCCCTTCTGTCGTCTGTCGGCTGTATGGCTAGAAATAAAGCCCACCCACAACCAATCGTTCGTTCCAATCGCCATGGGTAACACCCTCTCCGGTCCTACATTTCATCTCACTTACTTGGGCTTACAGTTCGTAGGCTCAAGTGTATTACTGTTAACAGAGTACATTGAGATCCATTGCCTCTCTAGCCCCATCTTACTTGGTAATGTTCAGGAGTCCAGAGTGCAAATCATGAAAGGACATACCTACAAAGTGTCTATGTACAGCAATCAGGGATTGTGGTGCGTGCGGTAGGAGTCTGTGGTCGTGGAGTGGCTATACAATCAAAATCTGCCATCATATCATAAATATCACAATTATGCTAAATGCTTGAATTCATTGATATAACCAAGCCTGACAACAGACAGACAGACAGACGGAGAAACAGGCGGACATACAGACCGACAGTCAGACAGTCAGACAGACAGACAGACAAACGAAAGAACTCTGTTTATGAAAATTTCTTTTATTCTTTGTATTTACATATAAAAAATCTTTTGTGTACAATCATGCAAACAACAATAATATGAAGAGCAAGTACTTGCTTGCTTGCATACATTTAAATATTTGTGTAAGAACATTCTATTTTGTTTTTTCTTTTACACATAAGCCACCAGCAGAGACTGTGGGACCAACTTTTGGTTTTCAACTTGGCCAATAGTTCTCATTTTGAAACATCAACCGCTCCACACTCCACTCAGTTTAAAAAAAAACACTGTCTTTCTTTTTTTTTTCATTGCCATTCTGTGTTCTTTCTTTTTCTGTTTAATCTTTTATTTAATATAAAAGTTAGAGTTGAAAATTCCTGTAAAAGGAAACGTAGTAACAACAACTACAACCGCACCAAAGGACCGAGCCGGACCGGTCGGTCGAACCTAATATGACTGGAGGCAAAAATGTTTGCAATACAAGCGAATAGAACATATATTCACGTTCTATACATGAATCTCCTTAGGAGGAAACAGGACTGTGTACAACATCCATATGAGAGTGGTGTGAGTTGTAAACGTGTGTGTGTGCGTGCTATATTATGCTGTAAAAACTATTACCATATGAATGCTATATGTCAGAGAAAGGATTTTTCTTCATTTTATAGACTTGTCGGTCTGCCCGCACCACGTGCTCTGTAAACAGGGGATACGAGAAGATCTCATTTAGGCATTGCGTTGTTGTTCTAACTTTCTTTCGTTCTTGTAATCAAGTCACCTGGGAGCTGCTCGAATGCCGATAACATTTCCATTAATAACCGAAGGCGATTCTACAAAAAATCCAATTTGTATTTTGCCTAAAAGTTTGCATTTTTTTGCAGGAAATTCTTCGTGCATTTCCATATACCAATCGAACCCATTATAAAATGATTGGCCCCGGGGAAATGTAGCCAACCCAAACTAATTCCGAATTCATATTTAGAATTTAGAACGAATGTATCGTAGTTGTGAAAAATTATCATTTTCTCTTTCACATGTTCGAGGGTTTCCGAAGTCATTAAATGTTCCTAAGTTTCAGATGTTAATGGGGAAAATTCTGACTCTAGTAGCGCATGGTACTTTTTTTTTAGAAATTGACTCATTTGACCATTTTCAGTAGGCCAGAAACGTCGAAATCAAAACTATTAGAACTATGACTACTATTTATGGGTTGACCGACGCCTAAAAGTATGCATTACTTTATACAACCCCGAAATGCTGCATTCATTGCACGTTTTTGATTTTGTTTTTACATCACGCAGCGAAACAAATTCACTCAAATTCAAATTTGTTTCTCAAATTAAATTTATTATCCATTTTATATCAGTGATTTTTATTGTTCCACCAGCAGCAGCCATTAGGTGGCAGACGAAAAGACGCCGCCACAATGAAAGCATTCGCTTTGTGTCGTCGTTCATTTTTGTTGCTAGTCAACGATGGTTTAATTTTCTTTTGTGGCTCGCAACTCACTTATAGCGAATGCAGGCAACATTCTTTTGGCAGGCAAAAAAGGACATCAATTTAGGTCACAAGTAAGAGTTGAAAGGTTAAATTAAACGAATAAACAACGGGTTAACTCAGCATTTCATGGTATGAATAAAACTATGATCTTTACGATGACGTAAACTGTTTTTTTGTTTCTGTGGCCAGCTATAGTCTGATTAAAACAAACGGCGGCTTCCCTGCCATCATAGAGGAACGTGTGGAGAGGTCAAGACCGTCTATGGGGCGCCAGTCAGTCCTCTGCCAAATTCAGCTGCCACTGCAAATGTATCAGTTAACGGCTTTGCGAAATTGTCTACTGAGAGAGAAGGGTATTCTGAATGAGTGAAATACGTAGAGGGGATCATTGACGATGAGGCCGCAGCGAGGTCAAATGTCAGAGAAAACAATGACAAAATGACGAAATTTATTTTCTTTTTGTAGATTTTTAAATATTAATCTCAGAATAATCACCGTTTTCCATCTCTTCCTTAATAGAATGTTGAGGGATATGTGTAGCAATTGTTATCAGCTTCAGGTCCACTTTATCTGACCTTCTCAAAGAAGGGACATTGAATGAAGTCGTCTGAAATTAGAGATATATTCATGAGACGCCCCACCCTGGACCTCTAAACTGTCGGCGACTTCGAGTAGTCTCTAGGCCATGTGAAACTTCTCTAGAAATTTCATTAGCCGTTCGGAGCCGGCTTTAAACAGTTGGTCCCGGTCAGCTCCCGGCTGTTCCTTCCTGGAATGTTAAGGCAAACAAGTAATTAAATGGGCTAGATGTGATTGGCAGGAAGCAACGTGTCCAACTCCTTCTTCCCGAGTGCTTTCTTTTTGAAGGCCTTCTCAATGCTGCCGCCGAAGTGTGCCAACACACCACCACACCACCACACACATACATACCTACAATTTGTTGTTAATAGTTATTTATGCAATTGGTTGCATATCGTAAGGCTTAGCAATCATTCACTGAATTTTAACATGAGCGTGTGTGTTTTAATTTTACCTACACTTGTACACCATATGGTTTGTATGTGTCCTGAAGTGTCTGTGTATGTGTGCCGTTGAGTATGCGTTGATTGTTTGAGGTTTTTCTGTTGTGCTGATATTGAAACCTCAAAATTACCCAAAGTGTATGAAATGGAAATTCTATGCTGTATAAAATGTAAATGAACGAATAAATGTGCGAATCTATGATTGAGAACAGCCAACGAACGGTCGAATGAACGCCGCCACCGACAAAAGAAAATGTATATGTTTTGGAATTTTTCCATCCTTATAATTACTGTACAAACTGAATGTATGAGGATTTCCATTAATGTCCTGACACCATGCGTATCCTCTGGGCATAAATAAAAAACTCGCCATATTTCATAATAGTTCATCGTCTCCAATGCGGGACGTTTGCTTTAGTTAAAATTTAAATGGTCTCATAAATTCAACTGCGAATAGTTTTTCTTTTATACCCAAAGGTTCTGGAGTGGGTTAAAGAGGAAACGCTGAACAAAACGTAAATTTTGAGAACGTTTTTGGAAACGTGCACTGAAAAATGGGCATCGAGTCAATGAATCAATTAATGTTACATTTTACATTGAATCATTGAAATGTCTTGTTGTCTTAGAAGAATAATGATAATCAATGTGAGAACTTGTCAGGTTGATGAAGACCTACCTTTTTCAGTGTATGAATATCGATTCGAGGGAGGAAAATATTTCGGAAGAAAAAAAATCCCGACATTGATGTTCTTTGATCATCACATTTTTTTTTTCTTATTCTTGTTGTCAAATGGGGAGAACATTATTTGTTTCAACACCAGAAAAATGTCTAAAGATATATAAAAAATGTAAAGAAATATTACAATTTTTTTAGCATTTCATTTTATTTTTTTTTGTTAATTTTTTAACTGTGGAATTTTACTTTCAGTTTGTTCAAAAAGTATAAAAGTCTGTGGTGCAGTCCGTCCTCCATAAATAACACTTGGAAAACTTGTGCGGAAATGTGAACAAACTTCGTTTTCAATATTCTTTAGTTGTGATAAATTTGAAAATAATTGAGCCGTGTCTTGTCACATTTACCCTCTTTTGTTTTGTGCGGATTTCCTAGGTTTTGATTTTCTTCTCCTTTATGCTTTGTGCCACGTTGTTGGGGCCATTAACGCCAGTGTGTCCGTTTCTATTTTGTCCAGTTTGCTAGCTGGAAAGAAGTTATTAAGCTTTTCTGTTGGCAGTGATTTTGTTGGCTGCTCGCATCACGGATTCCAAATGAATTTTAAACTCATTTATCATTCATTTCGTAACGGACACATCGCTATATATATAGAGAGATCGATGACTTTAATTACAAGCATTTTCCCAATTTGTCGTCACATGGGTGTTGGGGTGAATTTAATTGATGACGTGCAAACAAACAACAAATTATAGATAGTCAAGGATAAAATGGCCTATTCATTGTTTTGTAGAAGGCCAGAAACGAGAAAGGACCATATTGGTGTGTAATTCTTGTAGCTTCCACCAATGAATTTAAATATAAAACAAATTGAAAATATATGCCGGACAGGATAATTCTCCATCAACAAAAACAAGTCTCAAAAAGTATAGAAGTGTATGTTGGGAGATCTGCAATACTCCTTGCTGACTACCATCATCGAACAGGTCTTACTTTTGTCCAGTTGATAGACAAAAGTAGTTATCAATCCGCTACACAGTACTGTTTCGCTAGCAGTGAACGGCTGTTAAGTAGGTGCGAAACTCGTCTCATGAAACCATTCCAGGCGAGTGTAAAAAAAACCTTTTGATTTCCCATTTAATCCTTTTTTTTATTTTTAAAGTTCTTCGTTTTACAGCAAGAAGACTTACTTAAGCTCGAGTTAGCTCTCTTAGGCATATACATAAAACAAAAGATGTCGGTAAAATATTCTCTGGAGATATTAGCCACGTTAGACGAATGTGTATGTGTTGTCTCCTTGATTTTGATAGCGTAAAAATCCTCGCAATTTGAGCATTTCCTCGGGATTGTCGAACATTCGGGGTAATTGTATTATTAACTGTACAAAACAAAGAAAAATATGTTTTACGAATATTATGTAAGCATGAAATGCATTTACTTCACCGCATACTTTTGTAGGTAGACAACTTTTTGCACAACTTGATTTCATTTATTGGCCATTTTCAATGTCTTGCGAGTAAAGTTTATTTTGCCATAAATAATCTTTTGACACACAGGCAGTGATTACAATGAAAGCGAAGAACAAAGTCAAACTGAAAAGTAGAAATTTTCCCAGCCATTGAGTTTTATATCTAAGTTTTGTGATTTCACATTTTTGTGCGCCATCATCATGGTCATCCCGCCACCGTTGTACTCCTCACCCTCATCATCATCATCGTCGTCTTCGTCATCGATAGAAGAATGAACTCTCTTCATTGCTCATAAGAAATCATCACCGTCGTCATCATAAAAGTTGCGACATGCGAAAAATCGATACGACGACGACGTCGACGACGACTATGGTGGAGCTCAAAGTAAGCAACGCAGAAATTCTTTCGACATCTTTTTATAAATTGCCCGCTATTAAAACTTAAGCATTTGACGGTTTCACAAAGAATTTACAGTAGACATTTTTCGGTCGTTAATACTGAATTCTTACCCAAAGAAAGTGTAGCTATTGAAGGGTCACAAGAACATTAATCGAATTGGATGGAGTTGATTTCAAATACTACGAGTACGTTGACAATTATCGGTAATTGACATCTCAAAAAAATACGTATTTCCCTAAATATTGCATGAAGGAACAGATGGGGAACTTCAGTGAACTCTGCACGATATAATTTGTAAACCTACTGTTTAAAGTCGGTTCAGAATGGATAATGTTTTGTTTCTTGAGAAATATTTACATCGCCCTTTCTCGTAAAGTGGACAGCATTTACGATGGTCTTACAAGTTTTCGACCCTTAATTTATATAAATCCTACAAGGGGCGTTTGAAAGATGAATCATTAGAGTGTCCTCCAACCAGCAGAAAGATTTTACTAGCTGAGAATAATACCAGATGAGTTCTATCTTCTGCTAATAGCTGTACAGCCTTTTAATTATTTGAATTTATGCAGGAAATTTTCTATCTCATAACAGCAGGAATGTTTTATTCCCCTAAATATATGCAGAAAATCGAATACTCTTTATGAAATCTATTGTATTCTGTCTGTAGAAAATGTAATATAAAAAATGGAAACTTTCCAAAAATTGAGCTCACTTCGTGCCACTGTGCGTTGACTTTTGCTCACAACAAGTACGGCGAATAATAGCAACAGCAGCGATGGCATGTTAACTCTTTGTTGAAAAAGAAAATTAAAGTACTTTTCTTCTTAAGATGACAAAAATAAAAAATACACTGAAACTTTGCAATATTTTGTAATGACTTTCGACATGAAAGGAACAAGGCAGGCATACGTTGAGGGCTTAATAAAGCAACGGGCAAGAGACGTGTGCAAAGGATTGGAAATACCGAACTGAAGGGTACAGAATATTAAGAGACCTTTTTATCTAGCACGCCGGAATACGGTCGATCACTCGATCGATCCACATCTGGTCTGTAGCATTGGCAGATTTCAGATCTTTACAAGAGTTTTCGTTTTCGTCGCTTGCAGTTAATTCTCAATGGGTCAAAACACCATCAGTGAAAACCACTAAACTCCTTTATGGACATACATATATCGTTTATTATGGCTCCCCAAAGTATACCTTAATTTATGTAAAAAATAAAATATTTTTTTTTATATATTCCACTTTGTCATCTGAGGCAAAATATAATTGCTATGTGATGGCAAAACGGTGGCGTTCTAAATTTCTCCTATTTTACTATTTTGTTGTTGTTGTTGTTGTGTTACACATTCCCATTCACTTTTATGTATCGCAGTTAATTTCGTACAGTTCATATGTATGTCCATGAATAGGGAGGGATGGGGGGCAGTCTGTCAATACCACCCCACGTACATACATGCGATTTGTATAGGCGGCATTATGTGGCGGCTGCCGCTGCCGCTTCTAACACGCATTTGTCTGTGTTAATTGGTCGTCGTTCGTTGTTGGCGAGTGAGAACATGAAAGGCGAGTGATTTAGGTTTCATGAACTTTATACCACAATAAATTGTATCCTAAATGAGGATTATGACTTCGAAATGTCCCAAGGGGCGGAGGTGGTGGTATGGCGCTATTAATATGTGAACAAAATATTGAAGTGGGATGGGAGGGGTAAACTAAAGGAATTATTCATTCATTTGCATGAGATTGGAGTTGATGCCGTGTGTGAGCCAAGTTAAAGGATTCTCGTACCACAAAAGACACAGCTACAACGGGCTGAAAGAAACCGAATACTCTCCACCAGGGATTCAATTCATTAAAGGAAAGAAATGCCTGAAATGTTGTCAGATAGAAGGGCCTAACTCATGGCTGTCCACGAATATCATATTATTGCAATGCTGAGCAGGAGGAGACCCCAAAAATATTCATTGAGAATGAGTCCAATATTCAAGTCCATCAATGGAAATTATAAGAGAACGCTTGTCTTATTTATAGAGAATAAGTTCACAAAGGATAATACATTTTTTTTTTAGAAAAGGACACAAGTTTACAAGTTTTCGGTTACTTTTGGAATATTAATAAATAAATAATTAAACAGGAAAGGGTAGATAGATTTTAAAGAAACACGTACAATATGTTTCACAGAATATTTCGGAAAACACAAATTCATAAATTCAACAAGGTATTTTTCAGTTGTAGTATTTTAACAGCTTGTGCCGCAAGGAGTTACATCGTACTAATTTTGTAATTGTCCATATAGTAAGTATACCAAATAACCCGGACCTACTGTTACTACTTTTCACTCAGGTTCTCTTTATAAAGTGTGGGCAAAATTTCAGTGTGGGAAGGCAATGCACCGGAGACATAAAAGTGAACGACTTCAGTACCAATAACGACTCTTAAATTAAAGAAAAATATATTTTAATCATTTATTTTGAAATATTTAAAATATTTTCATGACTACATTTCAATCAAGTATTTTCCTAAAGACTCTAAACAATAATTACCCCCTTGCATTGATAATCGAATTGTAGCGTTAATTGGCTAATCTTTCTTGGCAAGATAGCTATTTGTTTTTTTTTTGTATACAAACATATTTACAAAATCCAAAATGAGAGGAGAACGCCATAAAAAATAATTAGCGGAAATGTTGACTTGCCAAATAAAACACTCCTAACGATGGGACCGACCCACACAGGCAATCTTCATACAACAACTGTTGTTCGCCCACCCCAAATAGTATGCCACACATTTTTGCGATTGTATTTCATGTTTATTCAGATAAGTTCTAAATAAACATCTTTAGGATGTAATTTTATAATATCGTTTAGTGTGTGGCCATCATTTAAGCTCTTTCTCTTGCCATTTAACTAAGACGCCGGGAAACAAAAAATGAACTGAGATTTTTCTTGAGGATCCTTTTGGTTTTCACACAGCGCCGTTTTGTGGCCGAGTAGCTCCATTTGCTTAGTTGGGCTGTGTTTATTATTTGTGTCTGTTTTTGAAAAGTTTTATTGTTATTTTTATGGTTTTCCGTAAATGATGTGGAGATGGCGATGATGGCGACGACGATGACGATGTTCATCATCAACGAAATTATGCCCACTTCAAGAACCATTCGACTTTTGTACGTGTGAGTGTGTGTGTCTTTTTCTTCTTTATTCCACTTTAGGACGATAATGATGAGGATGTTTCTCTGTGTGTCTTCTTCTTCTTGTTCTTCTTTGCCGTATGAAAGGCAGACATGCGAAAGTCTGCTGCATGAAGGCGAGAGAGCAGTACCGACACTGTAATTTTCACCAGTTTTGGTTTAGTTCAGTTTTTGTTTTTATGAATGAATGAGTGGAATATTTGAAGTGTGTGTATGTGAATGTCACAGTTTCCCACTTCACATCGCACACACACACACACACACACACCGCGTGGTCTTACTTGTCAAGTGGTGCAATGCGATTTAGTTTATTTTTCAACAGTCAGAACAAAATAAACGTGACATTGTTGTTTCGTTTTTGGACTTAACTGACAATGAATAATAATTTCCGTTGAAATCCCTATAAATTCGACAACATTTATTTTTTCTAAATGGCCAGAGTTTGTAGCATTTGGGACATGGCACACGAACACATCGTAAATGTCGTAGTCCTGCACACACAGTTTTTGTTTTTGATTCTCCAGCCCGATCATGTGCTCCACTGTCTGGCTCTTTTGACTCTCGTTTTTGGCATTTCGTTTCGTTTACTTTATTGTATCGTTTTTATTACATGTTAATTTTTTTAACAATTCAATTAGTACTTTTTGTTCTACTAGTTGTCTTGTCTCGTTTGGTTTTGTGGCAGTGAAACTTTGACCGAGTCGCGCTCATTTTGTCTCTGCAGTCGGGAAAAAGTTAATTTTCTATTTTTATCGTGTGTTTTTATATTTGGCTCGATATTTCTTACTTTTCTTTGGCTTTTAATTCCAATACTTTTGTGTTTGTTGTTGTCGCTGCTACTGTAACGTCAGCATTTTGTGCTCTTCTTCTTCACTCGTCTGTAGCTTGTGTTTTAGTGATATGGCCTTAAGCGGCTTAAACAGCACATAAAATCATGTGGTTGTACGTACAGTCACTTTCAAAAGTACGGGAGCAGGTTCACATTTTATTTAGGACAGCGCAACGTTGACAGTGTGTCTGTTGTATACAGCAGCCGGTTTCTAAATAATACTTCCCATAAATATTTCAGCCATTGATATGATTAATTTAGACTCGGTTATAATTGAATAAAAATTGGTAAACTACCCGTTTAATACTTTTTGCAGAGACTGTATTGGCAACAAAATTAAGTCATTCAACCAAACATTGTTTGTTTTCATTTCATACTTGGCACTTATCTCTATAAAAGTACAAACAAACAAAACGGATTCTTTTCCTTTCAATTAAAAGAATCGGAACAACTCTTTGGGTATGTTGTCTGTCTATTGGTTCTCGATCTCCAATAAAATGTTACGGCAGAACGTGGATTTTCCTTTGGTGGCCGAAAACAATTTTGTTGTGCAAAACCGGAGATGCCGTCCCCAGCTGATTCGTCCAGGACAAAAGTCCTAGTGGCTCAGATTACATACTCCGGTAAGACACAGAAGCACGAGTCCAGCACAGTCTACAATGACGAGTAGTACAATGAATAAATAGATCATACAGAAAGTATATCGATATATCGTATTACCTGAGAACCAAGGACATTATAGGGGCAGACGACGACTCCAGTCACATGCGACATACATTTGCAGTGGCATCTAGAGTTGGTAGATGTGTGCTTATATATTGTTGAGTTTTGCCTTAAAGTATGCTACAACTTTCTCTTCGTATGCCTTTTGTCTACGGCCATAAATAATTTAACGATGTTTTGTTTGGGCTGGTATGCCCTAAAGTAGGCAATATATTCTACAAAATAGGAACCCTCAACGTAGGCAACATCATTGCTGCATTAATATGCCATCTAAAAATGGTTTTATTTATTTTATGTCTCTATCCGAATTGAAGGATTTTCAGGGATGATGCGCATATTGCTGTTGTCATTATTCCCATTTTTGGCCATAAAGATGGTAATTATACTTACCGTACATATGTCTCCGAGCGGGTATGGACCAACATTAGGTACACCAGCATGGCGGCGGGAAGCATACATTTTGATGATTAATTTGTGTCATACTTGTATAATCCAATTAATATTTTTCAATTTCCATTTACACACCCACACATACACACACACACACACACTTGCAGTATTTGCTATTGCTTTGTCATAGATGATGAGCATTGGTGGCATTGGAGTACATCACTCAAATTTACGTTGTGTACCCAGTGTACATACGTACTTTTGCTGGAACCTGTGTGTGGGTACATATGCATATTTATGAGTATGTATGTATATACATGTGTACATGCGATACAATACCCATTATTTACACAGACACCAACCACAAACTCCAATCCATCAGAGTACCCCATCTACGAAGTCATATTTAGTTAGGCAACCGAGCTTGCTACAAGCAAGACGGGGTTTTGTTTGTTTTGGCCTGTCTATAATCACATTATAATTTAATCATAAATACTGCAGGGCCAACATCCCATTTCGGATGATATCATAAAAATATACGTGCTAATAGTAAATATTCCCCCGTTATTTGTTCATTACATCGTAATGTTAATTCATAGAACATTGAAAAAATATATACACAGAAACTCGTATCTATAATTTGCAGATAACTGCGTGAAATGCTGTCAACTCACTTGCCAGGACCGGAGCTACTGTTTAAAGCCGGCTTTTAAAAGTACCAGGGACATTATTTTCATGACATTGGGTTATTGTTGGCATATCCTATTTCGATATCATACATATGTATCGACCATTTCTGTATGCCGACTGTAGTTTGTCCATATTTTAAAGTTTCCTTTTTTTTATTCCGCCTAAAAGTATGCAGCACATCATCACCGCAAAAAAGTAACAAACCGAAACGGCAAAGAGTGCATTGCTCCTCCGTAAGTGATGATAAAGTTTACCACACTCGCACACACACACACATTGAAACAGAAGGATGCAAATGCATACACACAAACACACATCAATGCACTTCCGAGCACACGTAAACTTACTTGTGTGCACAGATACCCAGTGAGTGCACACATCCTCACAAATGAATTCTTCACGTACAAAAAAAATCTCTAGTATGAGTAAATGTTTCTCTCGTTGCTTTGCCTTTAAAAAGTTCATATTTACATACAGACAACAACAAAAGAGAAAGATTGTTGAACGGGGGTTTGGGGGGGGGGGAGCTGTCATGCATACTTAAATTTAAATATCTGTATCTGTTACATTCACCTTTTTCTCCTGCTGCCCGTGGATGCATGGCTGAAGAGAATAGCTGGAGAAACAGAGAGAGAGAGATAGAGAGAAAAGACAGGCGAGGAGATTCTGTTCCGAGAGCATTTCGTGAAAACGTAACGCTTTTGCAATTTGGGTTCGACTTGTGATCTCGAAATTGTGTCAAGGCCTTGACACACTCACAATCATTCGTACACCTACAAGCTACAGTCGGGCATGCACGAGGAAGAACAAGCAAAACTAGAAGAAGGACAACAACCAGAACAAAGCAAAAGTAATACACAGACACAGCAAATATTCCACTCCCACCAGCCAACCCCCTGACCCACTCTGCACATTTTCACTATCAAAAAAAAAAAAAAAAAAAAAGCGAAAAAAAAAATTATGATTGCATCGTTTTCATTTAGTTATAATTTTTTGAGGAGGTTGGAGGGCAGCCGTCGTGCTGGTGGGTGGTGTAAAACATGCACGAGATTCCATTCCATTTCAGTGCGGTGTGGTGTGGTGCGGTGCGGTTGTCTGTGCCATATTTAAACTTGTTTAACATGCCTTTTTCTGCGCCGTCTTTTGTTATATTTCACTAAAACGTAATGCAAACGAAAGAGATGCCAGAGAGAGAGAGAGTGAGCAAAAAAAGTCGTCGTTATGCATACGCTTCCGCTTCCGTTGTTCAACTTGGGTGCAATTGTCGCGGTTGGCAGTGAAGATTGGGCGATGGGTGGCGACAGGGCGCGGCGGCGGACGATGGCGCATTCACTATTTCAGCTGTTTGATGTTTTTCGAGTATTTTTCGGTATTTTGTTTGTTCATAATTTTGGGTGATTATTCGTTATCAAGAGCGGGGTGGTGGTCTTGTACAAATACAAATTGTATTTCATAAATGGCGAACAAGTTTTATTTAAGCAGGTGTATGCAGGTGGGCAGTCAGGGTTCTTCAGGGATATTTATAAAGTGGCGCGTCTCTCAATACGACAAATATATTTAGACAGACATATATGAAATACTGTAAGGAGGGTTTCATAGGGAGTGGAATGTTGGTATTTCACAAGTAACCGTGCTATTGTGATTGACCGGATCTCCGACATTTCTGTATGCTTTATTATATTGCATCTAATCCGTTACGAATAATAAATCCAGCTTTTATTGACAATCATTGATTGATTCGGTTCGGTTGGACTTAAAAACAACAACTAATGACGTTTTCATTTCCGACAAAAAAAATATACTTCAGAGGTAAATATTTAAAGAAATCCATTTTTAGTTTCTAACCGGATTTAAAATGAAGACACGAAAGGTCTCGTACGATATACACCTTATCTAAGAAAGCCAAGAAAAATAGCACTGTGGTCCCTGTTCGTCGAAGTTTAAGAGAGTTCAAGTAATTCCACTGAATGCCAGTTAAATGTTAAATGGTGGAATTCCCAATGACACGGTATAAATTGTCTGTCCTTGAAAAATCATTTATAATTACTTACTTGTGCTGCCTTTTTGCATTTGGTCCCATTGAATTTGATTAGCCAATTGAGCTTACAACAGATGTTCGTTCCTCTCTGCAAGGTGCATCTCTGCTTTGTCCATGTCTAACGTTTATCTGGCATTTACTGCCACTTCATTTATCTCCGAAAAATATTTCCACCACAACGTGCCCGTGTCTTTGTGCTGTTGGACAGTAGTGGGTGTCTTCTTCCATGGCACTCTTAGCAAACCTGTCGTCCCATTCCGTTTCACCTTGAGTTGGGCCTCTTATTCAAATGTGTCTGCCATGTTAATTCTGTGCAGTTACTGTTGTTGTTGTTGTATGGTTGTCTGTCTGTCTGTTTTCTGTCCTGTCTTTCTACTTGGAATCAAAAATACTGTTTTTCATTTGCTATGAGCGTGTTTATGATTGTTTGACATTGATACTCGTAGTTGATAGTGTGTGCATGGATGGATGGTGGACTGTAACAGCGTTGTCCTAGGTACAACATACAGATGTGTGTTGGGTTCGTTGTGTTTGATTCGGTTTCGTTTATGTTCCAATTCATTACCTTCCTTTTTAGAGGATGACAAACGTAACAGAACAGAAAGAACACATGACATATGCATCCTCCGCTTCGCTTATCTCGGGTGTTCTTTTGTGTTATTGTGGAACTGGGGCTGGGCTGGGCGGTCGTTGCGGGAAATGTCGTCCTTCCAATTCTCCGATATCGTGGCATTAATGGAACTTTGTTGTGTGACAAAACAACAACAACAACAACAACAGTTACATGTATCAGTGTTTGCGGTTCGATTGATACGATGATGATGATGATGATGACGTCTACCCGACTGACATGTGAGCGCTTCATTTTGTAGTTCACCAAGTGTGTGTGTGTGTGTGTGTGTGAAGTTAGATAGAAGTTAAGTGAATATCTGAAATATCTTGAAGTGTCAGAATATATATAAAATCCGAGCCCGAGAAACGTCGGTTTGTTATTATGATTCTTCTTTTTCATTTGAATTGAACGTCACTAGTAGAGAAAAAACACACATATGTACTACCTGTTGATGAACAGCTGACATTTTTACAAAATAAATGCCCACGAATAAAGCGCTTTCCTGTTAATTTCAGTCCGTCGAAATATTTATGTCAAATTATGGTCTTACATTCTACACTGCCGACTGGAGTGAGTGCAACATGTTCGCACTTTGACAAATGAACTGAAAATCTGGTCGTAGGTTTGGTTGCACTTTTTTAACAAAAGAAAAAATTTAATCACGCGGACAATGTTTAGAATTACCAATTTTTTTAATAATCTTTTGTGAGTATGTACAAATTATTGGGCAACGAATATTTTACCCTAAAAACGTCTTCAATGACCCCCCCCGAATGTAATTATAACCCGCTTTCTGCGCTAAGCCTAATATTACGCATAACTTTTCCGCTAAGATTCCGAAAAAAAAAATCAAAATTAAAACTTCTTATCACAAGAACCCAATTCAACAACATTTTACATAAAGAGAAGAACAAGAAGCCGCTCGGAAAACCAGTAATTTAAATTTTATATAAAACCTTGAAAATAAAAAGAAACCCGGATTAAGGTCATGCTCCTTTGGAATTAACACATTCCCTATAGGAGCAAACACTATCTAGAGGTGGGGGACAAAACCACAGAGCGGAGTGGTTGGGGGGTGTTTAAGAAAAATAAAGTCAATAAACTTTCTAATCGCATCATCGTCATAAATAAATGACGCCACCATCCACCGTAAACGTTCAACGTAATGTGTTTTTGGATTTTTCGTTCGGGGGGTGGAGGAGGTAATCTTTGCGGCACCAAAATCCAAACGCGCTGAGAATGTGTGTGTGTGTGTAAGTGTGATTTGTATTCATCTTGATTGGCTGCCTATACATATTTGGCTTTAATACTGTGGCGGCTGCTGTGTTTCAGTGAGGATGCGGCTCGCTGCTGTTTACCCGGATGTGCTACCGGCTTTTAATAAACCGGCTATTGCCCAAAACCATGCCGCTCCCCTTAAGCATATTTGCCACACACACACACATATATATTTTTACATACCTTCATTTATATGAATGTGTGTGTGTGTGTGGGGGGTTTTGTTATTAATAGTTTTAGATGCTGTTGTTGTGTTTCCTTGCGGGCCATCATGGTATTTTGCGATTTGTTGTTTCCACATATTTTCGTAACAATTTCCTTCCGCTTATGCGGCTGTTTTCTGAGTTGCTTCCCTCAAATATGCCACGGCCGCCATGTTTGTTGGATGGACCACGTCGTCGTGCTGAACTGGCGTCGCCTATGCTTAGAGGATTTTCAATACATACAAACAATCGGACAGTACACATATACCGTACACATACCCTTTAACCCGAAGTGATTAATATTTATTTTCGACCATAAATGTTTCTGGCGAATACAATTCCCCCATCTCTTCATTACGACAAAGTCTTGGTCTCTATTTCGATACCATGGACAGCGGAAACAATCGATTTTAGAAAAACTTTACGGAATTCATCCTTGAGCGAACGAGGATCACCATTGAACTGAAAAAAAAAACGATTATAATTTTAATTAAAGTACTGAATTTCTGTTGGGAGACAGATCTACAAGATGAAAAAACGTTGTTTCTGAAACATAATTCTAAACTTTACTAATAGTCTTTTGTAGGAGTTAACACCCTCACAAACTGGCACAACACCTGTCGAATATCTCCAATAATAAGTCTTTAGAAAAACATTTCTTTTAGAAATTTACAGATTTTTCCCAAAACAGATCTATGACAACGCTGGTCGTGGGACCCATAGGTCTGCATTTAAAGAGCAAAGCAGTTTACATTGGTAACCTGTAAACCTCCCTTTGAAACCACACGTTTAGCCAAGTGTCCAGTCAAACCCACTATAGCAATCGGTTTAGTTATTTCTGAAATCTACTGTCATCGCTGAAACCACTGTCGGTGTAGGATACTGGTTTTTCCGTTTCCGTACGAAAAAATGCTTTCAATTTAATTAAAACATAATAAATGAATTGGAATTCCTTTCGAATTCACTAACAAAAGAGGATTGCTACTAAATCATATGAATTGAAAACAATTAAGTAAAAGTTGTTCACTCGGACCGAAGGAAAACCAATGCAATTTAATAAAATGAAATAGACTGTGGTGGCAACAGACAACTTAAAAGTAATTGGTCGTGTTGCGGTACCAGTGGGTAACTGTAGGCTTTGCTGAGATATTCCATTTGTATGTGAAGTGGGCAGTACGAATAGGACAACATTTGGCTGAAATTTCCGTACGATTCAAATGGAGCAATTCAACTCGCATCAGCACAAATAAGACATCAATTCAAATTAATCATTTGGCAACGGTGGAAGATTTCGGTTACTGAGCACACACTGTAACACATTTTAATATTAAAAATCCATTTGTTTGTTTAACCACAAAATGTAGCTGATTTTTTTTTTCGAAAACAATAAAACTTACGCATAGCTTTAGGCGCCTTTGTGGCGAAGAGCGTTCCTTTTCCCTTTTTGTTTGTTTGTTTTTTTATTTAGAAAAACCTTTGGCTTACTTTTCGCAATCGGGCAAAGGTCATACACTCACACACACGTTGTTGTGGAAATTTATTGCATTTATTTATGGGCCATATAAAAAGTTTATTCGATTTCCGAAATATTTGGCAAGATTTGTTTTTAAAGCGCACTTCCGAGTGGCTAGCAGCAGAACAACATGAAACCTCAGTGTCTGTCTACCCTGCAGGCGCCTGTAATTGAAGCCAAAAATTTCACTGACTGTCTTCTATTGAAGTCAAGGCCAAATAATTTGTCAATTTTCTTAGGTGAATTTTTTTTTTGGCCTCATTGGTGGTATAGTCGTCGTTGGTATAAACACCTTTGTCAACACTCCTTTACGACCAGCTTTATTGAATTTTCTATTAAGACAAGAAATACGATCCGACCCTTGATATCGCTTGTGAGTGTGCTTGTTGGTTGGTGGCTATCATTATGGACAAGGAAGCACAGCTCTCTGCTCGCTCTTGCCATAAACAATATATTATTGTGTCATCATCTTAAGCATGTTTCTGTGTTGGTTTTGGTGTTGGTGGTGGTGGTGGTGCTCGTATAATATGAGCTGCTTCCCTACATATGCTTCGTGATTTGTTGTCCATGAACTTGTCGTGAGACATGGAGTGCACACGGTGAGAGGGGATCGGGCATCGAATATCTTCTGGCGTGTACATACGAGTGTTAGGATTAAGAACTGTGGTTGACAGTGCATGAAAACCGCATTATGTTATTTCAAATTGGTCATTAATTGTAGGTTTTAGGTTTAGTTTCATAGAGTTTTTCTAAGAGCTCATGTTTTAAATCAAGAAGTTATCCTCATAGGTTACTTTTCATTGTTTTATTTTCTATTAACCACGGTTGAAGAAAGCCCCTGAAAATAGCATTCGATAATTTGCGCTGTATTTTGTGATCCTTTGGTTTATTAAACGCTTGAACGTTTTCATATCACATACAATTCGTTAGGAAACGTTTATAAAATTGAACTGTCACAAGTGAAAAGTATAAAAAATAACACAATTTTCGATACTCTAGCATTGAATTGGTGCGTAGGTTAAGTCAGACAGACCATTTGGAACAGAAATCGAGACTGGACATTTTTTTTCAAGTATGTCCACCGTCTGAAAAGACAAAGTCCTTTAGAGGAGGTTTAATCTAAAATAAACCAAATGAGGTTTTATTCGACTTACGGAGAACGACTGACATTGATATATAAATGATGAAACATAAAATACAACACTGATTTCAACGCCATCTAGTTTTCCCCCAGCCGGCGCCATCTGTCCTGAGTTGAGAAACGATGGAGGTGACTTTGGTTTCATGATGGAGGGTATTTCAGATTCGGTTCGATCGAACAACGTAACGCCACCTTATGTGGTACACATGTTCTTGGATTATGAAACAAGAAAAAAACCAGAATCGGATTTACGGTATATGTGTGCTTGCGTTTTTTCTTAGCTATTTTCTTATTTGAAGCATTGCCGTTGCCGTTGCCGCCGTTGTTCGTTGTTGTAAGAAATATGCTTGAAAATCCTTATGAAAATTTATTCAAAGGATTCATTATAATGCTTAAAGGCCTTTTAAAAGCCGTTTTTATTCATCTCATTCCCCCTATCTCTCTATCTTTCTCTCTCTCCCTCTCTCTATCCCTCTCACCATAATTCTGTATATAGTAGAGTCGTGTGTAGAGTAGGACGGTATATGTTTCATATACACATATACTATGTGTGTGTAGATAAGGATATGTGTGTGCATATATTCCTCAAGTCTTAGGTGTAAACTTATTACGGGTATACGCACCTGCATACATGCAAACCCCCACATAGGTGTACGTACAAACACATAGGTATGTCTGTACATGGCGGACTAAAACAATAACCTTTAAGTGTTTTAATAACAGAACAAACATCTTTACACAGTCGGTTTCACAAGCGCGCACTCACATAGCCTGAAGGCCCAAACAAACTCCAGTGTTCGTATTGGGGTTGCTATAGCTGATAGCTGCTTTACTGTACATATATTATTTTAATGCCATGACACATAATTCGGGGTGCGGTTATCAAAAATTCTTTTCCACGATATTTTTAATCTAGGTAAGTACGATTTTTTGCTGTGAATCTCAATCTGGACCTCCACACTGGAAAGTATGCAGGCTACCATCTCCAACAATTATTTAAATATTTTCAAATTGTACCCTCTTGTTGAACCGACTGTGCTTTCTTTTTCTATCTCTGTCTATTCAACGTGCTAAAATCAAATGGCAAAGTTTGCCAGGGTTCATTCGCCTCGTGCATTTGTTTGCAATGAAAGATAGACAAATTTAATTGACATTGAAAATAGTCAATGGAGAATTCAAATGGAATATGATGTCGGCTGCAGTACCGTAGTGGATCGCATATTATTTGTGAACCGACGCTTTTTGTTTAAGGTGGGGTTTGAAAAATTGAAATCAAAAGATATTTCCCACAAAATCATATTTTCTGACGGCGACTGTGTTAACACGTAATACAGTCGCATCGGGGTATCAAAAAACCCACACGTGATCACCGAGAAGCCAATGCATCCTCAGACAGTGACGATGGCACCATTTTCCCAATTTTCTATGAAAATTCTTTTGGTAAACGATGAGCACTTCAGAGGCATAATGAACGAATTGTCGTGGCCGATGATTGAAGACACGGCCTTGGGCAATCTTTGGTTTCAGCAGGATTCTGTGTCATGTCACACAGTCCAAGCCGCAATTGATCTTTGGCACAACAAGTCCGGTAATCGTGTCATCAGCCGTCTCGGTGATGTCAATTGCCCACATGACTCCGTTACACCAATAATAACCTATTTTTTTTTAATTGTATACTATCTCTCCACAATAAAAAAAAATCAATTGAGAAATCTGAAATGTATTTCACCTGACCAAGTATTACTGAATTTGACCCCTGTCCCTTTTCGATTGTACATTACAATACATTCTTTCAGTCAGTTGTATTGAAATACTTTCTGTCAGTACCAATTTATTTATGTTGTCGCCGTTCTTTTCTATTTTCAGCGGCGAACGTATGTGGCGCATGTCGCACTCACTTCCGTCTGGAATGGTAAGTCTCCCATGGTTCCTCTACACTTTGTTAATTTTGTTTTTCGCAAAATTATTTCCTTACTCTTTATCTATATATATATATATATACATTGTATACATATTTATAGATATGTATATAAGTATAAATATACAGACATATATATATTTTTAATGGAATTTCAAGTTCAAAGTTTTTTGAATGCATTTAAAATTTGTTTTTGGCATTTTTGATAATTTGATTACGAAAAAAAAAAATATTTTTGTTAAATCAGAAAATAAACTAAACAAAGAACCCCAAAAAAAATCAATTAAATTAAATAACCATAAATTCGGAGGCACACACACGCTTTTGTAACCCTAGAAAAAATACACTAATACTGTTTTTTTTTTTTTTTTTTTTTTTTTTGTAAAGACAAGAAGAATTGCATTTACACAACACACACACACAAACACACAAGTATATATACACACATATATTAAGAACAAATACATATTCATAAGTGTTATACAACTCAAAAGGTGTTACAAATCATATCGTTTTATATTAGTTTGTGTTTTTGTTCTGTTTTTAAGATTATTCCATAGTCTAGAATAGTATGTACAACACTTAAACACAACAATCAACAATTAGTGCCAACACAATTGACACTAGCTCAGTTCAATGTAAATTGTAGTGCTGTCCAATAATGTAGCCTATGTTAAGGCGTTAGATGTAGAATCTGTTGTTTTGTGTAGCGATTTTGTAGTACGTCTCAGATTGTTAGCCCTCTAATTAAAACCACTACTACACAATTGTTCAGCTTGCGGTCTGAGTCATCTCCGAAACGGAAATGTCACTATTTCCTTCTTTTCGGTGTGCTTTCCGTCATCATGTTTGCTTAAAGTTGTACTCGAAACTCTTCCTGTTCGGACGGCCATTGAAAACAATTTGAATTAAACATTAATATCAATAAAAAAAATGGTTACCATTAAACTAACTGTGCTTGTGGTTAGTTCTACTCAAAACAGGAAAAATGCTTAAGTAATTAACCAACACCAGGGAGGAATTTCTGAAAACAAAACTCGCACTACAACTTTTAGAAGGTGCTGGCCAAAGAAGAACAAAAATCCGGTCAAGCGTTCACTAAAAACTGAACAAATAATCGAGAACATTGATAATGCAACATGTTGTCACAACCTCCGAGATTCCCATCCATTTACTTTCCTTTCTATCGGTCTAAGTACATTTGATGAGGGCACTGGAGGAGGGCCGAATGATTGAGGTATTCAACCAAACACAAAGAAAACTCACTAATAATTATTGTTGTTGTTCAACTGTCTGACCTGAAGACATGCATGTTGCTGTGGCATTCCACAATGTGTTTATTCAACCCCAACAATATGTTCTTGTCGAACCACCTGCTCCTCCGCGATGTTTCGTTTCTTATTTGTTTTCTTTTTGTTCCTTTTTGCAAAAGGAAACAATTTTGGGTGGGAGGAGTTTTCGGTCGCCTTCACCATAGAAAATGAAAAGTGGCTACATTAACATAAGTACAGCTAGCTGACTTTTCACCTATGATCTAATGGTGTACAAAGGTGTCCACGTTGTAAAAGAAAAACTTTCTTCGGGTATTACAGCAACAGCAACAACGACAACAGTCAAACAGAGAAGAGCAACTTTTTATTGTAAAAATGGAGAAGGTGGATTTCCTTTTCTTTTTCTTGTGTGTGTTTTTTTTGTTTCCAATAAATAGTTAGTCAAGGAGTTAAGTTATATGCAGGAAGTTCAATTACCCTACAGTATGTAGGACGGATTTGAAAGAGTGATGGTGGGACGAAAATTAATTATTTGCAGGCTAAATGTGTATGGGCCATTTTCAGAGAATTTCCACTGACGCATCCCCAGACAAAGTCAAAGTAAATTGCATGAGTTGAATTTAGTTGACAACTGATTTTTGAGAGGACCTATACTATTGCCCATCGTAGCGCCAAAAAATGGCCAGTCCTTTGAAAAAAAAAAACGATTTTCGACATTTAACGACTAATTAGTTTCCCAATAGTGATGTAATATCCGCACCACAAGAGAGAGATATGGAATTTCTTCTCCGACGAAGTCGCTTTTAAAGTATAATTTCCTGATAGAGCTTCGCTTGTTCGTTACTGACCACCGCACTTTGTTATTTTTTTTTTTTGTTGACGACAGTTACCTTTTAGAAAAACTCTTAAGCAACTTTAGAAACGAGCGAGCGAGCAACAGTCGGAATTAAAAGCTAAGTATTCTTCTTCATATCCTTTGAAGACATTGGGTGTCACATTCATGCCATAAAGTAGATTGAACTGCTTCTACTGTACTTGTGCTGGGCGTTTAAGCAAAAACAAGTAAAACTTATCTCCAACTTGTGCTCTGTGAGAAAACAAAGGAAAGAAAAATACAACGACATCAGTTATCGTAAACTGCAAGTGCAAACATTAGAAAGTATTTGAACTTTCCGCGCCAAATGAAAAGTGTGAGGGGGGAGCAGGGAAACCATAAAGAATAACTTTCAAGAAATTAAGGAAAAAACCAAATAGAATATACATATATTGTAACATTTTAAAAGGCTGCGGACCGGAGTTCAGAATATAATCACAATTTCAAATGCTAATGCAATTATAATAATTCGAAAATAATTGGAATAATTTTAGTATGTATGTATTCAGAAAAGTTAGTTAACTTTAATGGTGGCTACTGAAACTTAGATTTCACCCTGTATTTGAGGAGTTTATAGATATGTTCATTGTTGATCCTTATGATATTCGATAAAACGGGCCCCGTTAACAAATTATCATATTTACAGAACTAAATACAAGATAGCCCAAATGTATTCAGTAGACAGACATATTTACTAAAGTAGACATAAACCCTTACTTACGTACACATGTAAATAGATCCAATTCAAATAGTCCGACAATTTGTCTTACTAACGTTAGCGATTAGACAACGTTTAAGTGACCGAATGTGTCGAATTTGACTGTTCTTGGTGTATTTCTTATAACAGGGAGCCGAACTCGTGTTAAATTCGTAATGTTAGTAATGACTGACTTGCAGTACAAATTCAACATCAGTTTCTTCCCCATATTTCTAATGAATTTTCATAGTAGCAGAAGTGTATATGCAACATTTTTAATATCAAAATAACATTCAACACCCACTAAAGACACCTTAGAAACATATATTTTTTCTCAACATTTGTTTTTTTACACGATTTGTGTTTTTTTCTTTCTTTCAATTTGAATAAATTCGTCGAAAGGAAGAGAAGAATGTAATAGTAGTCCAACCCACTAACTCTAGCACCTGCACCTTCTGAACTGCCATGGTTCGTAATTAAAACTCAACATTGCTGCTCTCAAGAGACAGTTGACCTACCAAAAGACTCCTCAGTTGGTCCATTTCTCTTAACGATGTGCTATTTCTTTCGGCATTTTCCAATATCATCTCCATCAGGATGTTAAAGAAGTTAGACGATAAGCGGTCGCCCTGTCTGAGACCTCTTGTAGAAGTAAATGACTCGGAGGGGCCACCTCTAATTTTTACGGAAGACCTTGTGTCATTCTGCCAGGCGTATACGTTTTGCTGAGATTTTATACGCAGACATGGTTTCAAATAATTAGTCTCTTATCGGTGTCTCGAAGTTGACTTTATAGTCCGATGAAAAGATGCTGTGTATCGATCTGTTTTGGTTGATTTCTGATTTGTTCGGCCCGGAGCCTTTCACACAATATACTTGAAAGTATCTTATTTGCAATGGCTCAAATGGTCTTGTCTTTTTTTTTTTTTTTGAAAACCGGACATAGTGCGCTGAGCTTGCAATCATCAGGCATGCTTTCATTTATCCCGGTTGTGCAGACTAACCGATGAATGCATTTTATCAGCTCGTCTACTGCGGTCTTTTACAGATCTGCCGGCATTACTTATCGTGGGTAGGTCGTGGGTTACTATCTTCAGGTGGGTTTTTGGTCCACATTTTCTTAGATTCAGTTTCCCCAAGGAGTATTAAATAGAACTTTGCAAACGGACCAATAACTTATACAAAAGCTGTAAGCTGGATGTCAGCATTGACAGTTAAAACTCATTTGTGCAATACAAAAAGGGGGTTACAAACTGAATCATTTCGAATGTTTCTATTCTCCTTCTCCACAATTTTATTTTAATTCGAATTTCGTTCAGCTAATTTTTATTTGTTTTTGTTGTTCTAATTTTGTACTCCTCCATCACTCGAAACATCTACATAATTGAAGCTAATGAAGTGTCCGGAAGTCCCGGAAAAAAACCCCACACGCACACATAAATCAGGATATACTCTCTGTCTCTCTCTAGCTACCTAACCATCTGAATGTAGTTCACCCGTCCATTCATATCTGAAATCCCTCCTCGAAAAGTTGTCCCAAAAACATCCATACATTATAGATAGAGAGAGAGAGAGAAATGTCATAAAAACAACTATTTAATGTTACAACATAAAAACATAGTTTCTGTTTTGTTTTTCTGTTGTTGTTGTTCACCTTCTTTTTAATTTAATTTCGGTTTTAACAAATGCGAATGACGTTGTTGTTGAATACTATTGTTGTTCTTGTTGTTATTATTGTCGTTGTAATTTTTTGTTTGTTTTTTTTCTTCTGTGAATTTATGAAAATTATTTGTAAAACAAGTAAATTGTTTATAATTTGTAGTCGTAGCTAATGCACAATTAATTCAAATTAAATCATTATCATCTTCAAGTTCATGGTGGGTGTTCGTTACATTATAATAAACTTATGCTCATCATTCACATTTAGCCATTTCATTCTTTAGCGAACATTTGCATTTTTTGATCAAACTGTTGCTGTGTTGTTGGTCAGCAGTAAGTTGTTTCTACCCTAGATTGTGGGCTGCAAGATGATTCAAAAATGAAAAAAGTAAGAAAGATCTGTTTCGGCGGTGTTAAGCATGTAGAATGTACACGAAGTATTAATTCATCCGGTCCGGATACCAGACGGCTTAGTACTGCTTGTTAAAAGTATATTCGCAAGCTCTTCGTTTATGATTTCTTCTGACATCATTGAGACATTGTTTAAAACATGTACGATAAAAGCCAAACGAACCGACGACAAAAAACGACTCCTTTATCTTTATACAAAAAAAAAAAAAGCAAACTCGCAGAGTAGAAACCCCGAACTGGGATAAACCCCATCCACTGGAGTTTTGTAGTCGATTTATTTTTGAAGTCATCATCGTAGCCCCACATTAGTGTCATCTTAGCTTTACGTATTTAAATGTGTGTTCTGTGTGTGTGTAAATTATTTATAGATCCAAAACAGTATTTACATTCTGTAGTTAGTGTCCAACATTAATCGGTTCACAACTTAAAACAAAACATGAAAATAGCATTTTTAAATACAAATCATGAATAACAATATTCTGAAACCCCACCGTTCGTTGTGTTCGTTGCAAAATTTATTTTTCCGGAATCCCCCTTCGAAATGTGTCTCTGTGTGTGTGTTGTTTTTTTTTTTTTTGGTATGCGAATTATTACTAACTTCATTTGTTAACTTGTTTTTCTCTATGGAAAATTTCCTGAATTTTGTTCAACGAACTGTTAAGAAAAAAGCACAGAATGAAAATTTAATCAAATCAAATCGACAACCGAGTAAAAGCAAAGGCGCCATCGACAAATTAAAATGTTTCAAAATTCTTTGACTTGATATTTCAGTCACGTTATGCGTTTTCACCACAGGACACAGATTTCACGTCATCGTATCCAGGTCCCTCAGCCATGAATCCACGCGGTGGTCGTGGCGGTTATAATGATTTTTCAGGTGGCGGCAGTGCCATGGGCTCGATGTGCAACATGGCCCCGGCAATAAGCTCAAATTCCGTCAACAGTGGTGGTGACGGCGGCGATCAACATGGCGTCAACGGCACCAATCTAATCGTCAACTATTTGCCTCAAGACATGACGGATCGTGAACTATATGCTCTGTTTAGGACGTGTGGTCCCATAAATACTTGTCGAATCATGAAAGACTATAAGGTAAGAATTGAAATATTAAACCAATTTATATTGACATAAAAATACACACACAGCGCCAAGAAGAAGATATGTCTGGACGTATTACGAATCCGACTAGATCGCACCAAGAAATCAGAATGTGATAGAGATGGTGTGAATATGGGATGTACACATAAATTATTACGCCAAACTAATGCAGGTCCAAGTAACTCATTCCATCAATAAGAGACTTCTCCCGACGGAAATTCCTCTGTCGCCTGCCAAATCGTACTACAATATTTTCTGGCGACTCGTCTTTGTATTCCAATGTTTTTTATTTCTGATTCTGACTCCGCTTCGGAGTCACAGAAGACTATGGAGTGAGTAGTCCCATATCCAAATGAAACGTCAGTGGCTATCTGGTTTGTACGCTTCAGTATATTTTAAATATCCAACGATTTTCGATTTAAACTCCTTTATAGAAACGAGTAATTCTAAACTGGAGTATTTTGAAGTAGCCACATTGCCCAACATAGATTCCGTAATAATTGTAATTCATTACGTGCAAAATAGACATTGTATAGATTTGTTATCGGAGAAGTCTGTATTTAAATTCTAAATGTGAAACTAACGGGAAAAGATCTAGAAAATATTCTTTCCTAACTATCATTTAGTGAATATTGGATCTACTTTCGGCAGAATATAAAATTGGCTTTAAATATTTTGTTGGCACAATTTGGTCATTGTACTGCCAGCAAGTTAACAAGAAACGTGTGCACGTGAACTTTCCATTCATTCCATCAAAAAAGAAAAATATTTCAAAATGATGTGTCAAATGTCAACAGCGTTGTATGACAGGCGTTGCTACATTACCCCTACCGTGGCATATGCACATCATCAAATATTTAAAAGTTAAATTTATGGTGAAACTTTATTACACTACACGGTGCTTTTTTGTAGTTGGTGGTGGTTTTTGTTTGGGTGTATGTCGGTTGGTCTCTTCCTCCTCGAAGTCTCATACATACAACTCTTCCTTGCTATGGGCAGTGTGTGTGTGTGTGTGGCGACATTTGCCAACCTGTGTATCTGTGTTTGTATTTTTAAGTCATATTTAATGTGGGTTTTGAATAATTCTTCTTCATTTCCCATATCTGCAAAGTACTCATGAATTTTGTGATCTACATTTCGTTTTCCTTTTTTTGGATTGCACACTTGGCGATAAAATGACGATGACATCCCTCCAACAACAACAACAACAGACTGGCTACAGTTTTGGTTATGCTTTTGTTGATTTTGCTTCCGAAATTGATGCCCAAAACGCGATCAAGTCCGTGAATGGCATTACAGTGAGGAATAAACGTTTAAAGGTAAGTCTTCATTTCCCGTATAATTAATTTGCCAACACGTTTCGTCCACCTGAATGGCGGCAACGAACACCAGCAGCACCCGTTCGTTACACTCATTTAAATGAGGGTGGAGTTCTGTGTTCTTGTTTTGTTTTGTTACAGAAAATAATCACAATTGATTTAAATTTGCACTTGGAAGCCGTGTAAATCAATTTCCGTTTCCTTTGTTTATTTTGACGATGTTACCGCGAACTTGAGCTGCTGGTCTGCTGTAGCGCTTGTTTCCGGTTTCCACGTTGTTGCTTTAATTACTGGCGACTTGTGCTCGAGAGTGTATGTAGCCCATTTCGTTTTATGTCGTGTCGTTGGCATTTACGCCGAGCAACCTTGATGTTGATGCCTTATCTTTTATTCCGGGAGCCAGCGACGAATGAAGGCGGCACTCCTGTAGTCTGTCGTGAATATTTTATGTTATTTTCGTTGTCCTGTGAGTAGTATCTTCTCTCAGCCACTCCATTTCTTGCTTATATTGCATCCATCTTCCGTTTCATGTATTAATACTCACCGTGGAGATAATAATAACGCTAAGGATGGGGTGGAGATATTGTTTGTAGGGACGTGAGCTGTTCGAAGTGGGACGGTTGGTTGGTGGCTTCCGTTTTTGGGTCAGTCTTTCTTTGCATGTGGCATCGTGTATGCTTTGTTAGGGCCTTAAACGGAAGATTGATGCAAATTTATCATGGCCGGCATACGGACCCGATTTCTTAATGTGACTCAATGGATTCGATGTGGGGTGTGTGGCAAACGTTTTCGTTTTAGGAAGTAGTTTCGTAATTTAGCCATGAATGTCAAATTTCGTAATTACATCCGCACGCTATTCAAAAGAAACTTCCCAAATCCGTATGGTAAATAAAATATGTTGTTGCCTCTAAGTGTACAAATCAAAAAACTTATTAATGAGAGATTAACTAATGTCCGTTGTGCGTTTTTCACAATCGAAACAGTCAAACAATTTAGCAAAGCTACGATAACGCAAAAACAGAAGAACGAAAACTTGGTGAACAAAGTTCACTAGTCGGCGAAGTTGTTTGAGAACTTTAATGAAAACACAAACTTCTTGCTCAGATTGACTACACCTAAATATTAGCGATGGCGTTATCAAATCGTTGTCTTTCGTATTTTGATGGTATTGCTGTCACTGTCATCATCTACTGAAATTGGTGAGCAGCTGTTCGCTCTTCAAGACTTGTCAAATCCTTCGCGACCAATACCAATATCAGCCAAATCGTCCAGGTCCCTAAAGAAATAAGAGCCATTTTTCTGTATTCCACGTAAACTCAGACAGACACCCAATTATCGTGTGTGGCTTTAAACTTACTAGAGTGGCTACCTACGGATCGCCTCTTGGTGAGAAGCGCTCTTTGACGGATGTCTTTGAGTATGCTCGCACATTTTTGAAGTACTCCATTATATGATGAGGTTATATTCATTTTGTAATTCCTCAAGGTGTATGTACATGAAATAAAATAAATGAAATAAAAAACGGTGTGAATAATGTTTCCTGTTAGCAATCGAGGAATGTACATCATTTATTGGGCCAAACATTATATCCAAGTAATAAGTGCTAGTTGATAAGATTTATTGATATCCAAAAAAGCTCTCATACTCCAGTGGACCTGTTGTGTTATTGTGAATAAGCTGGCATACAACTAAAGACTTAGTCGAAATAAATCCGTTATCTGTCGTATTATGTCTGTATATGTATTATTATGCTAAAACAAATAGAGCAATATCGATAATCTATCCCTCCCCCGTAGATATGAATGATATGCTATCATCTTTGCATTTCCTGTCTTGGCGCATTTAGTCATGGACTTTAATCGTTTTGGGGGAAATCTTACTTGTCTCATTTGTCATCGACCGACATCAACACAAAATTTCATGACGAAATCCGAAATAGAAACACTTTGTCGCACAGACAGAGTCGCCTCAAAGTATTTGCGAATTGAAATTCCTCCGTTTGTTATCACTGCTATTTATCAGTGTTACGTTGTCGTTACACTCACTCACGAGGGACACTGACGGACATAAATATTCGCAAGCACATTTTTCTTACTCACTGTTCGGTCATACTTACGCCATGCCTTCATCAATCATATAAAAGTTTCATATTTTCAATTATGTACAAATATTCCCTTCCCGCTGGGGCGGTCTGACATTGTCTCGTGGGTGGGGGAGGCTAAGGGAGCCGATCCACAACTGCGGTGTCCATATCGCACACATCATTCGTTCCGGACCTGAATTTGTACCGTGTTCTGGTTGTGTTCCTTTTGTCCACTTTTTTTTTTTTTGTTGACTGCTGATGATGTTTGCTATTCGTTTTCCGTGTTGCTCCTGTTTTACATACAACAAACTAAAACTAATTAATCTTGCTTTTTTTGGTGGCGGTGTTGCTGTTTTAACAGCCGACAAAAAAAACAAAGTTTTAATCAGACATCAGAATATTTACGTTTGTTTACTCTCGCCTTAGCACGCTCCCGGTGCTGGTATCCAAATCAGACTTGCCCGAAATAATCCCTTCCATTGACTGGCTGTTGTTGTCGTTGTTCGCTTGCTTCTCCAAGCTGAATTTGAAAGAGCTGAGTGGGGGAAGGTTGGAGCACAACTCAGGTATATGATGTTGGTGTGGGAAAGTTGTTCCATTTTTAATCTGGAACTAATTACTTAAATTGTCACGCTTAATGGCAGCCAATTGACTGCACATTTCACGTGGAGCAGAGTCATGCACGACGTGTACATTTACCATTAAAGACGTGCTGTGAATTTCTCGACGATACTCGTCGTTGTCGTTGCCGCATCCAATACACCAACACTCCACTCAAGGAGAGTAGACGATTTTTCGCTTTGCCAAACACCAATAGTTGCAAGAAGAAGCCAAATGAACTGATACGAGACTAGACAGATAGACAGCCTGTGGCATTTGAAATATTTCGCCAGATTTCATTGCCAGCAAACATGTACGGCAGAGTTCTGTTCAATGTCCACAAGGACACATAGACAATGGTGGTTAATTGAACCACTCTTATTGTGACAACAACACTTCCTTCACAACGAATTCCACAGAGTGGAATTTTTAGATTCTCATCTTCAGTATCATTAGGTTTTGAAAGCGAAAAAAGTTATTTGGCGGTATCAGTGTCCCTTCAGAACTCCAACGGAATGATTTGGTCTACAAATAGGGTGTACCTTAAACTTAGTAATTATTCCAATTTACCATTTAGCGATGCCAAGTATAATTTGAATTTCACGGCTATGGAATGGATTGTCCATCGTACAGATGGAACCTTAACTTCACAAACACTCACAATCACTTGCGATTTTATTCACAAGAATGGAGTGGGCATTTGACATATTGACCTGGCTTCGAAACGACTCCAACTGAATTCTGGTATTAAAAATGCCCTCCGAAATGAATTAACATTGTCATTTTCTAGCCCCCTCTTTTAATTTGTTTAAATTGTTTCATCATTTTGTAGGTTTCATATGCCCGACCTGGTGGTGAATCAATTAAGGATACCAATTTATACGTTACCAATTTACCGCGTACAATTACCGACGATGAATTGGAGAAGATCTTTGGCAAATACGGCAACATTGTACAAAAGAACATACTCAGAGATAAACTAACTGGTAAACCGAGAGGTGTAGCATTTGTAAGGTAAATATAATGGCACAACTCACTTACGATTGTTGAAATTAATAACGACTGTTCGTTTTTGTTCTCCACTAGGTTCAATAAACGCGAAGAAGCCCAGGAAGCTATATCGGCTTTAAATAATGTTATACCGGAAGGTGCCTCCCAGCCTTTAACCGTACGTCTGGCCGAGGAGCATGGCAAAATGAAGGCCAATCATTTTATGAACCAGCTGGGCATGGGCCCACCAGCTGCTCCCATACCCGCGGCTGGACCAGGTTACAACAATATGGTGCATAGAGGTAGACACAATAAAATACGCAATCAAAAAATACATCCTTATCATAATCCCCAGAAATTCATATAAACCAAAAACCAAAACATATTCGAGAACAGATTATAATTATAGATTTCTTCTTCTATATACAATACTTTATATATACATACATATATATATATATAAAAAAGATATATATATATACAATAATATACATAATTACATAAATAGACTAACGACGGTCATACATTTAAAGTCGTTATGTATGCAACTTATACCGACATTTTTCTGAGTAAATCTTAAAATAAGTCATAGCAATGTTAATAAATGTTCTACAGTGTGGTCTCTCTTCCCATGAACATCGAATCTACCGCTGAGGATTTTTTATTACTGCAAAATAAGTTTCGGAATTCTATCGCAGACAATGGAAAAGAGATTTCTTTATTGAGTTTATATGAGACATATGATAATCTGAAAATTATTGATAATTCGTCACTATAACATTTTTCTCCCAATCTCTTCAGAAATTTATATGAATTTGTATTCGTCTTAACAAAATATTTACTGAGAAATATAACATTTTTTTTTTATTATTAAATATAAGAACCAAGTATCCCTCGAGAATGACCCCCCTCCCCAATAATACACAAATATGTATGTACTAAAAACAGTATGTATTTATATTTAAGCTTAAGTCATGAATGAAAGGGGTATGGAAACAAACAGCAGTGAAAGGTGCTGAATGGGTAGCAGGTCTAAGAACAGCTTTCCAACAAACAAAAATTTAATAGACTTGTAGCAGAAGGTTAATAGTTTCCACTAAAATGAATATGTACTATATCTAATGAAGAAATGGGTTCGGGTTTTAGCATGAGTGGAACACCTTGAACAAAAATAGGGTTTAATTGCATTTAAACACAACCACCCTCTAGAAATTCATGTTGTAATATTTATTTGTTTGTGGAACGCCCATAATATTTGATTTTCAAGGAATTTTCAATACATCCATTCACCACTTGAGAATTGAGGTCAATCAGAATCAAAAGAAAATCTCTAGAAACCAAACATTTAACAAATAAACACTTTGAAACCCATTCAGTTGTTTACTTACAATCAAATTCAATTAAAAATATATTTGTAACTAAAAGAAGATCTTTACTAACTATTAAACAGTGAATTTGCTCAAGAGGGGAAACTCGGTGTTTTGCTAAGAAAAAATAAGGTAACCGGGGCCGAGTTATTTGTTAGTTCAAATATGTTTTGACCATTCCTTCCTTTGTCGGCCGCCAAGTTCTTATCAAGTGTATTCTTCTTAAGCCGTGATGTGTGTAGATATCGTACACTATTGATCTTCACCAAATGTATCTCCATTTTTTCCCCTCTTTTTCGAATTCATTGACTGAGTGTTCTATTGGTCTTCTGGCATACCATATGTATGTTATCTTTAGAACCGGATATATAAACAAAAAATATATATATATACACACAAACACATACATACATATAATACCTTGAAATATAAGCATATTTAACATTAATAAAGTTTCTGTAGAATTTTAGAAATAAATACTTAGTTTCTTAACAACAATCGATTTTTTTTTTACCTTTTTTTTTGAAGTGTGTGTTTCGCTTGTTCTTCTTCTGCGAATAAATATGACAAAATGAAAATAGCGGCGGACTGTCGTCTCCTCTCGCTTCTCTCAAGAACGTCCAGGTTGAAAACTTCCAAACGTTCCTCCCCCCTTTCCAAAGAAACGAAAAAGAAACTCCCTTGAATTATCCCAATCCAGCAACGGGAAGCATATTTTTGTTGTTTTTGTTGTTTTTTTTACTTCTAGCTAAAGTTTACCTATTAGAAAGTATGGTGGGCGTGGTAAGTATACGCCAACCGATATTTACAATTCCAACAGATGTCTCCTCGTGTCGCTCTCCCACTCAACAATATCGGTCCTGTATTTCAATTAGAAGAAAACCCGTGTAAATTGTTTTTTTTTTTTATTTTTTTTTTTCATAACAAACAGCCATCAAAATGAAAATTGATTGAAAATGTGTAAAAGATTATAATTATTCCCCTACTTGAGGTGAGAGTTTTTGTTGTTTTTTTTAATATGCATATATATATTTTTTTATTATTTTTTTTTTTTTTTGGAAATGTGAAAACACACACCTTTTTTTTAATATATATATATCAACAGTTTTGAAAAGAAAATATGTTGACAACCGGTTTGGAAAACAAGAGATGTTAACATCCAGGTTTAATGGCCAAAAAACAAATGCATCTGCTATAGATAAGCGTGTTGAAGATATGCATGGTATAACAAGTCATTGATGTATTTCATTTTTATTTTCAAACAAAATTATTCAGTTTATTTTCTTTTTGTTTTTTTTTTTTGTATTATGCTCAATGCTAGGTGGGTGATTTGTTATTTGTCGAAACAACGAGTAGATAATTAACTGCTTGGATAACGATTGCAAGGAGGATACTTCGCCTTTATAATCAAATCCCCCACTTGTCATTGCTTCTCGGACAGGATTCCATCCTTGCATTTTTAATTGAAACCTGTACTTATATAGCAAGCCATCAGTCTAAGTAATCGCCACTAAATAACACAATTTCTTTTCTCTTTCATGCCTCTGGTCGTCGCCTGTCGTTCGAATTTCGCCCATGCAGCAGCGTACAATTACTCTGGTCTTTTGGACGGTTTTTATCGCAATAAATCGTATCACTATCCTTATTTATAATTCAGCCATACCTTAGTGTAAATAAATAATTAATAATTATTACTTAGTATTACTAACTATTAGTAACTTGTATAATGTTTAGGTAAACTTATTTAAGATAAACTAAATTGTAATCTTTTTTTTTTTAATTTTGTTGTTATCATTAAGTTTATTTCATATTTCTTTCTATTGTAAGAAAAACCAAAAGAATTTCATTTATAATCAGACATTCTTAGAAAAAGGCAATGCATTTTGTAAAAATTAAAAATTGTAAAAAAAATTCAAATGCAGACAACTTGTATTGTTTTCTACATAAAAGACTAAATTTTTGATTTACGCATTAAGAAGTATTATTTTTTGTCTGTAAACTTACCTGATTTTTTGTTATGTTTGTTTTTAGTTTTAATAAAGCAAAGACTGGAAATTTATTTGAATAGTTTTTTTCTTTATTCAGTTCTGTTATGTTTCTTCGGATTTTATTATTTCAATATTTCTTTAGTTTTTTTACACAAACTTTTTTTTTGTTTCCAAACGAAATCGGAAGATTATCTGATATTCAGACCATTGGCTACTGTTCACGGGAATAAATAAAAAATAAGAATATAAAGCTTTAAATTTAAAGAGAATACTACTTTCTATACTACCAGTGTGTGTTTGCTCGCAAAAAGGAATGAGATTTAAAGCATACTCTAAGACTAGGATCTTTATGTGGACAGCAAAAATAATGCCGGACTTGTACAACGAATGTCCGTATCTAGAAGGTCGAAATATCTGTACTCTTTAGAAGTTATGGCAGTCGCACGTTACCCAGATATCGGCTGCAGTAAATATTTTGGAAAATAAGCTATAACTTTCTCTATTCGGAAGCTAATCTTCTCATAATTGAAAGACAGCTAGCAATTACTGTGGGCTACAGTTCCCTGGCATAAATCACAAAGGTAAACTTAACAGTTGCGAAGATGTGATGCTTTGTAGTGGATTTCGTTAAATTTCAATATGTAGGCGTGAATGTGGGCGTGTCATACCAAATACATCCGATAGCTACACCTTTACGCTAACTTAGGGTAAAAGTTGCATCTCAATAGCTGTGAGTCGGCCGTTTTTCACTGGTTCACAAGAACATTTTTGTTTCTCAACAAATTTTTGTTCCGCAACAAATCTTTGTAAACATGTTTGGTTCTGTTGGGCACACATTTGTGTTTCTCAACTGTTCAGTAAATATTTTCGAAAATCAGCTATAACTTTCTCTATTTGGAAGCTAATCTTTTGATAATTGGCAAACAGCTAGCAATTACTATGGGCTACAGTCCACTGGTATAAATCACGAAGGTAAACTTAACAGTTGTGAAGATGTGATGATTTGTAGTGGATTTCGTTAAATTTCAATATGTAGGCGTGAATGTGGGCGTGTCATACCACATACATCCGATAGCTACACCTTTACTCTAACTATGGGTAAAAGTTGCATCTCAATAGCTGCAGTCGTTACGGAGTTATAGCATTTTTAATTTGAGTAAAATGTAAAAATCGCCTTCTACACATTTCTGGGCGCCTGGTATCAGAAAAATTGTGAGTCGGCCGTTTTTCACTGGTTCACAAGAACATTTTTGTTTCTCAACAAATTTTTGTTCCGCAACAAATCTTTGTAAACATGTTTGGTTCTGTTGGGCACACATTTGTGTTTCTCAACTGTTCAGTAAATATTTTCGAAAATCGGCTATAACTTTCTCTATTTGGAAGCTAATCTTTTGATAATTGGCAAACAGCCTGCAATTGCTATGGGCTACAGTCCACTGGTATAAATCACGTAGGTAAACTTAACAGTTGCGAAGATGTGATGCTTTGTAGTGGATTTCGTTAAATTTCAATATGTAGGCGTGAATGTGGGCGTGTCATACCAAATACATCCGATAGCTACACCTTTACGCTAACTCAGGGTAAAAGTTGCATCTCAATAGCTGAAGTCTTTACGGAGTTATAGCATTTTTAGTTTGAGTAAAATGTAAAAATCACCTTCTACACATTTCTGGGCGCCTGGTATCAGACAAATTGTGAGTCGGCCGTTTTTCACTGGTTCACAAGAACATTTTTGTTTCTCAACAAATCTTTGTAAACATTTTTGGTTCGCAACTGTTGGACACACACTTTTGGGTCTACGCTGTTCCGTAAATATATGTAAGACTCTGCACAAGTATTGCGTATATAAAGAAAGAACGTTTCTAAAAAAAAACTCTTCGTTTTCAAGCCGACAACGTCAATCGTAGTATGGCCGCATATTGGATAGCTTGGATGTTGGTAAAGTATTTGCTATGCAATTCTGTATTATTACGATTTTATTTTTAATATCTGTGGCTACGTCATTAAACGTCGTAGGGATATCGCGTGTTTGCCATAGAGTAGGGACACTCATGTTTATTATACGGACCAACTATAACGTAGCTATTGCCATTACAGATTATTGGTCAAACATACTCGTACATTGTGAGAGTGAGCCTTCGGATACACAATTAATCCTGTGAAAATTATAGTAGCATACAACTCTTAGTGGGTTAATAATTGTCCTAAAGTCTAGCTTGACTTTGATAGCACACTTGAGGCAACTTCAAGCAGACCAATTAATAAGCTATGATACCAACATCAATTCAATAAGTGTTTAAGTTTTTATGAAAGTTCTGATTTTGTTTTTATTTTCTCCAAATAAACTAAGTCTTGTGTAAAACCCATTGTATATTATGTACTACGAGTACTATTTTTTTTTGTTTTTTTTTTGTATATAATAATTTAGTTGTTATGATTGCTCCAAAGAAAAAAAAACCAAAACAAAAAGTACCTTATTAAAAATTTACAACACGAGTTTTTTTGATATTATTTCCCAATGTTCAACTACAATTTCGAAACAAAGAAAAAAGGAAAAAGATTTAAAGAGTAAATAAATAATTATTATGACTGATTAATGAAAAATATTTGCTAGATTATTAAATTGATATAAAAAGAATAACAAATACAAAATAACTGTAATCACTAACTAATTCCAGCATAATAATTATAATTATTATTACTATTAAGTATGTACAATTATATCTCGAATGCATTAAAATATCTTTTGGATAATAACTCATCACATTAAAGAATTCCGCTGTTCCTTTTGATTACGACCAGTTTACTGCCGACGAAGGGGAGGAGTCCTCAGCCGTTCGCAGATCTTTAAATAACGTCAACACAAACAACAAACATTTTAGAATTCTTCAATACAACAACTGTGTACCAGCCTTCCAGTAGTTGCGTTCGGCTGAGCGTTCCAATTCAATTGGATACTCTGATTTTCGAGTATAAATAAATAATTGCTAAAGGAACAGAGTAATTATTCTGTGACAAGAAAAGAAAAACTGACTTCCATAGAACTTACCACATTAGCTTTAGCATTTAAATTTATATACAAATTACAACATTTAGTACTGTTACAAAACCAAATTGTTGAGAAAATAATGAGATTTCCATGTTGAAAAGGTTGAAAAAGAAAAAAAAAACATTTTTGTAAATTATTAATGAAAAACCCTTACCGGTTCTAACGACAACTTTGTATATTATTAATTTGTCTTTTTCTAAAAAGGAAATAAATCACATAAATAATAAACATTTTTTACTTAAGTACTGTTAATAAGACAAAAGTATAAAGAAATGAACAACGTCAACTGCCCATAAAAAGATTTTTTAACAAATAGAACAAAAAAAAACCGTTAAGACCGACATTTTGAATATAAAACTAAACGAAAATGGAAAAAAAAGAAAACTAATCTAATTTTTAATAAACAAAAACTGTTAGCGGATCAAATTATTTAAAATTAATTATATTGAAATCAATGAATCACAGAAGATAGTATATACACATACATACGGCATATAACAATTGTACTGTAACAATAACAATGTATTATTATGATAATAATTTATGTAAACGAATTTTAACAACAGCAAAAGCGACAGCATAAATTTAGAGTGATTGCTACTACATCAACACACAACTACTTAAGTCAATAACAAATCAATATCGAATCCAATCACTGGAAAACTAATGAACGAACAAAATCTGTTAATACAATTTAAAACCAAACTAGTTTTTCACTAATTGACTCCAAATAATACATAATACATAAAAAAAAAACGCAAATAAAGGACAACGTGATGTTTAATAAAAACAAAAACCAACTATGGCAACCAAAATGTAAGAAAATATACAAATTAGATTGATTTAAAGGGAGTCCGATCGAATACAAATCGTTGCCGAGATATTTCCGCACACAAACAAGAACTGATCGTTGTTCCGTTTCTATTCTCTGATATTGCTGTTCGTTTAGTTGTAAGATGTGCTGTGTTCAATTCACATGAACTGATATTTTTAATTACTAAGAGGTGATTGCGGAAACTGATGCTAATTTTTACAAAATGCTTACTTCAAAGTTAGTCGTGGCAAAATTCAATAAACAAAACTGATGTAATGAGGAATAACTTATTAAAGTGTGTAATTGCGTTTCTGTGAAACCAAAATAGGTGACTAAAAATATTATGTGATGGAGTCTTCCATTACATCCTTCACAACGGTGTTTAATATTTAAATTTCGAAAGATCTGTGTTATGACTGCAATTACGATTCCCAGAAAGGTGTTTATGCCATGTTTCCACATTTCGATATTTGATAAATCACATTCATTTATATTATAAAAGTATTGGCTATGATTCTCATAGAATCCACAAAGTTTGTGTTTCTTTTTTTCCTAAATTCGATCGGATTCTCTACACAAAAAGAATATTAAACTAAATCATAGAATAATAGTTTAATTAATTTACATAATGTAATGTAAGTGAATACGTAATATGTTTTATTAGCAGCAAAATTAATGTAACTGATAAGTCATTATAAATCAATGAAATGAATAGTTTATTGTAATATTTATAACAATTAAAGACCCAAAATTAATCAATTTTTTCGTTTGTGTTGCTCTCTATAATTTTGCTAATGTTGTTGGTGTCCATTAAATTACATTCTTTATAATGTTTTTTTTTTTACCAGAGAAACTAATTTATTGTTTATAGTTTTGATGAATTTACTGCGGCACTACTTTTTGTTATAGCACATACAGCCATCTATAGGAAATGTTGGGACGTCTGTTTATGCTATTATAACTTCTGGTAGGGTTACGCGACTTCCCTGAATTCTAGTTTTTTCTAAAAGTACCTTCAGTTAGAATTACAATTTTCATTTAACATATTTTTTTTTTTATATTTGTTCCTTCAGCAGACAATTGTTACGACTGAATGATTTCCTAAGCCTCCTCGTTCTATTCTCTTAATAATTGCGTGTTTTTGATTTGCAATTTAAACCAATTTAATCTCGAACTCTGGTTTATTTATTCCTTCAATATTAATGAATATTTTTCCAACATTTGTTAAATATTTTTTGTCTCGAATGTAATAAAAAAAGCAACCAATCCTAAATCCTCAACTTACATCTACTTAAAAAAAAAAACACACACACAAACACAAAGAAATCCTATTCAAAAAGTCTTTTTTACAAATTCAATTACCGCATATAAAAACGAACTAAATCCATTTAACACAAACCAAAAAGTGAAAGCATCGTTATAAATCAACCTCCCAATTTATGACTTGTTATATAATGTATCTTTATAAATGTTATATACAATTAAAACCAAAACTATATATTCCAATTATATACTATATATATATGTATATATATATATATACCATGAGAATAAAACAAAAACACATAAAAGTCAACAAATATTTACAATTATATTTAACAAAAACAAAAAAAAAACAGATTAAAAAAAAAGATTTTTTATGTCAAAACAACAAACCCATATTTAAAATTAGTAAAATTAAAACAACAAAAGAAATCGAAATAAATAAAGAAAGAAAATCCTTTACATACTAACAAAGATTTTTCCAATTTCAAAGAACAGAAAAACATCAAAAATGTGAATATAATTTTGTGTATTTACCTTTCCAGCAATATTTAAAAGAAAGTAATAACAAACTAAACAAAAAACTAACAAACCAACAAAAAAGAGAGAAAAGAAATAAAGAATATTTGAAAGGCATCAAAAAAAGGAAGTTATTTTTGTTTATAGATATGGAACCTTGCCTCCTGTAAATTTGAAGAGTCCTCAAAATTAACCAAATGAAAACATTTTGAAAGTCACCAAGTACAATATTCTTAGGGGAGAGAAAGTGCTAGTTGTCTGCTTGTATCTCCTTTAAATCTACACATTGATTGACAATTGCATTATTTCGCTACAGAAACTATTGTGGGTATTTATGGGTAACCAACAAAAAAGGGGGGGAGGGGGGGGAATCGCAGCCACATTTGCGGCCGCATTGTCTATCATCATAAGAAATTCTCTCATTTTAATCGAATTTCAAATGTCACACACGCACAGAATGCATTTATTTAATAAATTCTGGGTTTTATTTTGAACATCAGTGGATCCTTGGTCCGCAATATCAATTCGGCTATAAGCAGCAATTCATCTTCTTTGTTACCCACATATTCGACCTCATAGTGTCGCAAGACATTGACCAGCACCGTTTTAATTTCCAGTATGGCAAATTTTTGGCCAATGCAATTGCGAGGACCGGCCGAGAAGGGTATATAGGCATATGGACTCACTCTCTCCGTGTTGTAGCCGGGCGCGAAACGTTCTGGCTTGAAGACATTCGCTTCGGGGAAGAGCTCTTCTTGGCGGCCCAAATGCAGTGGAGAAATGCCAATGTTGGTGCCTGCAGGTATAATCTTGCCATCTGAAAGATATGTCATAATCAGTTAGTTATCGAAAGATCAACCTACGTATCTCAACATACTTATTTCACACTCCTCCGTAACCTTTCTGCCCAATAGCGGAACCGATGGAAACATGCGCAACGTCTCCTTAATACACAATTCGACGTAATTCAAATTGTTGAGATCCTCAAAAGTCACTGGCTTCGATTTATCGTTGCCTATAACCGCAATAATCTCTTCCATACATTTGCGCTGACACTCCGGGTACAAAGCCAGATTATAGAAGCAAAAGGTTATGGCCGATGAGGTGGTGTCGTGGCCCTCAAACATGAACGTATCGACTTCCTCGCGAATGTCCATGTTCGTTAAAGGTTTTCCATCGATTTCGGATTGCAATAGAATATCCAGGAAAGCCATTTTACGCTTCGAGCCCACATCATCCGAGTCCATCTTTTGAGCTTGCCTCTCTTCTTGAGACTTTAACAGTTCTTCACGTCTCTGGATGATAATCTTTTCGGTGAAGCCATGGAGTACGGCCAGAGCTCTTTTTTCCTCGCGAGCCAAGTTGGTAAAACGATAGGTGAAATTGAATCGATACAAGATGTCAAACATTCGCTTATGCAAGACGGTGGCAATGCTGCAAGAGGAGTATTTGGTTGAGTCATGTGGCGAGGGAACATAAGACGAACTACTTACGTTTTCACGGCTCTCACATATTCAGAGTTGGCATTCGTTTGGGCATTTATTGAGACACCCATGGCTGATTCTGAAAGAGGAAAGGAAATTATTAACGGCTAATTAACAAAAAATGAGACATCACAATCAGCGGATGACCTGGAGTCTGGAGGCAAGCAACATTTACGGAATTTGCCCGTGCACTTCTAAGAAATCACATCGGTCATTAACCTTCTACCATTAAATCTGTTCTGTCGCCCTGTAAGGTTGGAATATGGGAACATATTTGTGGATGCTTCCAACTAATCAAAAGTTTGAAAAGTTGTGCATGAAAAACGAACGTATGGGTGTGACAAGTGAAATTTTTTTAAGTGATTTTTTTAGGAAAACAAGTCTGGCGACACCTTAATTGGGTGGTAAACGACATTGGCTTTAGTGGCCGACAGCCACCCAGCTGATTACAATTAGCAGAGTTTCCCCAGAGTTTAGCTGGGGGTTCCTCTACAATAACGCAATGGCCAATTTACAATCAACAAACCGCCGCTCAACGTACCACATATCGAATCCAAAGTACTCAAATTCACCCAATTGTATAGATCGAATCCTTTGTCCGTTTGCATGCGATATTCCTTGTCCAAATTTGTCACCAGGACACGTGACTGGGCCTCAAAGATCTCAATGAATTGATCCAGTATTTTGAAGTGGAATGCCGGTGTAAGAGCCTTCCGGCGTTTTTGCCATTTATTGCCGCGGCTTATCAGAAGACCCTCCCTCAACCAGGGTTCCAAAGTCTCATACTCGTGTGCCTTATCGTTAAAGCGTACATTGCCCAAAACTATTTCCACATCTTTCACATCGTTTGTCATCACATTCAGTTCCGGACCCAGCCATACTTTAAAAACCTTCCCATAGTTCGCGGTGAACTCATGCATTATTTCGATATATTTTTGCGGCGGCTTGCCAATGAAATGATGGCCATGTCCCACTATGGGAAGCGACGGTGGACTGGGTATATTCCGGGTAACATCTATACTATGTTTGTACTTTGCCAGATACACGATAAAACCAATGGTGGCTAGAATGGCCAGGAAACCACCGATAGATATCAAAGCGATGGCAAATGCGGCGACCATCCTTCTGCTTTGCCAGAAACGTTGCCGTTCAAATGTTTATGTGGTAATGAAAATGTACTCGCAAATGTTAGACGTTTTATTGCCGGTTTAATCTTATCACAATACGATAACCCAAGCTGAGTCGCTTATCAGGTAAATTAACTGACGACTCCGGACGGATTGGACCTGCCCGGTGAACAGTGTACGCGAACAAATTGATTCATTCTAATAAAAAACAAAAATACCACAAGCAAAATATTTATATTCGGCAGCAAATTAATATGATTAATTTAAGTACATTACAGATTAAAGATGAGATTATGAAATTCCTAGATTATCTGGAATGTACTGAAATTCATCTCTGCATTTCAACTTAATGCCGTCTAAGGTAAACATCGTTAGGGAATATGGGTTATCGGGGCAAAGTAACTGACATTTGACCGTTGACAACAATTGTGTTGCACCGTGAATTTGTGTTGAGCTTCTACTTGAGTTCGACCCACCAAACATACTCAAAGATCCTGCCCTAAAACTGTCCTAAACCCGACACACCATTGTAGAATGTGCCACCTGCTGAACATACACATCTTAATATATATTTACCCTCGACACTGATTCACTGATTCACTGATTCCCTGATTCCCTGATTCACTGATTCACTGACTCTGTCACGCAGTACGTAGGAATTTAAATAGGCATTCTATAATTCTATAATAAATAATAAAAAAAATAATATTTTTTTTTTGTACAGAAATTCTGTTTTCCCCAAAATTTTTTTTACCAAAATTTTTTTTTTCCAAATTTTTTTTTTTCCAAAATTTTTTTTTTCCAAAATTTTTTTTTTACAATTTTTTTTTTTTACAAATTTTTTTTTTACAAAATTTTTTTTTACAATTTTTTTTTTTCAACAAAATTTTTTTTTTACAAAATTTTTTTTTACAACAAAAATTTTTTTTTTCCACAAAATTTTTTTTTTCAAGAAATTTTTTTTTTTTCAATAGAAAATTTTTTTTCCAACAAAATTTTTTTTTTCAACAAAAATTTTTTTTTTTAAGAAAATTTTTTTTTTTCAACAAATTTTTTTTTAACGAAAATTTTTTTTTCAAAAAAAAATTTTGTTTTTTCAACAAAATTTTTTTTTCCACAAAATTTTTTTTTTTTCAACAAAATTTTTTTTCCATATTTCAACGGGCGCCATAGGCGCATACAACTTACTATAAATAATAATAATAAAAAAAATAATATTTTTTTTGTACAGAAATTGTGTTTTTACCAAATTTTTTTTTTCTTACAAATTTTTTTTTTTACAAAAATGTTTTTTTTTCCTGATATTTTTTTTTCCACAAAATTTTTTTTTTTCAAGAAAATTTTTTTTTTCCACAAATTTTTTTTTTTCAACAATTTTTTTTTTTGCAACAATTTTTTTTTTCAACAAAATTTTTTTTTTTCAGCAAAAATTTTTTTTCCACAAATTTTATTTTTTTTCGAAATTTTTTTTTACAAAATAGTTTATTATTAAGTAACAAATACTTTCTCAAGCAAATTAACGGGCGCCATAGGCGCATTACAACTTACTAGTATAATAATAATACGGCAAGGTGTACAAAATATTAAAGACATAAATTCAAGTACATGTTGGCCCCACCGACTGTTCTGTTTCTAGGTCTGAAAGAAAACAATTGAAGTTTGTTGTTTTTTATAATGGACGATAATACAATTGTATGGGCCATACTGACTTTTTTTTATATGGCCATAATAAATATGTGAATTGGAACAATTAGGTGTTTCTTTCTTTGTTGTTGTTGTTTGCTACTTAAATCTTATCATAATACGATAATCTCCACCTAACCGATCGGAGAAACAGAAGATCAAACTTTGGACTCTTTATTGATTGCAAAAATTGCATTTATCTGTATGACGATTCACTGTATTCAAAATATCAGAGTACAAATGTCGTTGATTACGCCTGGGCGGTAGCTTTTGTTATTAAATAATTTGTTAATTATGTTAATAAATAATTAGTTAATTATTTAAATAATATAATAAAATTGGCAATTTGAATTAGAATGGTCCGTACAATTAATTCACAATATTTTCACGATACGATATGCAGAGACACAAAATGGTTGAGACAACTTCACCGTCATAGAAATATTTAAAAAAAAAAAGTCGAATTCGGAGAAGAACTTGTGGGATTTTCCATAGAAACGGACTTCCGATAGTTGAACCTTCTTCCATTTGATCGAACTGAGTACATTTGAAATTGTTCTATGAAACGAAGATTGCAACTTCTGGCACGTCTATTAAAATACATGTACATATGTATGTACAATTTCAATTGAAAACTTCTTTACTGGCACCAACTCGCATTCGCAATATTTTTTGTTTTGTTTTGTGACGTTTGTAAGAGCATTCTTATTTTTTTGTAATTCTTCTGATGGTCGATGGACTACAAATGAATTGCTTGCAAATTTCATTTTATTTCTGCGAATGGCAGATTTCAGTTTTTGTAAAATGTCAGAGTCTCTCAATCTCTGCAATATGTAGATAATCGAAAATTATAAACTATTTCAATGAATTGATATAAAATGTAACTTCTCTCTTGTAACTTACAATTTAATTCCATGACCTGACAAGCAAAGGAATTTCGAAATAATGTTCGTTCGCACTAATTTTTGCCAACATTTTGTACATTGTTGGAAAAATGTGTATGTACTTTAATGGATTGCATGAAATAGTATTGAAATGAGAGGGCACAGCATAGTTTTTTTTTTGTCGCCGTTACATTCATCATATTTCTCTTAAGCGGTGTTCGTCTCATAGAAGGCTGTGTCGTGGCATTAAAAATGTGCTTTACATAAACGATTTCTCAATAAAACGAATTTTTTTCATAAATTTATTTCTGATTATTATTTCACCGAAAAACATACCGTTATCACAGTGTCTAACCCAGAATTTTGGTAAGCCGTCTGACACAGATTATCAATTTCTTGTCAAATACGCACTACGAAAGTGATATGAGAAAACGCACATACCGCCGCCTTGTGCTAGGTCGTGAACATCGACAACATTATAGCTTGGCAAGTACAACATGTTCTTATCTCGCGTTCGACAATGAGGACACAATGCTAATAATTACCACATATCACATCCAATGTGCACAAAGTTATCCATTCATGAAGGGCCAGACATTGATGGTGTCCACGTTGTCCATTTGCGAGACGAGCCTTTTCCAATCCTTCAATCATTAGGCGTGACTTTGTTTCGAAAATCTCTACAAACTCATGTAAGATGTTAAAGTGAAAGGCTGATGTCAGGAGTCGACGCCTCTTGAACCATTTGCGTCCCTTGGATATGAGAAGACCATCGCGAAGCCATGGCTTCAATGCCCGATATTCGCCAGCCTTCTGATTGTGTCTCGCTGTTCCCAGGATAATTTCAATTTCGGCAACGCCCAAAAACAGTATATTGAGTTCGGGACCCAACCATATTTTAATGGCTTTGTGGCGGCTGCCTTCGAAGGCGCCCATCATTGACCACAAACGCTTCAGCATCAGGTGTGGTGGTATTCCGATAAAATGATGACCATGTCCAATTATTGGCAGTACTGGACCACTGGGTATATTGCGGGTAACATCGATTTGATGTTTGAACTTGTAGACATAAGAAATAAACCGATTGCTAAGCAACTGAAAACGAATGCGAATGCCGAAAATAGGATGAATTCGGTTATACCGAAATTATACACGTCCGAGAAGACCATTGTCTTGCAACTGAACTAAGTAAATTCGCACTGATCTGAAATCACTTTTGCAGATTTTCCACTCTAACTATTAGACGTGGTGAGTTGTTTAAAGTCTTTAGGATACTGAGACAGATAGAGAGAGGGGGGAAGCGGGCTACAACTTGCCGACAGATAAGAGTAGAAATTATTTCACTCGAAATAGCAAAGACAAATGGATCACAGGGTCACAATATTTTGTGAAATGTTAATGTTTCTTTATTTGGATTTGGCATATATTTTGCTATGAGAGATGTACTCACATCTACAGTTGCCGCGAAATCTATAAATAGAGTAAGCCTAGAAATACCCAGTTATGAATCGGAATCGAGACTTTGTAGACTGATAATGAATGTGTTAGGGTAAACAATTTTCTTTAAGGTAACGCGGTAGCCCTAAAAGTATCCCGATAATTTGAAAAGCAATTTCTAATTTTGACATTGGAATTCAATGTGAAACATTTTTGTCTTTTCTTAGAAGACTGTTATCACTGTTTGAAAGCTCATAAAAATATATACATATAATAATTATAATAATTATAATCGGCATAAACATTGGAAAATTTCTTTGTTTGTGCTTCATCGAAAATAGGTATCTTTCCCCAAAAATATGGACTTTGGATTTGAAATAAGAATCTCCTCACAAAAGTTCCATTTTTCGAAACCAAAAACTATAGTTCACAATGATTTTAAACTTAGAGTTCGACTTACACCTAAATCGGAACAATTATTAACAATACCGAATGTTGCAAACCGAATGACAAAAATATTTACGACATGTCATGGAGGAGAAGTTCACACCAGAGCCGTGAACGACTCTTACTCCAAGTTGTATTTACTTTCATTTCCCATAAAATCGATTAGGAACAAGTTCATCGTTAATACAACCATCGGTAGTGTATAGGAACAGCATAATTTTCAAAATGTTGTTATAGAACTCCGGAGTGGGAGTCGAGCTATTTCAAACCGCTGCCGGAGTCGGTGACGCATTCGAGCACTGTTGGCTCGACTCCACACATTCAATTTACACATTACAATTTAAATAAAAAACGATATCACCGTTATATGCTCTGTTTTTTTTTTTTTTTTTTTTTGAAGAAGTTTAAATGGTTTGGTTCACTTACCACATATGACATCCAAAGTGCACAAATTAATCAATGACCCGAAATCAAAGCCGACTTCCGTTTGCATTTGATATTCCTTGTGTAGATTTCTCAAAAGTGTTCGGGTTTCCTTTTCGAAATTGTCCGTATATTTAGCAAGAATACTGAAATGGAACGCTGGCGTCATGATCTTGCGCCTCTTGTGCCATTTGCGGCCATGACTCACTAACAGGCCCTCTCCCAGCCACGCCTTCAGGTAATCGTATTCGCCCGCCTTCTTTAAGTGTTGAATGCTGCCCAATATTATTTCTATGTCCTTGTCATCGCCCGTCAGCATATTCAATTCGGTTAGCAGCCATATTTTAAGAAATTTCCCCGGTTTGGCGTACGTTTCGGCCAAATGTACGATTGTCTTGAGCATTTCATGGGGTGCCTTGAGCATGAAATGATGAGCATGGCCCACAAGGGGCCAAAAGGGCGGAGAGGGTATATTTCGGGTTACTTCAATCATGTGCCTAAACTTGAAATGGTAAATGCCATAAGCGACAGCTACCAGAAGGACCAGTGCAACATTTATAATATCGCACAGGTGAAATGCGGCAGCATTGACAAATAACCAATTGAGTTGAAACATTTTCGATGAACTAAACGTTTATTTCGTGGATTTGCCATATTCATAGCAAAACGATTGGCCTTTATCGTAATGTATTCATATATATATAAAATATATATATATATATATATAGAATTTCCGATAATAATAATTTATACAGTGTGGAGGTTTGTGCTATTTTTGACAGCTTCAAGTTTCGTTGATAATGTAGAGTCGATCAGCCCAAATCTGGACTCACACAAGTTCAACCAGTGTAGGAGGCAGTGTGTAGTCCGTTTGTTTGTAACACCTCGAAGTATTAAACTGAGACCGATATTGCGACTGAAATATTCTGGGAAACACACTAGTAACGGTCAAAATGTCATGTTGCCGTAATCGGCCGTGTAATCCTGGCGGCCAATTGAGACAACGATGTAATAAACATTATCATACAACGTGTAAAAGACAAGTAGCCTCCGACAATGTCATTATCAATGTTGGTTGGACTTTATGGCTTTATAGGTGATTATTGAAATGTTATTTAATTGGTATAAACAAAAGTGGTTCTTTCTGTTTGGGGTCTCATATTCGTTTTTTTAGCTGACTTCCCCAAACAAATCAGAAAAATTGATAGCAACTTGCTTATGAATATGTGGAGGACAAACGGCCTATGTCTGTTTGCACACATACACTAGATGGACCGACCAACCGGCATAAAACGTAAAATTCGTATTCGCAGAATGATATAAACAACAACCTTCATTTAGGTGATTCTGAGCAGTCAATTGAATGTTTAAGTATTTTGTTTTAAAACGCAGCTGTAAAATGTTCAGCGTTGCAACTGACAAAAAGAGATGTCGCTTTTATAACACCTTTTGGTAGTCTTGAGGAGACTTAAAACCCATGTCGAATATGTTATAGATCTTGTAGGTCGGTATTGTTAATGTGTTTAACAGTAATCGAAAGTTAGAAGCTTGTAGTTCTAAGGTCGCTGATATGTGACACAGTATTTTATTCAATGTTCGGTCAAGGTTGAAAGTCTGAAGCGATTTTAATTGGAAAACTCTTTTGGAAGTACAAAATTCAATTCTAAAACTGATTTGGCCAGTTGACAAATGAAACCAAAATGCATTCAATCGCAGATGGAAATCGGTTTCGTATTCAACGACTTAACCCACTTACCGCAGATAACGTCCAACGTAGCCAAACTGATCCAGTTGCCCATATTTATCGTACCGTTGCCATCTAATCCGAGATTCGTACACAAATTGTCTGCGAGAATCCGGGAGTTTCTATCGAAAATGTCGATAAACTGTTCCAAGATCTTGAAGTGAAAGGCGGGTGTTAAAATTTTACGACGCTGGAACCATTTGCTCGGCGAACTGATCAAGAGTCCTTCGCACAGCCAATTCTGCAGATAACGATATTCATATGACTTCACCAGCCAATTGGTGGTGCCCAAAATCGATTCCACGTCCCTGGTATTCGACATGAACAAACTGAATTCCGTTCCAAGCCAAACTTTTATAGTGTCACCGTATTGGTGCATCATATCTTTAACGACATTAAATGCATCTTCCGCCCGACAACCGATGAACAAATGGGCATTGCCCAATATCGGCCAAGGTTTCGGCCCGTCGAAATTCTGCGAGAGTCGCCATCTTCTGCAATATCGTTTCAAACATGGCACACAACCTATCAGCACAAGCGACAGAAGCGTAAATACTATAAAAACTGTATACATTTGCAATGGAGCGGGATCCCAATTAATTCGGGCAACACCACAAATCAGACTGAAGAGAAGGACGCGATAAGCTCGACTCAATGTTTGTGCGAGTTCGAAAAACGACAAAAGCCGATTAGTAAAAACGTTTTCATTCATCCACAATCGCACTCATATACGTATGTATATATGTGTGCCCATGAATATGTATTTAAATGAGTCGGCCTTAATGGAATGGGTCGATTGTCAGCCCGGTTCGGGAGATAATTCCCGATAATGAAATCCTACTATTCCTTTATCTAAGAAAACGAATGCAAGCTAATAAGATCAGGGTTTGTACTTTTTTACAAACGAAAGCAAAGACCGGGCGATTGGTTGCACTTTTTCATAGAAGAAACCAAATATGCAATTTTAGGCGGAAAACAAATTTGTCAGAAACGAAATCACCAAAAAGCCTCTGTGAACTTTGGACAATACGTAGTTGATCCTCCGTAAATATTGTACTTTTGCATTTAGCTGAGACTTTTAGTAATTAGTTGCAATTAATTTTCAAACGTACAACAACTACAAATTGCCAACATTTATCAGTATCAAAGAGCCACAGACAAGCCAAAGGTTGGCTGGCGTATGCGAATGAGATGCGGGCAAATATTTTGCTGTTTTTTTTTTGTCTTTCTTTTGAATTGAATGCTGGGGCGATTTCTTTCGAACAAGAGGAGAGCATTTGGCAAATAAAATGTCTACATTTATTATTACACACAATGTATTTGATTAATCAAACACATGAGATTTTCAAACAGAAAATATTTATAATATTTTAGTATTATTGTATTCGGCATGTGACGTGTCGGGAAAGAAAAACATACGAACACACACTTTACGCGATTTTTCCAAGTTCAAGGTTTTGTACAAAACATGAACATTTTAGAATGAGTTCATAAAACTCAAACATTTGTATTGCTTTTTTCCACTTTTACAATGTCTATATATAGACATGTATATTCATCGGTCAGATAAAATGTTAATGCTGTATATACGAGTACATTCCACATTCGAAAATATAGTCACAATCGTGACTGTAAGTTTGACAGTTCCTAGTGTACATTGGTGTGACCGACCAACTGTACGATTTTACGTAAGGACCTCGGTTAATCGGTCTTGGGAGAAAATTCCATTGTGTACCGACGAGGCTCATTTCGGTTCCACGAACACTCATGTATGTATGTGTGCATATGAATATGTATTTAATGGAATGGGTCGATTATCAGCCCGGTTCTAAATACTCCACCCGGGAGATAATTAAGCAAACAAAACAAAATACAAAAAATATGAGAATTTTAGCATTTTGTTTTTATTTAAGACTTCAGGTTTTGGGGAGAACGATAGAGAGCTTCGTAGAGAGAGATCGCATTGTTGTAGGCATCCATTGGTCCGCATTTTACAAACCAATTCAATTCTTCTGGACTACCAGCCAAAGATTGCAATTGGATTGAAAGACAACCTGGGCAGACGGACAAGGTGTTTCTAAAGAAGAATATGTGGCAGGCCTTGTTGGACACTAATCAAACAACGGTAAACAGAAAGAAATGATGGCCTAAAAATATAAATTTAGCCGCCAGCTAAGAGACGTGATCGCCATCTTTTAATCCAACATTTCGTTAGCCATTTAATTGCAGTTATTATCCTCTACGTCAGTTCTGAAAGCGAACTTCTTCCTGGGCTGATCTTGAGAAACCATGCCGACCAATTCCTGTGACACACCTGTATGAATCATGTGGTAATGGGGAACAGATAGCGAATTTGAACAACGACCAGAAATAATCACATGCATTTACACACACACACATATGTACATAAATAAGTGCATGCACCACAGTAGATATTATTAATTCAAAAATACTATTTCAAGTACATGAATAAGTAAAAGATGTACATTCAAGTGTATTACACCCAAAGAATCTGTGGAATGTTTAATTTTCATCGTATGGTTGCACAAAATAAGGTAAGTACTCGTTCATGCCTCGTGTGTTTGTTGCATACCGACCACCCCAAGTTTGTTTACCCTAAAAACATTGCTGATGCTGATGACGCTATTGCTTATGATGAGAATTACTCATAATGCGAATACCTGATTACGTACACAGTAGATAGAGATACGAATTGTCGATTATCCAAAAACCCCATCAGCCGGATATTTTCGAACCACCACTCCAAGTATTCGTTGGAACTAAGTTGTAGTATCCAACATCGAATAGACCGAAAAATCGGTTGGGTGAGTTGCGATTCAAACTGCAAAAGCCACAATAGCCGAAAGGCTAAACAATTGTTCGTTCGGCGGTGCTTCTATAGACCCTAATTTAAATCTGGATTATTGTACCATAATCGGCTTTATGATTTCTAATGTAATCCTGCGGTCGGTTATGTTCAAAAATCCACAAACGACTGGATTTTTGAACATATGTATTTCCGGATATGCGAAAACCGTTAAACGGTTTTTTTTTTTATTCAATCGCAAACATGTTTTGAATCACCATGTACTCTCACACATACACGGGATTGTGCGCGCGTTTGTGTGTGTGTGTGTGTGCACATATTACGTCCGGAACTCGGAATTCGTACTATAAACGTTTTCAAAGTCAATGTAAACAAAAGAAAGAAATGTGTTGTTGTCTAAATTGATATTTTTAGAAATTTTTATATTTCACTTTCATTTATGTACGTGCGTGCGTAATTTGTGTGGAATTTATTGAGTTTGTCATGAAAACCATGAATAACTAATCTTTTTGATATAGAACACATTTCTTTTTCTTTTTTTTTTTTTTTGTTGGCGGAAAGCAATTAAACATTTGTTGACTTGTTGTTGTGGGCGCTCCAAACCAACACATTTCTCGTTCGTGGACGGCTCAACTTGAATCATCCTAACGGAGAGACAAGGAAACGTGTGTGTTACAAAGTGTCGTGTCTTCTTGGCGGAAAATTGCAAATAAATCGTTGCCCTTTCGTTGTTTGGTTAATTTGTACACTTGTAAAATGACAAAATTCAATTATACACTCGCACAGGCACACGAAATATTTGTGTTAAATAAACATTCAACAACATAACAACAACAAACATAGACCAGTTAAGAAGTACAAGAAAGATCACTTGTCTGAAATCCAATGAATGCACATTTAAGGGGCCGCTGCAGCTTTTCCTCTTAATTAACACAAATGTCGGCAAACAGCAAAAGGGAGAAGTTTTATTTTAACCGAAATTACGGGGTTGCAGATACATCAAGCCAAACCCAGACCAAAAGATCACTCTGATGCCTGCGATGAATTATGCATATGATGCATAAAAGATTTATGCTAACATGACAAGGGCCAACAATTAAATAAATCTATGTACGACTACTTACACACAATAAAACTCATATAAATTGTAATTCAATTTCTATAAAACAACAACATCAACGGCACCGGCAGCAAAATTATCAAATGACAACACAGTTGATTTTTGGCCACTGAACATCAAATGTAATAGATGCACAACACCAGGCCAGCGTACCACTCTACCGCCGCCCTCGCGCCCCCTCGTTTAAGCAGTCGTTCGAAGAACGCCCGTCGTCGGTCGCTTTGCATCTCGGCCAGATCATTCATTTATCATGTGCTAAGATGTCGTGGCTGGGACCATCATATACTAGTCCATCATCTACGATATGTCTGCGCACACATGCACCAGCTGACAGACAAATGTCGACAAGACACTGTTCGACACTAATATTGTCCAACAATTGGGAATCTTAAACTGCATTTTATCTAATTCTATCCAATTGAGACATTATGAACCGAATTTGGGTATTCGAGTTGGGACGTTGTGAGTTCAGCTAAACTGCACTGCATGTAATGAATTGTAAAAGCACTTTTAGCTTAAGACCTCAGTAGTCAGAGCTTGCATTATGTTTGTAATTTAGTTATAAATATGATTGTTAATAAAGAAATAAATCCATACATATTAAATATAATCTCGACTGACGCTCTAGTGCGATTGAAATTACAACTGCCAAACTGACAGCGATAATCGGAAATACGATTTTTATGAGATTAAATAACTATTTTGTAAATATATTCATTCAGAATAACATTTGTATGGGCCATATTTAAATAATCCCATGTTTGTGATTAATGTCTAAATATGATAAATAAGATAAACACATTTATATTTCTAATATAAAGAAAATTGGTCAATGTTCAGTTTGGTTTTTAATTTAAACTAAAGTTTAACTTCAGCAACAAGAAGAACACAAATAAAAAATAAATCAGCTGTTTGTCGCTTAGAAAGCATTAGAAAGGCTGTATATAACATCTTTTGTTGGGTATCATGGAAAAACCAGTTCCATTGAACTGTGGGTCATTTTGTGAAAATTATTCATGTAAAATTGCAAGGACGAATACAATTTCGAAGTGATTTCTCGCATGACTCCGTAAGATAATGTAAACACACACTTGAACAAAAGTGCATTCAATTATCTAATATGTACTTTCACACACACACACACACACACATACTACATATATTTCAGCATTAGACAGCAGTCTTTGATTTTACTATAAATATTCAGTATGTGGGAATAGATACATACATAGAAACATATCCGTATACTAAATTATTTTATTTTTTTCGGTTATTCTCATAATTGTTTTGTTGAAATTATTTTTGCTCCAATGATTCACGCTAATTGTTTATACATACATATGCATGTACATACTCGTGCATATGCAAATATATATATATGTGTGTGTGTGTGTATATAATATGTATGAGATGAAATTTCCCAAAGAACGTGCAGTACATTTATCAACAAAAATGTCACCAGTAATTTAGTAAATGTTTTTTTTTGTTGATGTTTCTTTTAAAAAGCCATTTGGTATTCGTGGTCGATATTAAAACATTTGTAAATGTGAAAGAATTAGGAGATATAAATTAAAATCTCCAATCTCCATACAAATGAACCGGCAGTTCTAGGGGAAGTTAGTTTGATGAGAATTTGACATTGAACTCTGGGTTTTAGTGGTAGTTGTAATTTGTAATGTTTAAACGTCATAATAAAAACTGATACTTTGAAAATTATCCTTAAAAACTATAGAACTTACCTAGCCATCCATGTCGACATCCTCCATTGATACTTGGAATCTTCACCACATGTATAATATTTTGTAAATGATCGAGCCAATTAATTTTTAATTTCATCTCATCTTCAGCAGTACCTGTAAGTATGTTAAAGAAAATGGAATGGAAGTATGAATGGAATAAGAATTTTCAAAAGGATAACAC